>VXBT01001279.1:267864-575125 GCA_013400235.1 Oriolus oriolus
GAGAGGCGGAGGCGGCCGGCGGGAACCGGTTCGTGAATGGGGCTGGGGCGGGGAGCGGCCCTCGGGGCCGCGCCGGGACACCCTGCGCGCGCCCCGCCCGCTCGGGCCGGTGGCGGCGGCTTCGCCAGGAAGCGCCTGGCGTGAGCCCCGGCTCCCCCGGGACGGAGAGTTCCAGACTCTTCCCTGCGCCGCCGGTGCGGGGCGGACGGCTGGCGCTCCGCAGCCCTGTGCCCGCCGTGGCGGGGCGAGGGGGGGAGAGCCGCTCCCGCGAGGGCTGTAGGACGCGGGGTGGCGCAGCGCGGGCCCCGCGTCGGTTTAATCCGTCTGCCCCTTCGCCCGCGGGCTGCCAAACCGCTCTGGCGAGTTTAATGCTGACAGGAAGCTCTTAGAGCGTTCTGCCCTTGTCTTTTAAGTCGAGATAAAAACTGTGATTCTGGTGTTGCAGATGGGAGTTCAGCCCAGTAGGCCAGAAGTGGTGTGAGAAACAACACGGCTTGCTCAGCCTTGTGCTCCCTCTCGCTCCCGGGAAAGTGTCTCCCAGGGCATAAGGGGTTCCCGAAAGGCAGACGTGAGGAGGTGGAGCCGGCGGTGGGAAGCACCGATGGTATCACTGCAGCGCCTCAGGGATAGCGGCACGGCCGGCAGTCCCTGGCTGGACACCGGCAAGCGGGGAAACACCTCAATGTGGGTCAGTGCCAGCTGTGTGAAATAACAGCCTATTTTTAGCTTGAGTTCGTCTGGATCTGTTCTAGTTGCATTTAACTAGTCAAGTCTTTTTTCTGCGTGATACTTTATTGCTACTATACAGATTACAAGAGCTTGCAGAAGTTGTTCTTGATCTAAAAAAATAAATCGCTCCAATCTGAGCCTCCTCAAGTTAGTACAATTAGTACAGTTAGCCCTGTACAATTGCTGGGTACCAGGCATGGCTGGTTTGTGGTTTTGCCCAAATGTCCTGGGTTTGTATAACCTGCATAAACCGTGGTTTGTCCAGAGGAGGTTTTCACGGTATCTGACACGTGAGAGGTGTCCTGTTCAGACCATGTCTGTACTATCTTTCCCTCCACCTGGCTTCAGGTGGCCATAAGATAATTTCTAACCAGGAGCCATGTCTCTGCTAGGATAATGTACTTAGCGTCTCTTGGCTATAAATAGATCCAGGCTGCATTTACGTTGCGTTTTCTATTTACTGACTTAGGGCACGTGTCTGGTGAACCTGCAGCTGTTTCCACTTCTCCATATAAAACTTATTGAAAGCGTGCTCAGAATGCTATAAAATAAGACGATCTCAAGGTTAATGGCTGCTTGGAATATTGTTTACTTTTTGGTGGTTGCAATGATAGGAAGGTTTTGGGAAGAAAGAAATAAAGTCAACATAGCTTCTATCGTTAGTAAAGTTTAAGGAATTTGCTCTGAATAGAGTTCTGTGATTAAACAGCTCTTTACCTGCTTTAATCCATGTTTGGTTTTTGTGTTTGCAGTTTTTTCCTCCAACAATGCAAGCTTTTGTTTACTGTTTCATTGCACAATAAACCGGTCAGGATTTTAAAATCGAATTACTTTCTGCTGCAACATCTTTTGAGTGCTCTTGCACAGTAGTTTACTTTGAAAATAAGTCTGGCAGTTTCTTTGAAATTACATGCCCAAAGAAGAAACTATTTAGCTCAGAAAACTTCTGGTCTAAAAGGATTTTTTCTTTTTGAGTAAAGAGTGCCAGGATCATTGTAACGATTTAATACTAATTTTTATTATCTTGACCCTATCTGGTCCCCCTAGTTGTGATTAATTATGTCATGCTAGTTGTCACTTATGCAGTTCTTGTATTTTATGATCTGAGATGGCAAGAGGTACTTGGAGATGACAATAGTCTCGTATTTCATATCATATAGGGCAGAATCAGAGATACTTGTAGGGGAGAGAGACAAGTGGATAGTTAAAAGATGCCAATTAGTGAACTGATGAAACAAAGTGGATTGAGGAAACAGAAAGAGATGAGACTCCTAAGGAGCTTTAAATATAAGAAAAAAATAAATGTTTGAAAAGAGAAATCTATGGGGTATAATCAGAAGAGACTGATACTACCAGTATGAGAAGCAAAGATGTGATCATCACCATCGTTGTGGTATTAGGAAGATTAATATAACTTTTATGATAAGAGGCTATAATAAGAAAAAGCTTCAATACATTTTTGAAGCAGTGGGAATGAAAAACAAAATGTGGGCATGGACTGAATATCCTCACCTAGTTGTGTGTTCTCAAGAGTTTTTGAAAGTTTTAATAGGCAGTTGTGCAGTAAAAAAGTCAATTTAAAGAATACCAAAGTTTCAGAAATCCAAGTGGTGGGTTTTACCTTATGATTGCTTTCTTTTCTCTTAAGTACAATGGTGAAAAAAAATCCCTATTCACACTCTTTATGTTGAAGTGTAGATATTTTGTATGCTTTGCTAGCCATTGTTGTAAAGAAGGGGAATCTTAATGTAATTAGGGAGAAGTTTTTTACTTCTGATCACCTTTGTCAACCTTTCTGTACTTATAAAAGTTCCATTATATTATTTTTTAGTCAGAGGGACCAGAACAGGAAGTAGTTTTCAATGTGCAGTCACACCAAGACCATGTATCACTTTGAAGTGATTTTAATTTATTGCTACTGTATGTGTTCTGAGAGTGCTACTTCTACGGGATTCATGAAAGTTAAACTTTAAAATATTACTCTTATATTTTAAATATGTATCTTTATATAACAATTAATATAAATATTACTCAAAGACTAAATAAAAGTGTTGGTTATTAATATGCATGTGTTTTGCAGACACTTAACTTCTTCAGTCTCTCTAAAAATCAGTCAGTTGTTCCTAAAGTTTGTCTGGGTCTTCTGTTACATAACATTAGGGCAAAACCCCTCAAACAATTGTGTACTGGAAAGAAATGTCGGAATCTGAATTTGTTCAATAGGACGTAGTTTCATTGTGTCTATATGGACTAATCCTATTTTAAATTTCAGTGGAATTGGGGATTTTATATAGCTATCGATGTCATGTCTATTACTAGTCTATATCTATAGAATTAATGTGTACACTTAAAGTTCTACTGGTTAGATCTTTGATCTGCTGATATTTACTGCAGCCTTTTGTGTGGAGGTTTCTGAAGGCTGTGTTAATGCCTGTGTCATGCCAGTGTGTAAAAACGAGAAGTGAGTTGACTATCGCTGGGTTAGACTGTCATCTAATAGAAAACTCATACATGACTAAGCAGATTAAAACAAAAAATAATTAAAGGAAAATAATGTAATTAATGCAAATCAATGTAGTTCTAGGGAAAACAGCTATTGCCAAGAAAGCTGACTTAATGCTTTGATAAGATTACAAGATTGGCATAAAAGTAACTGCATAGCTGTAACACTAAATGTCCATGTTTTCAAACAGTTTTATCAAAGGAGTGTAATCAAAGATCACTCTAAAAAACAAGTGTGACTGATGCAAAGACTGATGAATAGCAAGTAGCAACGATGCCAGCATAGTTCTTCAGAGTAATCTAGGCTGTTTAGTAACTTGTATTCACTCAAAAATGTGCTTTTAGTGCCAGCACTTGCAAAGTCATACACCTAGAACAAAGAACACAAGCAAAATTTTTAAGTTTTTAAGAATACTTTTGTTACTCTTAAAGGAGTATAGGGATTATAATGGACAAGTCAATAGGAACACCCAGGACAGTGCTTTGGTAACAATAAAAATGATCATTATGTGATCCTTAGATATCTAATGTGAAATTGTGAGGAGTAGAGGGATTTTTTTTTTTTTTTTGTAATAGCATCAGTACTAACTATTGAATTACCATATGCAGATCTGACCACAGACCTTACCTGATCTTGTGATATACATAAAACCCCAACCAATTTGTCTGGAGCCTGTGTGTGGCATTTTTCATGGGCCCTGTTACCTACTCTTTTGTTTATATTTACTTCTCCACGTCTTAGCCCTTTTTTGCCTCCCTCTTCAGATTATATTCAGTGCCATGGCATCTCTTGGATTCTGTGATCTTCTGGTAAACAGGATAATGGAGTGGAAGGGACTGCAGGACAGTGTTAGTTTGTGTTTGAGAGTGGTAGGTCCACAGCCTTGTCATAGGAGAGAGAGTGATAAATTTCTGAGAATGCAAATCTGCAGAAAATGTTCAAAGACTGGAAACAGTGAGACATATAAGGAATCTTCCTGTTTAACTCAAAAAGTAGATGCAGTGATATCTCACAAGGAGAAAATATGGGCCTCTAAAGGTTTCTTAATGTATGATAAATTCACTTTGTCTAAAGTTACTGAAGATATAAGTTACTGGCTTCAATGTAGGAATTACTGGGTGAAATTTCATATGCTGTGATGTACAGGAGATCATAAACTGTAAAATACAGATTTTTACATCTTGAAGTGCAAATTTAACAGGAAGAGAATACTTTTAGTAAAAAAGGCTTTACTTCAGGTTTTTTTAGTTAATTCAAACTCTTTATGGTATTTTTATCTCAATGGAGCTGTAGAATTTCTTATATTGTGTCTTAACTGGAAATTCTGCTTTTAATATTTCTAAAGTTTAATAATATTAATAATTTAACTGAGTGCTTCTTTTTTATTTTTCCACTGATTATAATTTAGTTGTGTGCATAAAAACCCTCTAAAAGACTGAGTTTCTTGTTGTCAGCTCTTACTGTGTCAGTTTCATTTCTGCAGCTTGGTCTCATTTATTCCCCCCTCTAGCATGTTTTTCCTCTTTATTTTTTGATGGATGTCTTCAGTCAAAACCTTTTTTCAAGCTTCTTTCTTTTCTTCAGTTCTTCAAAAAGTCTCACGATTGTTAAATATGTGCCAAGTTTCAGTCAATAGCACGGTTGGGACGCGGTTCTGTTTCCACGGCCTGGGCCTGCATGGTCAGAGCACACATGGAGCCCTCTACTGCTGGCAAATAGCACCTAAGGAACGCTGTTCTGCTGTGAGATTGGTGGGACAGACCTGTGCTAGAGGGGAAACTTATGGAAATTTCTATGCTGATGTGCTAGAACAGGGATACAGAATTTTTACTGTAGGAGATCTATTTGTGATGTTCTAGCACATTATCAAAACTGAAAGAGTTTACAGTGGATTCTTAATATTTGTTTTGCTTCCTTGGCCATGCATGTTTATAAAAAAATACTCTGAATTCATTATGAGGATATAAGACAGACCTTTTCACCATTAATGTAAATGAGCACTTCATGTACAAGGTGTGGTATGCTAAAGGTTTCTGGTATAGTGTCATGGTCTTGGGCTAGATCTTGTCTATATGCTTTTGTGATAATGACAGTTATTTTCCATTTTCAGCTCCAAAACTAGTTTCTGCATTTTGAAGATAAAGTCATTTTAGTTTCTTTCTGGAACCCTGATTATATGCATTGGCCATGGACTGGTCAGAGGGATTAGGGAACTACTACTGAGACTTCACAAATACAACCAATGTGAAACCCTTTTTCAGTTGTTCTTTGGAAAAATTTGGTGAATTTCTCATATTGCTTCTGTCTTTTCAGTAAAATAATTGTCTCCATAATGCCCAGTTTGTATTAAAACTTTGAAGATGTGGTAATGAAAGATTTTTCATGACTGAAGAAATTACGATCTTTTACAGGCACATGCTGAAATAGTCACTTGGCAGGTTTAACATTCATAATTGGCCCTTAGGCAACATATAATCTGAGTAGATGGTATTTAAGTACTACAGGAGTAATTATAAAGATGAATAATTTCAGAAAATATTTGCACAATATTGCTTACAAGTAAGTTTTGTGTTGTTAGGCTCTTTTACAACATATCTGCTAGTTTATTGCTATTGAGGAAAACTAAGCCTACACATTAGGAAAACTGGACATTTTTGATTTAGTTTAATTAGGTTTTCTCCAAACCCTTTTTGGAACAGCCCAGTGGTTTAACATTCTGGATATATCACAGCATTTATCTCAGCAAGCTGTTTGAGCTGATGGCCTGGGAATATTTTCTCAAGTATGTTAGTGGCAAATCAGAGCCTACCCACAGGGATGACAAACAGGGCCTTTGGTGCTAATCGTGCTTTCTGTATTTCCTATTAGTTTTTAAGAAATTTTGGCATCAGGATCCTATACAGCTGCTGTTAAAATACTGTGATATTTTTTTGTGTTACAGTTTTTCAACAATGCTACCCATGAAAACTGCTAAACTGGTACTCTTAATGGTAATATCAGATGTTAATGGCAATTACAAGAGCATACAGTAATTACAGGGACTGTAACTCTTCCTTTTTGAGAAGTTTCCTTGGATGAGCGTGAAAATTCATTTGTGTTTTTTTTCTAAAACGTAAACCATGTATTTTATTGCCTTGCATTATTAGTAATGCAACCAGAAATAAACAGCAATCCCTTTGCTCAGTCTGTTCATATTACTGCAGCTATCAGTCACTTACTGCCTGTTCAGCATCCTCTTCCCACCGCTCCTGATTTTTTTCCCCTGTGTTGCTAGGGAGGAATGCTAATTGATTTTTCTATGGGTTTTGTTGTTGTTTTGTTTTGTGCAGCAAAAATAACAATTTATTGAGACAGGAAAATTTTGCACATCCACTTGTATAACTCACTATATTCTTTTGTCAGCTGATAATGGTGTACTGTCACTAGACTCAAAGATTATCTTGTTATTTACTGTTGGAATCCCATTATTGTTAAAAATAATTGCCTTTCATTTTGTTTCTGGGATTTGAATTAAAAATTGAAAAATAGAAGTTAAAGTTGGTAATGGAAGCTCTGTTGCAGTTCTATTCCACACCTAAATATGACCTTATACCATTAAATGACAAAATTATTATATAAGAAGGAAATTTAGAACATGTCATAAAAAATACAAATTGTTATATTTTCTTGGTATGTATACATGTGCTTTCGTTGTTTCTTTGATTAGTGAACATTCCTCTTTTATATAGTATTATAACTGTCGGTGTGTTAGAAAAGATATACCTGTCTTCAGTTTAACAGGAAATCAAATCACTTGGAAACCAAAGTATGTGTAATCTTACGATCTAAAGCTCACAAACAAGGGAGATTAACTAGTATTACTCTAAATGAAGAAAATTACATATGTTTAAAAATAAAGACGGAAGCTGTAAGGAAAAGATTAGTAATTATACAAATGTCCTAAAAAAATGTAGTGGCTTTTGTATTTGGATTTGAACAAGAAAGCATCTGAGAACTGTCAGCCTCCATGATCTAGTGCTGGAATTCTTTTGGATCCCTAATTTCTTTTGCCTTTTGCTTGAGTAAACTGGTTCAGCAAATCAAAAATATGCTAAGACTTTGTCATAAAAAAAGACTTTTGTTTTGTCCTAGAGCAGGTACACTGTGTCAGGTTATCAGTAAACACGTACTTTTTGTGACATAAATGACATTCCAGTGTACTCCAGGTCTTAGGCTATTTTGCTTCCAATCTGCCAGATGAACTCTGCACAGCCTTTGCTATGTGTATGATTATGTTGTTTTTTTCCCAGGGTTTGCAGAGTCAGAATATTCCTTTGGTCAGCAGACTGTTGGTGAAAATAATACACACCAAACTAATGGTAGGGAGCTGTACCCCTTGAAAATGTAACTGAATACAGTGTAGTTTGCTTGTGCAAAATTCTTGATGCACAACTGCCTCTTTTGTACCCCTAGTGCCATGCACCTTTTTAATTTTTTATAACTAGTATTCTTGAACCTGCCATTGGGCCCAAAACTGTATATTCCTAATATTCCTGCAGTCTGCATACTCATATGTGCTCTCAGCACTACCAGCTGCAGGCATATGCATTTCAGCAGTAATCCTGTTCTCTGAAACTATTACTTCAACATGTTTCTGATGCCATGTGGATAATTTTTTTTAGTAATGAGAGTTAGTATCTCCACACCAAGAAAAGTGGGACACATTTGTTTCTACATCTGTTTAGATTCAAAATTCTAGAGCCTCTGCAGCTATTCCCTATCTGTGTTTACATGTTCCCATTGTAGAATTGCACGATTCCTGTCTGAACTACTACTGTATACTTGGGGATAGAGTAACAACTCCAGCAGTTTCCATGGCTGCCCAGTTTGTCATGAAAATATTATGGTGGTAATTTCTTTTTACATTCTGGTACTGTCCAAAAGACCTGAAACATCACATGGATGTCTCCATCGTAACATAAACAGTTAGAGCTCGGGCAGCATGTTTAACGTGTCTGTGATGAAAGTGGAGAATAGTCAGAGCTATAGGGGCCAGAAGTACCTCAGGTGTATGTGGTGGCAAGCTAAAATAACCACTGTCCTTAGAGCCATAAAGGAAAAATAGTCTGATTGCTTTGTTCCTAGAGATGCACCACTCAGAAGGGCAGTATGTAAACTGCAGAATATTATCATAGCCACTGAAATAAGCAAGTGCACCACTGTATATTCAGGAGGTTCTTGGTTTATGGAATTGTATATAACCGGTGATAGTTTGGTTTAAAGTTGCCTGAGTAGATGTGAAAACATTTTGTCATGTGACACACCCCATTGTGGATAATTGTATGTAGTGAAACTCACATCCTTGAAGCCGACCTTTGGAAGGGAGGGAAAAGGAGTAGAGGATATGGAGCTAAGTGCTTAGTCTTACTAAATAGGTCTTAACAAGTATTTCAGATTAACAATATTTGCAATGATAGAAAAATGTGAAGTTCTTCAAGATGCCAGAAGAGCCACTATTTTCTTCAAACTCTGTCAGATATAGAAAGATTTCAATATATCGAAAGGAACTTGATGCAAAGGCCTCCTGGTATTAGAAGAAAATTCTTAGGATGTAGACAAGATTAACGTAAAACTGATAATTTTTTTTTCTGCAGTACTTAAGGATAACTAAGGATGCTTAGAAGCAGAATCTCACTTTTTCTCTACATAAAATATACTCTTAAAAGAAACCAGACTCCAAAATTTATTGACATCGTTCCTGTAGCTTGTAATTTTATTAGAAATCTCAGTATTTAAATAAACTCCATTGTAGAAAACATAATAAAAGTCCGATATACATTTCAAGGTCTAATTTTACTTAATCATTTTCAAGAAAGCAAGAAGCGGTCTGGAGATGTTTTCAAATGTCCAGGCAATGAGCTTTACAGACACCGTTCCTAAGGATTAACACTACAAACTTTGGGGACAGCCGCTGGAAACAAGCTCATTATGCTGCTCAGTGGATGCTCTGCTGTCGTTGTTGTTAGGCTCATAAGGCAGCTCTCATCCGTACATTCTCTGAAGCCTCTCATCCTGTTGGTGATCCAGTAAGCCTCGACTTGAGCAGAAGCTTTCAGAACTAAGCACTGCTCGTACAAGAGAAAGGCTACCAATTTCTCTCCAATTTGAATAAAATACATTGCAAGGTAATGCAGGAATCTTGATTTTTTTTTCTTAAGGTACCATTATGAATAAAACTGGCCATAAATACTTTTCCACTGCTCATATTCTGGGGGTTTTTTACTATATTATTTCCCAATTTCTATGTAATTTCACTACCGTTATTTAGGGAAGAATGATATCCTAGTTTAGTCTTCTTTCAGTAAATAGCTTGAAGCCTTTAGAGAGATTTTACTCTGCTTTATTCAGGCACAATCTAATGTGATACTTACTTTGGAAACAAATAACTATGGCTTCATCTCTGATCAAACAGTTAAGCAAAAAGTATATTTTGCCTTTGGAAGCTGCCCTTTAGTTTAAAAGATTACTTCTCAAAATTATCTATATTATTTTGGAGCATAAGTCATGTTTTTCCAAGGGAATAGTCACTTGGGGATGCTCAGCTTTAGACAGTTCCAGCATGAGGGAATTCACACCCTTAATTACATGTTGCAGATTCCTGTTCAAAACATGAGAAGGATTAGGAGACTAAAAATGGAATCAGTAGGAGTCAGCATGGCTCACTGGAAGATACAGCAGACAAAAACCGTAGAGGAGAGGAATAAAACTTAAATTAGCTTGGCCAACTCTTAGAGAGTGAAGCTGACTTTCTTTAGCCAGGCTGCAGTCAAAAAGAGGCAAAAAAATAGGCAAACATGGGGATAAAAGTTCTTGAACATAAGCACGAAATTAATAATTTTAAAAGAGAAAGACATTTTAGAAAGACACTATGTTTTCTAAGAGAATGTTTCTAAAAATACTGAATAGTTACACAAAAAGGGAAGAGATATCAATACAGCCTGCAAGTGAAGAAAATTATCAGTGAAGTAAATGACTGCTCCTGTCAGTTGATAAACACTTTTCAGCCTGTCTAACCCTATGAGGATAACATGGCTTTAACAAAATTAATTTTTAAAATTATCTACTTATCCATCATAGTCATGAAAAAAAACAGTTCTAAACGTCCCTACTTAAAATTTTCTTGTTCACACAGTGCTTCGCTCAAATCCATTCATTCTCTAGAAACTAAAGCAGCATGCATTCTTCATTGATACAATTATGAATTATCTTAAATTAAGCTTTTGTGTACTGCTTTCCTTACTTGCAGTACGAGTTCTATATTTTTAAGGGTTTTCACTTTCTTATGTTTGATAACACTTCCTTCTGCTTTTTCTCTGCTGGCATTATAGGGACCAGCAATATTGTTTTCTTTATCTTGTTTGCTGCAAGTCTGCATATTTGTTTTTTAATTATTCCCATGATCTCAAGCCTGCGTCTTGTGCACCCAGATACCTCAGTCTTCTTTAGAACATCCTTCAAGGATTACAGTTTTCAATCTCAGAAAATGTGTTACTCTATTTTCCCCTGCTGAATTATCAGGACTACAGTTTTACATTTAGTTTTAAGGATCAGTTGGTCTTCTTCCCTCTTATGCTCTATATTTCTCCTATACTGTCTTTACAAAATTTCTCTGAGCTGAGCTGTCCTTTCCTGTTTACATATTTGTATCCTTATGTTCTCCTGTCATGTTATTATTAGGAAAAAATGATGTAAAGTATCGTCTTCAAAGTAACTATCATTGCCTTAAGAGAGTGACTTAAAGGAAACTCATTAGTCTGCATAACAAAAGTTATAATGGAAGACAAGAAACCAAATGATAAAATACCCTAGTCAGAACTAAATTTATGAATTGATATTTATACAAATTCAGACATTTAACTAAAGCTAAATCAAAATAATTTCCCTTCAAGTGGAAAAACAGACTAACTTTGGGCTGCACCTCATGTAGAAACCTACCATAGTAGGAGACATCCAGCTTCCTTTTGCCGCCATGAGTTAGGTGTCAAATGTGAGAGAGTGGTCTAGGCTTTTTCTATAATTCAGAGAGAGAGAGAAGTCCTTCTAGAGGCTGATAAATCCTGTTCTGACATAAGTATTAAAGATGGGATAAATTGCTTTTCAGCAGTATTTGTCATGACTGTAGAGAAAGAATGAGCAATTAGAGTAAGCACCTATATTTCAAACTGGTAATGAGGTAAGCTGAATCTTACCAGTCTAGAGTGGAATGGACTCTCCTTACCAATGGCTCTAATGTATCACCTATCCAAAAAAATTACCCCATCAGTGTCTAAAACCATGCTATCTGTCTGGCTCAGTTCTGAACAGTATGTTCCCGTACTCTGACTGATGCTTTGAGTTGTCCTATGTAATGGGTTAATTTTTTTGTTGTCCTTACCTTGAGAAGGTTTAGAAACCATAAAGAACAGAATCCATCATCATTTTATTTCATTTTTTCAGCATTAAAAGGTTTATTTGACCTAAAATGTTTTATGTACTTCTAAGGAAATTTTAAAAAAAAAGAGCTTCACATAGTTTTCAAATACAACTATGTCCCTGTATTGGCCTAATACTGCAGGGTCAGGGCATTTGATCAGAGTGCAAGACCTTAAATTTAATCTTCTCATCCATCTTTTGGGGTTTGAGTCTGCATCTCTTAGAAGACTCCCTTAATTCTCAGACTGTACCACATCTTCAGTATATAATGAGTGACTAGAGCCTCTCCAACAAGATGTAAAAACCTTTACTCTTAGTGAATTGTCTACCTTCCTACTCTTTTGGTCCTTGACTCACTGATTATTAATGTTTTGTAATCATAACGGAGCAGTATCATCAGTGGTCCAGTACACCAACTGCCCCTATCACAAATTCTGTTCTGAATTCTAGTAGCTAATCTTCTTATCCTGAGTAGGAAGTTACATCAGTTTGTTTATGGATAATGATTTTAAAAGAAGTCTCAAACATTCCAAGAAAGTGCATTAATAACTAGTAATTTGTTTCTTGTATCTGGATTTAAAAAGGCAAGAAAGTCTAATATATTTCAAACGTATTTTAAGCAATCTGGCATAATATAGGACTGAGCACTAAAAGGCTAGCATTGAGATTAATATCAATTTAGAAGGGACAAATCCCTCAGCTGTAGGGTTAATGGAGCTCTCTACTGTGAATTTACTTGACTTGAACTATGGACATAATGTTAGTTAGTGTGAAACAAAAAGGAATTTAGATTCTGTTTACTGCCTTCTGTTGGGGGTGTTCAGCCAGATGCAATCCTTCTTTTCCACTGCTTATCTAAAAGGTTCAATAGCTCAGTACTTAAATATGCTTTTAAAAATATGATTTCAACCATACACTGTGTTAAAATAAAAGAATTCAGGTATGATTTTGGACAAAGAGTTTACATTTGTCAGGCCTTTTAACATGAAGTACAGACCTTAGGCAGCACCATTTTCCACACATTTTGATGCCTTTAATAAATTATGTTTGTTGATTATCAAAGTCTGGCATCTCCCTGTAATTTGGGAGAGGAGTCCTATAATCCAGAATTAAATTTACTTTGTAAGTAAATTGTGTATTTATGTATTTATGAAAGTAAACAGTTTTCCTGCTCACTGGACAAGGTATATGATAATTTCTGATCTTTATATTAAGGCCTTTCTAAATTGGAAGTGCAATTTTTAAAAAGTCTAAATTGAGTATTAATAGTTAAATAATTGGTTTTTAATTACTTTTTGTCAAAGATTTTCTTCTGAACTAAAGAGTGTAAGGAAGACTTTGCTAATACCCAGCTTCCTGTTGGTAGCAGTTAGTCATCTGGTTAAAAACAGAGGCATGCAGCATAAGTGCCTTGGTTTTCAGTAAATACTCCCCTAACTTATAAAGGCTAAAACTGATTTTTAAAATATATTTACTAATTTAATTAAATATTACAAATACAGTGTCTGCAATAGTGTTGTTTATGCATCTCAGTATGGCTTATTTTTTCACAATGGTAGGACAGTGTTGATTCACTTTGGTTTATGAACCACAGTGACTCGTAGGTTCTTCTTTGAGGAAATTTTGCCAAGTTATCTTGCAGCTGTACTTTTGGTAAACTCTAAACAGAATAACACTTTGCATTTGTCTTCTTTATTTTTTTCTCTTCATCTGTTCTCCAATTTATTCAAGCATCCAAATTCTGATTCTGCCTTTCAATCTGCTTGTATACTCTCCAAAACCTAATAGAAAGTACAACAGTAATAAATTACTCTTTTATTTGATAATTCACTTATTCACACTATTTGGTAGTCTCTGGTATAAAGAAAATTTCTGTGGTTCTATACTCCATCATCTCTTCCTTTGGACAATGAACTATTAATTTTAATTAAAAGAAAATAGTTTTTATATTTTCTCAAGTGTTATTGCATTCATCTTTCTTTAGTTTAATCAAGATATTTTTATGTGATTGCTTTTAATAAAGTCATGTAGAAGTATCAAAAAAGTTTTTGTAAGTTAATACATATGATCTTTGCCTGGTTTAGAAGGAGATTAAGTTGGATTAAATCCAGAGATTCTCCAAAACACTTTTAGGCTATCCCTTAAAGGCATTCATATTGTTTGCCTGTTTATTGCAATATTTTTCTGAGAACTGCAGTTGGCTGACTGGTTTGTAAATTCCTAATTACCTCTATTCCTCCTTTTAATATTTTTTGGGATTCTTTCTGGAACCTTATTTAGTATGTCAATTAGGAAATCCTCTAGAAAATAGAAAATATGCATTTGAGGCCGAAGACAAATATTAAACCTAAGACATTCCCTCTCTTAGCAGTGTGTTAACATCAAGGCAGTTGTGCAGGAGCCATTTCATTGCAGTGTAGAAGGAAAGGAATAAATCCAGATCCAGCCTTCTCTCAAGCAAGAATTGATTGATTGTGGATCATTAAGGGGCAGGAATGCCTGTCTGGCATGTTGTCTGGGATGACACACAACATTTCTGGACGGGATGGATTTCAGACATATCACTATCCTAGGATTTTTTATTGTCTGGGCAGCAGGGTATCACATTGTTGTGCTGTCATTCTAAGTCACTTACATACTGCTATGTGCTATATATGCCATGTGGTTGCCAAATCCTCAGTTTTGAAAGCTATTCCTGGGACCAACTGTTTGAATATTTCTACTGCGTCTCTTTTTAGATCTTCTTTGAATAGAAGATGCAATGGGATTTTAGGCTAAGGATTTCCAGTTGAAAATATGAGGGACAGGGAGGGCATGGGAGCAAACTGTATTGGAAAAACAGGTGCAGTTCAGTCTTAAGAGCAGACCTAGTGGACACTGTGTTGAGCTTTCTGGGGGAAGAACTGTCTGACTGGATTTTTGCGAGGTTAATAGCATCTTTGTGAAAATAAAAGCAAAGGAGTACGGGTGTAGGGCAATTCCCTTGTGAAGGGAAACGTACCACTTTAGAAGCTCCCAAAGCTCCGAATACGCTATTTGGCAGAAGTCCAGCATTTTTGTATTGGGATTTTTAATATCATTGCTTCCTGCATAAATTGCTCTTTGTCTCACAAGTCTTGGCCAGACAAAGTCTAATTTGATAGTGCCTTTCCTCAGGCAGCCCAGATGACATGGGCTGCGCGCCAGCGCCTGTAACTGGTAGGTCCTCTTTGTACTCCTGTTGCCACTGGGGCCATTGGGTACCTCCTAATTGCTGTAGTGGCATTATGTACTCCTTTGCCCTCCTCCCACCAAACTTTTGCTTCCTGTCTTTGTGCCAGTCAGAAACGTTGCCTTAAGAATCATGACGGAGTGGTAGTATGGAGAAAAAATAAGGAAAATTATTTTTGATTTCAACTGCTCTATGATCAACCTAGCATTAATGGACACCAATTTAATGACGCAAAATCCTGAAGAAGAGGAAAAGGACATAGTTCATTTATAAAGCACGCAGGACATTGAAGTGCTTTGACTCTGGTTATTGCAGCAGCACAAACAGCAATTAGACCCCAGGAAACAGGTAGGTTGTTTCCCACTACTGGTTCCTTTCATCTTGTTTGCAACCTGTTTTTGCACAAAGCACCACAGCTATTTATAAACTGCAAGTGGGAGCTGAGACTAGGAAGAGCTTTGTGTTTGTGGGATGACAGTGTCAGGAGAGCAATACTTTAGCTAAATTGGGATGGCCTCTACAGAGTCCTATTTTTATGAGTGTATTGCTGCTGGTATTTTGGGGACTGAAGTCTCACGGACACCGGCTCGGCTTCATGTAATTTGTGTCTTCTTACATATAAAAATAAACAAAGTTATGTTAAAAAGCTGTGCTCTTTTTTTTTTTTTTTTTTGATTAACGCCAAGATGAGTAAAGCTTTTTGGCTTCTAATTTTAACTATATGAAATTGGTCAATAGGCCATATACCAGAAAGGGCCAAAAGGTAGTTGCTACAATACTGAGTTGTTTTAAGGAGAGGGCAGGGACATGGGTGAGATGGTTAGATGCATTAAGGGAAAAAAATCAGATCTTCCAAGCACCTTGCAATGGTAGAAAATTCAGTGCAGTTCTAGCAGGTCTGCATATGCTTGCAAATCACCATCTCAGATACTAGTTTTGTTTTTCTTCTTTCTTTTGTTGTAGGTTAAAAAAGACACTGCACAAAGAAGTGGGGAACCTAAAATTTCCAGTCTTATTTGCTCTTTGCAAAGTGAGATACCATTCTGAAACTTTATTGAAGCAAATTCTTAGAAAAATCTTCTCTTATTTGCCACTAAGAGCTATGGTGTTTGGCTTGGTGCAGTTTGGCCTGGAATTATTACCTGGCAAATGCTGACTTGAAAGGAGAAGCAGAAAAAAACCCGTTTTTTTAATGTGTGTTGGATGCTCTGGGATAAAATGCTGCAGAAATAGTTGATAGAAGCAGGTTGGCTTAGCATCAATTTGGGCTCCTACCAAACTACTAGATTTTATTACTGGAACAGACAAGTGCAACTCACTTTTGCTAAATGGAAGTTACAGAACAGTATTTAAAAGATGTAATTTTATGTTTTCAAAAGAAAAAGTTTTTAAATGAGTGAAAACTCTTCAGATTTGGCAAGATACTTGTCGCTCATCTGAACATAGCAACAAAAAACAGTAAAACCAGCCTTATTCCCTTCTTAAAATGATGGAAAAAGTGTTTGCAGTTTTGGTTTGCAAACTTTTTGATCTGGAATTAAAATCAATGCATTACCTCTCAGTTCCTGGTTAAAATACCTTTTAAATGTACTGTTTGTACTCATTTAACACAGGTGTCTTCAGAGACAGTGAAGAGTAAGTCAGCATCACACTAATTACTGTTTTTAACTCTTCCACGGTTATGACTGGGAAAATATAGTTAAGAAAATGATAGCTTCTCAATTTCTGCAAAATGCCATTTAAGAATAATGGAACTTACACAGCACTTGTAAAATGTAAAACAAGTACAGACAACTCCCTGTTAATAATTGAAAATCAGCTTTTTTCACTGTCTAGTGATTTGGAGATCTGAGATGAGAAAGGCAAAGGGAGATATTCAATTCAGTTGTGCAATGTCAAGAGAAAAAATGAAAAAGTAGAATAAAGACATGAAGTTAAAAAAGAAGTGGGTAAACTTCCTTTTTGACATCCATGAGGATTCAGTGAACTTGTACTCTCATATGATTACAAAACAAAACCAGTAATGTTGCTATCTGCTACCTGCAAGTAAATTATACAAATTAGCAAATATTGATACTCACAGAGAGCTGGTTTTGTTCCAATAGGTATATAAAGAAATATTTTATTTGTTAATATTGCTATTATTTCATTAGCAATGGAAGAGGCTAGACTAATTAGAAAGTTAGCAAACTTCCTTATTGAGATTTTTTTTAATCCCTGAGATTGTACTAGAAGAAACAACTGTTTATATGTGTAAAAATGCCTTGTTGAAACTAACCTTCTTTCTTCTTTGGTGAAAGCAAATCAAGTCACTTATTTAACATTCTAAAGCTACAAATACACAGAGTATTCTAAAAGCTCAGCAATTTTTTGCATGTATTTATATTCTTTACCTGCTTAAATGCTAATGTAGGTGAGCAATCTGTAGCAAAGACCTCCTAAACCTTTGTTAGTGTCTGGAAAAGCCTAGAATCCAACTATAACTGCTCTTTCAACCCAATATCCATAATAAATGCAAGTCACTACTGGCCTTAGGGGCCCAGAAGTGAAGTACTGACAGCTTGTGGAATTTTTGCCCAAGTTAGCTTAAAGTTATATTTCACATGCCAGTCCTTGTATATGTGTTATGTTCCTCTTCTTTACTCCTAAGTAAGGTCTCCATGCCTCCAGATAAGGCTGAATCATTTGTATGCTGAGGGAGAAGAAAATACTGATATATTTTAAGGCCAGCATAATTTTAATAAATCATTGAGTAACTGAAAGCGACATAACTGGGAAAGAGAACCCTGAATTGATTTTGAAGACTGAAGGGAAACTTTGTGCAGATTATCCAGTGAAGGTTTTCTCTTGAGGTCAGAGCTAAATGAGACAGGACCTTGGTATTTCAATCAGTAGGATGTAAATAGAAAATGATTATTAAAAAAAAGGAGAAGAATGGGGCAGGAACCTCTTAGGGAGTCTGTTTCTGGAGTTTGTGTTAAATGTACATCCTACAAGTATTTGTTATGCCATGAGCTGAGTTAGTCCAGTGCTGTTTACAATCATTCTCACTCATTCAGAATTCTGTTAATTCTGTACCGTATTAAGGGACCTTCTCATTACTTGAAGTCATAAGATGGCAGCTATTTAGAGTGGCAAACATTTTTACACTTCCTTGATGGAATCCCAATCATTATCGTATTCAGATATCAAATAGGAAGTGTAAAGGAGGAACAGTTTCTGGATAATATTCTGACAAAATGGAGCCATTTGTATCTCCGGAGGAAGGTTTGGAAAAGTACAGGCAGATTAGAAATGTGATCAAGTCAGGTCTGCAACAGCACATCTGGCTGCTTGTTATTTACAGGGAATTTATGGAGGACAATCCTGATGGCATGGTCCTGTTGTCTTTCAATACATTTTTAAAGTTCCTTTTATCTTTTGAGAATTCTGATGAAGCATTTAGAAGCAGACAAAATAGAACATTGTTATTATAATATTTGAAATGTTGGATGCAAACTCTCTTCTGACTTTAATGCTAATTGGTCTCTACATATTTTACAGGAAAGTTTAAAACATTGCTATTATTGATATAATATGGGAACCATAATGCAGTGCACAGTTAATTGAATTTTAACTTCTTTAAAGTTTAGACTGTAATGTATAAAAGCTGTTCTTTTATTGTGGTGTTTTGTTTGTTCCTTGGAAGCTTACTATGCCTAATTAATGCCTACTACACATGTATTTGTATGCTATCATAACACCCATAATTTGTGTGACCTGCATTATGGATAAATTTGCAGCAGGAAAGTAACTCTATTGAAAAAAACCCCATCATTTTTGTCTTGGAAAAGTTCCAGTGAGTAAAACAAGTTCAGTTTGTATCTTGCTCATACTGCATTGCTTAGAATAGTTTCTTCGTGCACAGGACTCTGTTTCTGTCTGGGATTTTGGGATATTTCTAACATACAGGATTCATCAAAAGTTTTATCTTCTCTTCATATTTTTGATCTTTACATTTAGCAAAATATGGATGATATTCTAGAGGTAACTTTGATATGTTACACCAAAGGTTGCAGTTATTCTTTTATATGATTTTCTCCTGCATGCTTTTAGTTTGTCTCTAATTTAACACTGAGATAAAGGAGTTTTGCTTTGTAAAAGTGATTTGCTATGGTGAATTTCTCCTGTTTCTATTTTAATCTTTGTTGATCTGGATTTATAGTGACCTCTCTTAGAGAAATTATTTTGTCTAACGTGGTTTTTTTTTTTCATTAGGATTTAAATGATTGTTTCAGCTGTATCCCTGAGTGGGTTTTTTTTATTTTGTTTGTTTACTGGAGTTTTTTTGTGTGTAGTTTTCCTCTTCAGGATTATTTCTGGTTTATGTTTGTTGTGTTGCTGTTTTCTTGGTGACCTACTTGCTGTCATTATGTCCAGACTCAGTCTTTTTGGCTATGCACTTTTTAAAAGGCTGTTTCTAGAAATCTGCCTGCTTGAACAGCATACCAATAGAACAATATTTCAAGTCTTCTTCTGACAATGTGCAAAATTTGCCACAGCATCTCTTACTTTTGGTGTTTTTCTGTGTTGGCTTTAGCTCTGGTATTGAAGTGAATATATAGTTTTCTGTCGACTCTAAGATATTGACTACTGCAGTTTCTAGTGTATTCCAATTCTAGTTGAAATATCAAGCTGTGGCTTTCCTTGGACACCTTTTTTGTAAATATGGCACTTTCTTACGTAGTTAATCTATTCCTTTATTACTTGAGAGCCACTCCTGTAAAAGTAAGCAATTGACAAAACAAAGTTGAAAATATATTCCTGCTACTCCCATTCACATCTCTCGATTTAACATCAAGGACGTATTTATATGGCTGATTTCAGCTGGCAACAGCTAAAAATGCTATAAAGTCTGTTGACATGTAGTGCAGACTAAAATTCCTAACCTTCAAAGTCAAGTGATGCTAAAACAAACTGGGCAGTAAAAATGTCCTTTAGAGGTGAAACAGGGCAAGAAATGATAAATTGTTATTTGTTCTGCTGTTCCTTTATGTGATTTCATAGCCTGTAGTGAGAGCGAATCCTTTCTCCATTAGTATATTGATAATTTATATTTCCTGATGGTCAGCAACTGAAAGATTAAGTTGCAAAACAGTAAGGGACATTATCTCTTCAGTGACTTTTCAGCTCACACAAGAGTTGCGAACATGCAAAGCAGGTCATACAGTGAGAAAAACTGTAAATGCAAAATATTCTGCATAGTGTTTAAAAACAATTACAAGGAGAAACAATTGTGGCACTCAGAAGTAAGTCCTTTTCTATCCAGAGTCTGTAGAATTTAACTACAGACTTAAAGTGCTGCAACAGCAAAATTCACTGTTTTAAAGACTACAGACATATGCACAAACATAAAAATGTGAGTAAGGTTGAGAAACCAAGCACTAAAAAGTTTCTAAGTGCCAAAATGAAAAATGCATCTGCAATCTTAATTTGGCATCCCAGTGCTTATGTATTATGACATAGAAGCACATATTTATAATATTACCTAATTCATTACAGCTGACAGTGCATACTATTGAAATTCTTCTCTGAATCATTGCCTTTCTCACAGATTTTTCTATGAGATGTATCACTTGCATCTGGAAGCACCACAAAATTCACTGATTTATTACTTTCTGCCATGTGAAACAGTGGAATATTTTATCCTTATCTAATTTGAAGGAAGGTGAAGTATGGAGAGGTTAAGGTCAAAGGGATCCATTAATTTCATGTATCTAACTGAGAAGACTGAGGCCTCATTTTTCAAATAAGGTAGTATTTTTAGTAAGCCATATGTCTAGAGCAGAGGTTCCTCTAAGAACTGTTACAGTGTGAGTGCTTAATACTTAAAAAAACAGGTTGTATCATTGCAGTTTTCACTTCTTGTCCAAGGCAGACCAGCTGAGACAGCCAGGAAAATGAAAAAAAATTCTAAACATGTGTGTGAGCTAAGCCATTCACTTTGTGAAGATGGTGTAGGAACAGGTTACTCATCACTACAAGTCTTGTGTAACTTAAATATGTTCAGTGAGTACGGAATTTCTAAGGATTTTGACTGCTCTTTCACAGGACTCTCAAGGTATGTGTCAGTGACACTTTAAAGTTTATAATGTGGCCATTTAAGATGGTATTTCACGGGGACAATGACGGGTTCATCCTTTAAATGTCCATATCTTGGTCAGGTTCAAAACTGTGGCACAAAGTAAGGAAGAGAGGAAGACAGGAAGAGTGAGATGGGGCTAAAATATTGCCAAGAAAAGACCTCGGATTTTTTTATTATGTAGAAAATAACCTGGATTTCCTTATTGCCTTCTCACAAATAACCGAAGTATTATTGCTAATGTTTTCTAAAAGTTTTCAGGCTCAGACAGATTTCCAGTATGGAAACTGTCATCCTAAACGACTGGTGTTGGGTAAGTTTAAATCATCTGATCCACCTTCTACTGGAAAGTGTTGGCTATGGTTATCTCAGCCACCTGCTGTCCCTGTAAATCTGAGGGCTTCTTCCTGCCTCAAATTATATCAGTACAAGTCCAAAATATTTTCATTTTTGCAAAATAACATCAGTGAAAAAGTGATAGCAAATAACAAAAATAATGTCAAATTTAAAAATTTTATAATTTCTGAAAACAAGAGATCTGAATTAACCTAGGAAGAATGAGGATCACAAAATATCT
The DNA here is from genome assembly GCA_013400235.1 of Oriolus oriolus. NCBI lineage: Eukaryota > Metazoa > Chordata > Aves > Passeriformes > Corvidae > Oriolus > Oriolus oriolus. The sequence continues at coordinate 289,457 of VXBT01001279.1, forward strand.
CTGTTCTCCATTGCATTTGTTTCCTATTCCTTTTAACTAACATCCTATAGAAGCTGCAAAATAGGATTCATGTTACTAAGGTGGTTGCACTGTTGCAAGAGAGGAGTGGTAGCATTCATGTTATTTTTCTACATTATGACAAGAACTACTTTCATTAAAATGGAAAGATGTTGAAATATCCAGTTTATCATAGCTGGAATATTTCTCAGATGTGTGCATTTTCAGAAATCTTCAGCAGAATTTAATAGCATGATGAATCTCTGGCAGGGTTCTCTAGTTATTGCTAGTGATCACACTTGAGTTCTTGAAATTTAGAGGGCTGTTACGACAGAATTTCATTGGGAAAAAAAACCTACTTTTTTTCTTTTCACTCTATATCAAAATGAAATTGATCTCAAAAGCTATTGGCAAATGGAATTGTTTTCCATATGATCTCACTAATTAACTTTTCTTTCTGGTAGAGTTACTAAGTACAGTAGCTACTGCAGTTGATCTTTATTAACCAAGGCATGGCTGGCAAATCCACTTCTGTTACACTCCTTGAGATGTAGTTTAATAACCAGTGCGTGTCAAATGCCAGCTCTGCTGTTCCTCTTGGGATTCTTCCATCAAGAGAATACATATTCTGTTGGCTATACTGGCATTTTCTAAAGCCATCCTCCAATTTACTTGCCCAGGACCTACAGAGGATTCAGAAAAACAACTCCAGAAGTTTTCCAAACTGCTACAGGAGTAGTTTTAAATAAACAATTCTTTCTTCATCATAAGTTAGGGAAAGGTGAAAATGCCATTTCAACCAACTGTTCCATAAAAATCTGTTTTATTGCCCAGGAGAAGGAGTACTGCTGCTGTGTAGCAATCGTGAATGAGGCAAAGCTTGGTTGGGATGAGGGGCTTTCTTCTCTGGATTTCCAAACTCAGTGGTATTCTGGTTCCTTTCTGAATTACACAATGGTGATTTCTCATTCTCCTTTAAGTAACTGTCTGACATGGAGTTATTCTAAACATGCTGGCAAAGGCTTTAAAATAGGAGATACAACATTTAGAAAAATGATATGGTTGTCTGTCTCCAAATTTACTTTGGGAATTCATTTCAAGGATCATATGTTCATAATGCTTTGGCATAGAAAATTAAGTTCCCCTCAAATATGCTATGATTTAAGAAATGTCGTGGGTTTATTTAGATGGCTTTATTTACAACTGCAATATACTCTGTCTGTCATGGTGAGACACTGGAAATACTGAGACTGAATCCACAACTCTGCAAGAAAAGTTCTACTGAAAGTACATGGAATTTACCCTCAGCAATAGCAAAACTGTTCCAAATTTGGTAAAATACTGACATCTTCTTGATATTCATACCTTTATCTTTTCAAAAAGAAAGAATGCAATGCCATATGACCTTCACAGAAAAAGGCTCCAAGGCATTAATTTACAGGTAGAAATTAATAACCACTCTATTTTATTTGAATAAATGCAGAAATTAATCATAAACCAGTTACTTTTTGGAAAATAAAAGTTCATTCATTTGGGGCCTTTATGTGTTTTTATGACAGAATTCCATTATGTATTCCTAGTCTTGGTTTTGAAATGATAATCTATATCCATAGGCATGCATTCCTGCCCATCCTTCCATATAGGTATATGTCTGTTCATTGTGTACATATAACCTAGATGTTTTGATACATATTCTGAAGTGCATAACATTGTTTTGTGAACTACATAAACTACATGAAATACCGTATGATCCTTTGTCATCGATTTTTAAAAATGTATGACTGTATTCAACTTTTTAAACTATTTCCTTGCACCATCAGAGTGCTTTGTTTCTTAAATATGAATAAAACCTGTAAAGATATAGTATAAGTTAAACTGATATTTTTCTTAAAGAGGAAAAAAAAGGAAAGCTAAAAGATAAACGACATAACTGGGAAAGAGAACAGGAAGAGGAAAAGAAGAGAAATGAGAAATTTTAGTCCTATAAGTCACTGAGTAAAAATAAAGATCTGAGCTAGGTTAAAAGAAGAAAAAAAAATGAGAGGAAGTTGAAATCGTCTGTCCTGAACTCATTCCGTCAGTCAGAGATAGGAAATTCCACCTTCAGAAATCTGAATACACTTTATCCATTGACTCGTCAATCACAGAAGAATTTCAGTACACTGATTCAAAAGCCTTATTTACACCATTGTAGGAGTTACTGAGTGAGGATTAGAGAAACAGGAGGCTTATTTGGGAATACAGTTTCAGGAGGAGGTTAAATGAGATAAAAAATAGAATAAGAAAAACGGAAAGATAAACTAAATAGAGCAAAATAAGAGAACCAAAAGAAGAGAAATAGAATCTTGCAGTAAAGTCTTTTCTATTTCAACACAGACTGTCATGTTTGCTGTTTTCTTGGAAAAAATTTTTATCCAAAATGATCAGTTGATGCCCATGAGTAACAAGTGCTGGATACTCTAATAATTCTTTAGATAATGAAAGTTATCTTGATACCTGGGAGTCAGGCTGTATGACTGACTCATAGTCATGGCATGACTTGCTTGACCTACCTTACTCCTAGTTTGGAGCATTAAAGTGGGCAACAGACAAACATTTTCAAGATTGAATGCTCACTTAAGTCCTAAAACTAAAATTAATCCTGAAATAAATAACCAGGGGCAGTCTGTGTTGGTGGAGTCAACACTTCTATGCAGCTTCCTTCAAAGAAGGTGCTTCTTTCACTGTGTGCACGGTTTCTGAGAATTTACACTTGAAAATGTTGGCTTCATTCCTCAGAATATTTCTGTGCCATCTGCAGGTTTTCCACCCCCTTATTTTGCATTGTCCATCTGTTTAGACTAAGCATTTTCTCCTAGGTCCCGAACACAGTGTGTTATCCCAGAAAGTGAGGCAAACGGCTATTTATCTGTTGGACTCAGAGCTTTGCAATTTTTAAGGCGTGGATTTTCCCCACAGTCCCTGCAAGATGGGCAGATAGTGGTTCTCTCCATTATCTGAGGCACTAATGTCTGATACCCAAAGATGCTTGGTGTAAAAGTCTTTCACTCAGGTAGAGGCAACTTCTCCAACTTTGCAGAGACATGATCCTGCAATTCATGTACTGAGTGAGCTTCTGCCACTGACCTGCTCCTGCCACCTTACACTGGATATCACTGCATTGCTTGGGGACCTACACCGAAAACTATCTCCTGCAGGATTGCCAAACCAGGCATCTTCTCAGCTATCTTTTCTTAGGGGACCAATTTAGAGGATGCTTTCATACCATTTAAATGTATGATATAAAGACTTTTACAGTCTATGTGGTAGTGGATATATTAATTCCCTCAAAAAAGCAATGTTGGGGTGTTTTTCCACTTATATGGGCGGCAAAAAAGGAGTATATTTAAATTTTCATTCTAATATATCAGGATATGGAGCAGTCTTCCCCTTTTCTGTGAGAGCACCTTAATCAGCAGAATATGGGTTAGGGTTCAGAGAGAAAAAGACACATAGGAACAGTTTCAGGTTATCAAATAATTATATACTTGTTCAGAGGGAAAAGACAACAGAGCAGTTTTAAACAGGGATATAAGAGAGCCAGGCTTAGACTTCAGTTTTAGTATATTTTATATTTTTCCATTTGAAAAGTAAGACTTTGAGCTTGGCAAAATGGAACAAACAATAAAATCAATTTATGGGGGATAGAATCTACATTTTTTTTAAAAAAATAATGTATTTCAAGAATCACAGTAGGCAGATATTAAACATTAACAAATACTGATGTATCAAAACAGAGAAAGAATCACTTCAAACTTTAGACTAAGGACAACTCATTTTGAGGATAATTTACATAGTGACTTTTGGCATTTTTGGCAAAATTAAATGGCAACAGGATAAACCAAATCTGTTACTGCAATCAAGAAAAAAAAGAGTTTCACATTCTGCCACTCATCTTTCATTTTCCATAGATGTTTTTTACATCATACCTCTCCTGACAGACATGAAAAAATAATTATGGGACTTTAAAATTTGTGTGTGCATTACACCACAGTCAGGGTATATGTGGACTAGTCGAAGGCTTACTGTATCACCTCTAGAGCTCATTTGCCTTGCACTTAGACATCCGCTTCTTGTCTGTAAATAAAAATTAATAAAACTTTACTAAAATTGTGCAGGAATACCCAAGACTATAGCACTATAATCAGCAAAGAAGGTGTAGAGTCATAGAATGGGTTGGATTAGAAGGGACCTTGAGAAGTCATCTAGCTCCAACCCTTCTGCAGTGAGCAGGGACATCTTTAACCAGATTAGGTTGCTCAGAGCCCCATCCATGATCAGCTTTGTCAAAGGTATGTAGATGAAATGATGCCAAGCCTTTTGGAAAACTCCACAGGTTCCAGCTCCAGTTAAAGGGATGAAAAGGGGTGTCTCTTTGGGAGGAAGCATTCCCATTCCTCCTGCACTTCCAGTGCAGCATTCTTTCTTTGGCTTCATACCACAACCACTGTGAGGGAGCAAAGCAGATTGTCCTTCCCGAAGCTCTCTAAAGTGACCCAGATCAAGGCAAACATAAACACCATCAAAATGAAATTTTGAGGGGTCTTTGTGTGTAACAGCAAGAAGAATAACCAGGACTTGAGAACTGGCTGAATGGCAGGTCCCAGAGGGTTGTAATCAGTGGTGCAGGGTCCAGCTGGATGCAGTCCTGTGCCATGTGCTCTAGGATGACCCTTCTTGAGCAGGGAGGCTGGACCAAATGATCCTCTGTGGTCCCTTCCAACCTGACCCATTCTGTGATTTGGGCTTCATTCTAAAATCAACTATGGTTTAAGATGGGTAAATAAGATTTTAAAAGCAACATTTTACAAACTACAAGACTTGTTAAAATTTGTCTAAATACAGAATTATCTGAGATTCTGGACTGTAAAATAAACACCATGCACAAAGAAACAGAAATGAAAGTTAAGGCACCGCACAGGTACAGCAAAACCTGGCTAATAAAACCCCAATGTCTTGATTTCTGGGTGTACTCTCACAACTGTATAGTCATAGTGAGCTTACAAGCAAGAATAGCATGAAAAAAAGGGAAGCTTTAATCACATTCTTTTGAAATTGGGAGTATTTCATTCAGTACTGAAACTATCGCCAGCCAAATGAGGGGCGAATTTACTTTATCCTTAGATATGAATGTTGCTATGTCACTAAACAAAAGATTTCAGATATCACTGTTGTAAGGACTTTCAAGAACAAGAGTTTACTCTCACTATAAAAAGTAAAATGCAATCTGACTTGTTTCAATGGAAATACCTGAACATTTTTCCATGGCATGTTATCTGTGAAAAATGGAAAATTTATGTGGGCTAAACAGCAAATAATTGCTCCAGATGTACTGGATTTCACATTACATAATCTGTACATTGTTAAACTTTCAGAAAGTATTAACCCAGGCTACATTAACCCTCTTGTACTAGGCATAAATAACACCAAAGAACTAGAGTAGTTATGAAGATGTAAATTTTTAAATGTTTGAAACAGTTCTGCACAAAATGAAACATGAATTCAAGAAATACATATTTTAAGCATGGATTGAGACTATTTAATGCTGTTACTTGAACAAAGTCATAAAAAATACCAAGTGGTCACATTAAAAGTGTTGTCTATAATGTAAAATAGAGGGACATTAATAAAAAAGCATTGCTGAATTGTGATTTAGAGGCACACACAAAGAAAAGCAAATGGCATCTAGAGCAAGAAGTATGAAAGACAGTGATACTGGGCTAGATATTAAGACCCTTCATCTTAGATTCTTTATATTTAGATGTGTATAGACATGCCTATGGCCCCATTATAATAAATGGAATTCTAATCAACACAGTTGGAGTCTAAAGAGCAATTTAGTTCACCTCAGAGCAGACATTAAAGCTATGACCTTACCAGCAAATAAAACAGTTCCACAGCTTAGATACCTGTAATACTTAAATTTAGATGTTTGATGTCATAGTGTGGTCACATCCGGTTTTTTTCTCCTCAGCTTTGTGGGAAATTTATGGAGAAAACTACTTGTGAGAACTCAGAGAGAATTATTTAAACCCCCCTGATTTTAGTCAACTCTAGATTTTCACTCACTCATACCCACATAAAAGTGAAAATGTGTTTGTCTAAGTGGGCTGGCAAGGATCATCAATGGTTTATGTCAATGGCAAAGGGTATGGTTGTTGATTCCTCTCTGTCTCTTGCCTTCTTACTTACTGGTGGTATCAAATGGGTTTTTGGACTGCTGCTCAATACCATTTCAAAATCAAACATTATTTCAGGGTGATTCTTCTGTTTCAGAATTTAATTTCTCTTTTCATAATTCTTAGAGAATGGGTTGCCCATTGTATGTGTTTCCTCATTTGGGGTATCTTTAAGCTTACAGTCTGCCTTCCTTTTAGAATAACAGCAATGATATGTACAACATGATGTTATCTTTATTGCCATTCTTCTGTTATCAGACCACAGACCCTCTGATCTTGACAAAACCGCATTCCTCAATCATTCCCAGTTTGGTTGCTGTCAGTTTTGTTCTTTGCCATCAACATAAGCCATTTTTTTAGCTCTTGCTTTATTGTTTCTCATGAAACCGTAGAATAGTTTGAGTTTGAAGGAACCTTTCAAGGCTATCTAGTCCAACCCCCCTGCAGGGACATTTTCAGCTAGGTCAGGTTGCTCAGAGCCTCGTCCCATGTGCCCTTGAACACTTCCAGGGATGGGGAAGTGTTCAAGAGCAGATTAGATGCGGCTCTGAACTCTGTGTTGCCCACCTTTCTGGGAAACACAGTTTGTTAGTCAACATAGAGTTTGTTAGTCAGGGAAAAAGCTCTCAAGTTGGTGTTTTAAAATAGATATAAAAGAAAAAGCTTTCTCATGCTATACTTTTCAGGAAGTAGTAACGAAAATTAATCTTGTGTTCTATTAACACAAGACAATCTGTGCTTTCTGTCTGGTGGAATTTGAATATGAATTTATAAAACTTGCAGGTTTGAGAACATAGGGTTTATTTGATTTTAGACATAGATATGAAGTTTAATGATAAAAGAAGTTATGCTTTATTGTGCAGAGCCAGATTATTTGGTAGAGCAGATTAGGAACCATTCAATATGTACTTGCAAGGTCAGGTCATGAATGGTTACTGCTTGCACTGGAAAAATCTTGTATTATGATTTTGTGCTAGTTTATCTTGCGTATTTCATGTGATCATTCTTGCCTTGTGTCTAACTCTGTCCCAGTCAAAACCAACACACTAATCTATTCACTTTCTGCAAATCTGCCATATCCAGCACTTCTCTGATATGCTTTTTGCTTCAGAGCTCAGTTGCTGCCCCAGGAGGCAGCTGCACTGGAAGCTGAGTCTACCAGATGCAGCAACTGCTTCTATCTGACTTCCCACTTGGGCTGGAGTGAGAGCATAAACACTGCACTGGAAGGACTTTTGCAGGTAAGTGCTGATGTGTGCCCAGCCTCTGAATCACTTCTGAGCTCAGTGGGATGCTGAGAGTGTGGAAATTGTTCAGTCCAGACCTACTGTCTGGCTGGGACATGCTAACTTCATCACCACCTGGGTTGGTCGCATCCTCATTCCACTCAGTTTCTGAGTTTTTAAAGAGAAAAATGGGTGTTAGTTATGCTGTAATGGCTGTGAATTGATGCAGAAATTTTAAATGAGGACAGTGACATTCCCATGTTTCACATGCTAAGGAAGAAAGAGTGACTGCTAGAAATTTTTTACCTGAGCCTCTGTTAGGTGTTGGGGAATTGGTTTAATTTCCTGCCATGCTCTGCTGTGAGCTCAGGAGTGTCTTTCTCGTTGGTATCCTGGAGTACCTAAGGCCATGGTGAATCCTAGCACAGCAAGGGAGGCAAGTGGCCTGTTTCAGGTAAGAATAGGAAAACACCCATTTGCTTAATCCAAGAGAAGACAGGATTCATTTGTCTAATAGTGTATCAAAACATGATACTGCAAGGACAGGCAAGCACCCAGGCAAGAAATAGTACCATCTGGAATATGGTGTCACTGGAAAAGCAAGGTTTTGCAAAGTGTGCATATCACGCATTTCCATGATTGCTAATAGGTTTCTTTCTGCTAGAAATCCTTCTGCAAGGAGGGGGTTATTGCTCCCTGGAGATTAACTGAATCTACTTGGGGAGGGGAATTTGCAGAAGTGATAGGATAGGTCAAGTGGAAGAGAGTGATGATTTGTTTGAACAAGCTTGGTGCCTACACATGAAGGAAAGACTCTGTTCAATCTGTGAAATCAGTCATTGAGTGGCTGTAATGTGACAGGGACATGATATATGGGATATATATGGTCTCTGTGCTGACAAGCCACAGTTCCAGAGATGAAATGGATCCTGAGATAGGATTCTGGCCAGGAATTCATAGCGATAGCTTCATAATTATATCTCTTGAGGCAGAATGGGTTTTAAATCCAACCAATAAGATGTCCCTGTTTGCAGAACACCCAGAGCCCAGTTGTGTGCCCATAAAACGGAAAAAAGTTAGAAGCTAAAGCACATTCAGTCTGATACCCTTGCATACTCATGGAGGAGGAGCAACAGTACTGCCCACCTCGGCTAGCTGTAGAGCTCCCTATGGACACTGAAGTTATTTTTCCTTGGTTTCAGCTGTAGCAAATAGCCTTACACATTAGGTGATGGTTGTGTGCCCTTCAGAAAAGCCATTAAAAAATCCAGAAACAAGGTCACCATCCCCAGAAAGGATGAAGCCATTTTCATATAATCTGGAAGTTTTGATACGGTTTGCTGCAAACCTTTTAAATGCTCTTTCTTTCCTGACATCATCAGGTGTCCATGGTGGTCTTTCAAAGAAAGTGTGAGGCAAACCTCTGAAGTCAGTAACAGCTTCAAACATTCATTTAATCCTCCTCTGCACTCAGGGCATCAGACTTAAGAGCACTGAGTTACTACCCTGAATACAGCTTAAATATCTCACAGGGGATGCAGATAAAAAGCACCAGCAGAAGTGTGTAATTCCATTAGACCAGCCCTGTATCTCAGAGCTTATGCTATTCAGCTCTCAGGGAACTGTTGTGGTTTGCCTGATCCAGCTGTGCCTAGGCAAGGAACTTGTTTAGAGGAAATTGTTCCAGGTGAGGTATCAGCATCTGAAAGACACCAGCGTGCAGCTATATCTTACTGTATTTGCTATCTACTCAGGCTGTAAGGTTGCATTTACCAGAATGCATTTATTAGTAGTTTATCAAAATGTTTGGTGTAGACCTGCTTTGCCAGTGAAGTATTTCATGTCTAATAAGCTCTGACGTTTCCAACAGGTTGTAATTGCAAAAAACTCAGTGTAAAAAACCTAACAGGAAAAAAAGGGAGGCAAGATGGTTGCCTTACTCCTTTGCTTAGGGACTGGGAAACATCGTTGCAAAGAGTTTGAATAAGCAATTATTACATGGCAAAGACAATAAAGTGTAGTCAAAGTGCAAGCAGAAACACTTCCATGGTATTTACAAGATTAAATGGTTCATTTGTGTGCCTCACAAGCTATAGAAGGCACGGCAGGATAGAAATATAAAACTGGTGAACAAGCTTATTTCAGACCAATGGGGAAGGTTCAAGACAGAAGTATGATGGGAAGTGATGTGTTCATATCCTTAGAGAGAATATGAAATAGTATTTAAATATGTTATTTCCTATTACATAGATGTATCAGCCTACCAAAAATTTGCATAACAGAATAAGCCCCTTTTGCAGATGCACTTCGGTTCTAAGAAACAAGTAAAAGGAAAACTAGAAAAACAGCTGAATTAAGAAAATATGTTCAAAACATTTAGTGGTATGCTGGTCTTGCAACTTTGTGCAAAGTAAGCAGTTATCTCCTGAGAGGGCAGAAATGGATAGCTGGAGTGAAAACCTCTTACAAAATTTCAGCTAAATCAATCCATTTCTGTTTCAGTGCAGAAGTATTAAGTGGCATTTGAGTGAATCTAAACCTCAGAAATCCATCAATGTGCAAACACTACAAATGAAAACATTACTTTCTCTCATTTATTTGTTTGCTTTTGTTGTGAGAAAGCTGTAATTTTGAAAGAAATAATTTGTAGTCTGTCTGATTGTGTAGAATGCTGTTGAATTTAAGTATCATTAGGTTAGAATTTGCCCTGCTGAACTGGTAAATACAGTCATTTATAGACAATTAGCTGCTTGCTGATGTCTTTCAGATGCTGACTACTGTGAAATGTAACCCCTATGCCATGTCTGTGCAAGCAGTTCCTGCCATCCTCCCACTGCTCCCTATTCTTCTGGACCTCAGATTTCATAGCCCTATTTCAGCAGTAAATAAAGATTTGACATTGCTGACAAATTTACAACTATCTGGTGCCTGAATTGCAAAGATGCTGTGCAGTAAGCACAAACTGGCAGAAAGCATCTCAGTCACATCTCAGATTATCTGGAATTTAACAGGTATCAAGAGATTGTCTCTTCCCAATGTATTTAACTACTAAAACTTGCTAAACTATTATTAAACAGCTTTATTTGTTCTGTTCTCATGGAACCTCATAGGTATGGATTTGTCAGTGTTGAAACCATCTAAACTTGATCTACCTAAAATCCCTTCGTGTCTGTATCTGGTTTATCATCTGTGTCATTGGAACTGCTAGTGATGGTTTCTGCAGAGCACAATACACCTCAGAATCCACATGTCCTACAATCCACCTGTCTTCCAAGCAAGAAAGCAAGACTATTTAACAATATTGATGAAAAAAATTCTATTCCACAAAAATCATTTGTGGAATAGATAATAATAAAATAATAATAACATTTAAATTTCTCATAATAGTCAAGGAGGAAGCACAAGCTAATGTAAAAGATGCAGAAAAATAAAAAAGAGCTACACAGCTTGGAAAAAATAAAATGTTTATTATTAGCAAGAAACCTCAGTAGTACTGTCTTTTCTGAGCTAGTTGTGTGGTCTCACCTTGAGCAATGTGTGCAGTTTTGGTCACTGCAATATAAGAAAGATGTTAAACTATTAGAGGGCATCCAAAGGCGGTGACCACTGACAGGACCCAAGGGAATGACTTGAAGTTGTGCCAGGGGAGATTTAAGTAAGATACTAGGAAAAGGTTGCTCACCCAGAGAGTGGTTGGGCACTGGAACAGGCTCCCCACAGAAATGGTCACAGAGCTAGCTTGACAGAGTTAAAGAAGTGTTTGGACAACACTCTCAGGCACATGGTGTGACTCTTGAGGATGGTGCTGGGCCAGGAGCTGGACCCAATGATCCTTGTGGGTCTCTTCTATCTCATCATATTCTGTGAATCTGTGATTCTGTTGCTGGTTTTCAGTAGTTTCTAAATCCTTCACTACATTCAGGAGGCATTGTATAAACTAAGCATCAGTAGTAAAAATGTGAAAGAATCTCTGCTTCTTTTCCCTTTTCCTGCCTACTCCATCACCTTCCCTTGGCTATTCAACAGCACATTGCTTTCTTATCTGTTAGGAAAGCACATACTAAAAGAATAGGCACAACTCCAGTTCAGCCTCATCACTGAAAGTAATGAAGTCTATTAACATGGGCTCCATTCATACTCCCTCCACTAATACCTACCTTGTCACTTGCTATGGTCTAGATTGGAGATTTTCCAGGGAAAGGAGAAATGGTCTGAATTTTTCATTCCCTAAACTACTTAAAATTAGACAAGGGCCCCAGTCCTGAAAACTGGTAGGTGCAGGGAATAATCCTGAATCGTATCAATATTTTTTGGAAAATTACTCTTCTGTTACATTACTGAGGGTTTAGAGAAGCACACCCTGAGGTCTTGCATACAAGATTGCCTGTGCCAACCTTACACACAAGGTTGTCAGCACAAGCCTTGTGATGTACCCCAATCCATGTGTCTTGCTAATGAAGAGGGCTGAAATAAACTGAACTGATGGGCTTTTCATTTGGAGTTTTATTTGTGAGTGTGGTTTTTGGATGGAATCATCTCATCTCTGGGAATCAGACTGACCCCATCATACAAATGAGCCATCAAATGACAAAAGCTTCTATTCATTGCCAGACTTGAGACAGCACCAAACTAGCAATTTCATCACTAGCTTGCAACCACTATCCCATCACTACCCAGCCACTAATAGAAAGTCTAACCATGACTTTTTTTTAAAATATATGTTCACCTTAGAATAGGAGTGAAGTTCATACTTCCAACAAAAAAAGAGTTGGATTCTTGTGTCAAAGTGTAAAGCTACTTTGTTAGATCTGTCTAGCTCACTGATCTGTGTCTGACAGTGGCTACTAGTAGATATTTTGGGAAAGGCAAGGACACAATTATTTTTTCCCATGGTTATAAATTTCACCAGTCTGAGGCTTTGAGACTTTCAGAATGGATATTTTGCATTAATTGATCCACTAATTTTGTCTAATTGCTTTTTGAGCCTATTTATACTTCTGGCATCCACAACGTCCTAAAGCAATGAGTGTTACTGTTTCATTATGTATCACATGAAAAGATCCTTCCTTTTGTTCTAAACCAGTTGCCTGCTAACTTCATTGCGTTCCACCTTGTCTATATGTTGTGGGAAACAGTGAGTAGTTATTCCCTATCCACTCTCTCTATGTCTCTAATAGTTTCTATATACTTCTCTCTAATTTACTGTTTGTTTTTTTCATAATTCTCTCCAATTTCCCCATTTTTTCCCAGAAGTTTTAGCTTCTTTAATACCAAATCTCCAATTATGCTTATTTTCTGATATTACTGTGTCTCTTAGGGACAGAATCACAGTACCTTGTTTCCATTGGATTCTTTACTGGTTTCATAATATTTATTGATATTCTATTTTTGGCTTTGATAATTTCTTAGCATTGAAAATATGTTTTCAGAGAACTTTTGATAAGATCTACTTCCAGGATCACCTTCCTCATGGTCATTTGAAGTCCAGTATTTATAAGTTTGGGTTTGTCACCTTATGGTTTGTTCCCCTTCACAATGATAAGTAGGGATTTGCTTTCATGAATAATGAATTTAATTGCCCCTCTATCACGCAGATAAGGGGGCATAAAAGACCCTTCTGCAACTTGTCCTTATCATTTCCAGTGCTGATTTTTGTAATTAATTTTGTTCCATTTGGAGATTTTTTTCCCCTCACTTTTTATTCTTTAACCAGTTCATTTAAGAATATGTTTAGTATCATATGTCTAAAATCGGATACCTGAGGGACTCTGCTGGCGCCTTCCATCTTTGTGAAAAATCTACCATTTCTTTCTAATATTAGTTGATTGTTCTTTGACCAGTTACCATGAGAGGAATTTCCTTCTTCCTCTCTTGACACTGAACTTTTTTAAAAGAGCATTTGTGACAGATTCTTTTCAAAAGCTTCTTGAAAATCTAAATTCATTGAGGAGATTAAATAGTGATTCCTTAAGATAATTATTTTTCATGATAATAGAAATAATTTATGGTTCTAGATTGGGGGTAGAATTCAGCCATGCTTACACTTCTGAAAAGTCCTGACTTGACACCAGCCAGTCTCTAATCTACCATGAAGAAAAGCTCAAGGAAGTAGCAGAAAGCTGGTTTTTGAGTATCTCCAAACAATGCATTCAGCTGATCACCTGTCTGTGGTTCAGTGGGCTAAGCAGCCCCGCAGGTGATTAACATGGGAGGATGAAAGGTGGGAAATGTATATTTTAAAATCACAATTGAGATAGGAAGTGTCTAGAGATTTGCAGTAGCTACCAATTTAGAGGACTTGGTATCACTGTAACTGGAGATAAATGTCAATATGTGCATCACTGCAACTAATATGTCTCAGTTATTGACAGAAGTATTTTCCTAAGATTGATCAGCTTCATAGAAAGCTATCCTAAAAAAGAGCTCTGCAAACTTATGGGAAGCTAGGCTGATTGAGATTCTGATGAATCTCTTTTGGTTTTCTTGGACACCAGAACTACAGTTTCTGTATTTTATATTCTTGGCTCCACAAGATATTGTGTTTACCCAGCAGAGATACTTTTTTCTCCCGTAGGCCTCCTTGGATGTCTTTTATTGCCCTTCAACCTTATGGGGTAGACATACTGGTGCACATTGATAAAAGTAGTCCATTTGGGATTGTGGGATAACAGACAAGCAGAGATGTCACAAAATGTGCACGTATACGGTCTTACCTGCAGGAAATAGGTACCAAATGTATCTTGGTTTCACTGTGCGAAACTGGACAAGTTAAGGAATACTTATATTTAATCAAAGAGGCAGATGAAATCTTGCCAAACCTTCTGATTTTTTTTTTTTTGCCATTTTACTGCCTGATAGTCATTCTTAATTGGAAATAAGACAGAATTCAATCTCTGAGCAATAGACAAAATTTGCTATGACCCATCTTTATTGTGGAGACTGAATTTTCTTTGTCTAGAAAAAGATGCCAGTATATTGTGCATGATGTCTGTCAAGTATCAGCTGTTTATGAGTAGAAATGCTTGGGTGAAAAATATCAAACTCAAAGAAGGTGTAGATGGGGAATGGGAATTGGAGATTGATCCATAAGAAATTGGGTCTTAGAAGTACGAAGCAAACATCAGTAACTGGCATTTTCTTAAAGGTGTAGTGTGCTAAAACATGCATAAATGAAAAGTTAGAGTTTCAAGGGGCTGAAATTCAATACTATCTATAGAAGGAAACATAAATGAATAGAAATATGTGGTAAAGCTGCACTGCTTCTTAAACTGCCATTCAACATAAAAGTAATATTTATGAGTTTAGATATTTATTTATTAAATCTATTGAACCTCTGGAGTCTCACTATAGTGGTGTTTTACCTCTTGGACTTCAGTTATGCACCTAAATTTGGTTGTAAATAGTTCAAAGTCATTATGCAAGATAGAAACTCATTGCAGAAATGGAGTAGAATTGTGGACTTCAACCCTGAATTTTGAGATTAGAATATTAAAATGAGAATTCATGAGGTTCATTTGTTAGCTTTTTCCACAGATAAGGACTTGCTGACAGAGTGGCATCGTTGTAAAGTAAGGTCTCTGACAAATGCAGTCTGTTACTGTCACCAGAGTAATCCTAATTTATTCAAACATATTTAATGTTCTGATATTTCAAAAATAAAGCTAAAAAAATAATTTGTAAGCTAAAGTGCTTTCTTTGATGATGCATCCAATATTTTTCTAGTCACTGTGTTTGACAATCAGAAAATTGCCATTCGGAAATTCTAGCAGTTTTGTGTTCAACCAGTACTTGGAGCAATTCCTAATTCTACCTTATTCCCTAAACATTCCTAGACAGTAAGCACAGAATCTTCCTTTTTCTGTCAGTATAGATGAGAATGTGTAGGGATTGCAGTCAAGAGATACTGTTTCAGCTACTTAGTTGAAAGACATACTTACTTATGAAGAGTAAAGTGAAAGGGGAAGACTAAATTTTATACTTTTGGTGAAACTTTAATTGAGTCATAATTCACACAAAAATTTATTAAGCTTTCAGAGTTCACAACTTTTTGGGTTTATCAATCTGTAGTCCTTTGCGTATGTATGAGGAGCAACACAAACTGAGGAAAAACTATATCTTCCATTTTAATAAACAGGGCATGTACATATGGCTCTCCCTGAAATGACAGTAAAGAAATGAGAGGAAAAAAGTTATTAAGAGGATAAAGAAACACTAGCATAATTTGCTGAAAACTTTGTGGTATGTCAGGTGCAGATTTGGAGTTTGTATGTAAAAACCCACATTTAGAAAACCAGCTGAACCTCCTATTAGAAGCAATTATTGTTCTACCTTGCAGCAATCCCTTGTATTGTTATTTGCATGATGATTACAAGGAAGAGCTATTTCTTTGAGAAAAACGATACAATAATCATAATAATTCAGTTTCATTTCTTGACTTTCAATGCAGTTTCTGAAAGGGTTAGCTGATATAACAAAACTCAGCTACGATTCGTTCTTCCTTTCAGACAAGCCATGTTCATTTAAGAAAGGCTGAGGTCCCCAGCCATGCACCATGGAGTTTTGTTTGCCTCTCCTTTAGCACAGGCTGCCAGGCTGCCTTGCCCAGCGTTTGGACTGGCAGCAAGTAGATGTGTATATTGCATTCAGAAGCAAAACAGGGAACAACAGTATGCTTGATTCACACCAGGAAAAATGTTGGAGACCTGTAAGTATTCACATATATTGTTCTCTCAGAAAAGCATACAGAATTCCAGAAGTTTGTACAGTGGAATATTTTCTAACCCAGTTACATGCATAAGCAGCTCAGCAGTTCAGTGCAATAGTTTGAATCTAAAACTGAGTAACTTTTGCCCTTGTACTTGTTACTGATATTTTTGGAGTATACAAGCTGACTTTAGGGATACCTGGTTTCTTAAATATCATCTGACATCCGTGGCTGTGCTGGCCTGGACTCTGTAGAGCTACGCCTTTGACCTCCTTATATTTATTTCTGGGACCAGTAAATCCCAAGATTTAAACTACACTTTATCCTCCTCCTGCCAAAAGTAACTATAATAGAGCCTAAGGTATTAAGGGTCCAAAAGCCTTGTTTTTGCCTGGGAATTTCCTCCTGCTATGAGAAGCAGTGCTGTGAGCTCCCTGCCCTTCAGTCAGGTACAGATGCTATGGATAGATCAGACCCACTTAGCCTGTGGATAAGGCAAACACATATAGGAGCACAAGAACATAAAGTAAGTAAAGGTCCCAACAAAAATAGTCAGAATTTTTCCATTTCAGAATTCAGGGAATTTATTATTATTAATTATTTTATTTATATTCTTTATAATAATTGTTATCTTTTAAGTTATTGTAGGGCTGATGCTATACCATGTCTAAACAATGTGCAAATCCCAGGGAAGGATAATTTCCATCTGTTCTGCTGCAGTCTGCTTTCAGCCCACTGTGGACAGTGGTATGAGCAACAAATTATTCTGCTCATTCCTTTTCTGGAAATAAAGCACTTGGAGAATTAAAGCAGACCATTTCACTGGGCTGTGAAGACAGAAGACAATAGAGCTCTTGACCCTATAGAGTAAAAATTAGGTTGTACACTGGGAGAAGAGTGACCTGAATTTTGAAGTGTTTCTGTGATGAATGTTGATATTAGAGCATCATAGGTAATATATGTAAAACACCTCCAGGAAAGTGCCAGTGCTTAGAGCTCTGCTTGCTCTCATGTTTGCCCAAAAGTGTGTTTATGCCTACTTTGTCATATTCCCTCATGCATTTGTGTTTTGTGGCCAAATGACTATGTTATGCTGTGTACAATGACAACTAGAGCAAAAATGATGGCAAGTACCCTTTTTATCAAGTTAGTTAGTCCCTTGTTTGGTGTTTAAGGGACAATCCAAAATTATTTGGGCTTAAATTTCCTCAAGTAGTGGAGGGTGCTGAGGTTGCACCTCCACCTTGCTAAAAGAAATGTGGCATCAAATTGATGCTCGTGCATAAAAATTGAAGGATAGCTTTGTGTCCTCAGTTTTCGTTTGTTTTAGATAAAAGCCTCGCTGCATAGTTCTTAAAAGTGTAGCTTTAAAAACAAGCCATCCATGGATAACTCTTAGCTTTTGATCTCTGGGGATAGATGAACTTAACTGCTGGTTTAAGAAAGGAATCAAATCTCCAAAAGAGAGACCAGACTGCTTTTTTTTTAAAAAAAAACCCAACAAATGGGTCCTTTTGGCTGACTTTAGAAAACTTCTTTTTAGCATGTACATTGGGGTTGGAGGTGATTCCATTTTCTCTATTGCTAGCTTTTTCTATAGGCTATTTACAAATTCAGGGTATCTAGCAGAATAGATACCTACTGTGATCAGATGCTTAAGGTGGACATTAATGCTTATCTTCTGTAAATGTTAAAGGTTTGTGACTAATATATATTTACTCCCCCAAATTCACAGGTCTGTAGAATCTGAGAGTATCTTAGAGACATCTGTGTTCCCAGTTCATCTCAAAAGAGCAGAGTATCTATCTGCTGTACAACTCACATTCCTTGGCTGCTTCTCTTCAGAAACAGCAGACCTGTATACATTTTCCATTATTGCAAGACACTGGCTTTGCCAGTAAGCAGAGGGGACATTGAGTAATGCCAGGGCAGATCCTAGGGCAGTCAAGAAAATAGTTTTGTTTAAATGCAGTGCCAGGAATTCTTATTACTAGAAAATGTTTGATGGAAAAGAAATAAAACAAAAATTGCGTGAGTTGAATTTTACGCTGAGCTGAAACAGTGTTCCAGAAACATCACTGAAGATAAACATCCAAAGGGAATTTCTGGCAATTAGGTATGATTCTCAACTGAAAAATTAAACCAAAATTATGCAGGTTCATTTTTCTGCCTTTTGTTAACGTACAATCTGACTTCCTTTGTCTTTCCTTTTCCATTTTTTCCTACAACTTACTGTGTTTATTAGAGTGCATTGTGCTATGTTTACTGTGGGCAGAAACTAACTTCTGCTGAGGTAAAAAATGGCTTTCTATTTTATACTTGTACAGCACCAGCAGCATAGACCTTAACTGAAACACCTATAAGGGATAGGTTATAATAGTTTAATACATGGCAAGATAAGAAATTATGTCCAGTGTTGATATATACATATATATAGTACTAAGATATAGAATAGTCATTTAGAAGGTTTTCAACACAGATGAAATGTAGTATCATCAATATAAAACTTTCTACTCTCAGACTTGTAAGAAATGTTTCTGATATCACTGGTACTGGTATAGCCCTTGGACTGAATTTTTTTACTTGTAGGAAAGCTGCAAAAAAGAAAGACTTGTAATAAGTGCTGCTGCTGCTTCATGGTGAGACATTTCAGGGCCCTGAGAGCATGACTTGACTTTAATGTCTCTGATGAGCCTTCCCTGGGACCCTCACACTTCTCCCCAGAGATCCCTGCCCTTTATTTCTCTCTTGAAGCCTGAGCTGTGGTGTAGGTGTGCCTGTCTCCTGGATGGACCTTAGGCCTCTGCTGTAGGTGGCTGGTGTCCTGGATGGACCCCTCAGATGCCTCTCTGAGCCTGTCTCCTTTGCTCCTGGCTGAGCACCCTGCGTGGCCCCTGGGCCTGGCACGTTCCATGCTTGGCTGTGGCTGTTGAGCAGCCCTGCTCCCAGCTCCCATGGGGCTGTGTCCTACTGATGGGGTGCTCCCTGTGCTGGGGCCACCCTGGGCTCCCAGCTCACCTCTCTGTGTTGGCTGTGTCTCGGTGTGCCTGAGCACAGGTTTCATCTCTATTTGTAGCTAGAACTAGTAATTTCAAGGGGAAATTTTTGCCAGAATTGAAAAATTTAAAAAAAACAACCTTGCAGAGATTATAGTCTTCTGATAATTTTAAAAAAATAAGAAAAAAGGGTCCGCATGTTTTATTCACAGAATGTTTAAATGCCAGTTTTTACTGACTAATTCTTTGCTTTGCATAACCTAATACCGTCATGTTGAAACATTAGATGAAAAAAAAGGTATTTCCATCTGAAAGGAAAAAAAGTAATAAAAACTGTAATAAAATGAGTCAAGTAGTGTTCTGCAGAGCTCAGTGTATGCTGTCCAGGGATGTGGCTATAGCAGAAGCATTTATAAGCAGTTCAATATTCAGGTCTGGATGATGAGGAAAGCTGCTCTAAAATAATTTCTTTGACCACCAGAAACAGTGGTGTTTCTTCAGCACTGTTTTGCTTTTTGCTAATCCGTTTCTGTGTCAGTAACTCTGGCTGCTCTGTTCTGCCATAAACCCTGGAGTGCACCGTGCCTGATGGGGCCATGTGTGTGCAGGTGACTTAGAAAGCGATGCCCCGACTTTGCACCACCATTTAACTCCTGGAAGGGAAGAAGGGAAGTTCCTTGTACCATATACTGTCACAGCCCATGAATATGACCACATTTGCTTTAAAAAAACAACAAAAAATATTTAGAAAACTTACAGAAAAGGGAGATTATTGTTTAGCAAAAAAAAAAAATTAGCTACTGACCTCAGAAAGGTACTCAAAACACATTCCAATACAAATCTTTTGCCTGCAGAAAACTCAGACTCTTTGGATGAGGAACATAAATTACATGAAAGGCATCCATCAGGCTGTGGGAAAATGTCTCTTCTGAACCTGTCTCAGCTGAAGCCATTAATGGCCCTAGTTGTGGTATCTATATGACTTGGCTGCCAAAACACTTGTGCATTCAATTTCTAATCTACTTTCAGACAAGACTGACAAGATAGCCCGTGACAGAGGTGATGCCAGCCCAAACACCTTTGCCTGAAGTCAGCTGGGGATTGCTCACAGGTTTCACCAGCAGCCTCCTACAGACAGACAGACTGACAGATGACCAGCCTGGGACTGCCAATGTTTTCAACCATCTAGCAAAAGATCACGGCTGTCTAATTTCTTAGATTTGTAATGCTGCCTTTTCACTGTCGTGTACTTTGTGACCTAAACTACAATATGTATGTTTCAGATGTGGTGTAAATATAGCGGAAGACAAATGTACTTTCCTGTGATCACTAGCAAATTAGGTGGTGATGAGTAATCTGTGCTTTCAGACTCTCGCTAAGAACAGTTCTGAATTTACAGCTTAACAGATGTGTCAAGCAGAAAATAGGCTACATCAAGAAAGAATATTAAACAATGGTTATCTTGCAATTTTATTTAAGTAAATTTCAACTGCCAATTGCTCATCCTCCAGATTTCTCAATATCCCATCCCTGGTGAAATGTATGAGCCTGACTCCCAATTTAAGACAGTTAGATGGGGAAAGAATATTTTAACCTCCTTTTTCGTTATGTGTATATGAATACTTGATATGTATAAATACATATCTGATGCTTTAACATACAGAAGTAGACTATTTGTTTGTCTCTATTGTGTTCCACTCGTGTTTATAAAGAATAAAATATCAGGACAGATATCAAATCTTCCATACATTTCACCAATGACAATTTAATCTGATTTATCATCTGCAGTAGGATCGGGATAGACTGGGTCGATATACCAAGATTGATGGTATGAGGTTCAATAAGACCAAGTACTGGGTCCTGCACTTCTGTCACAACAACCCCAGGCAGCTCTACAGGGTGGGGGCAGAGTGGCTGGACAGCTGCCCAGCAGAAAAGCCCTGGGGTGCTGGTGAGTGAACATGATCCAGTGTGTGCCCGGGTGGCCAAGAAGGCCAATGGCACCAAGGTACCAAGGTACATTTGGTACCTGTTTCCTGCAGTTAAGACTGTATACGTGCACATTTTGTGACATCTCTGCTTGTCTGTTATCCCACAATCCCAAATGGACTACTTTTACCAATGTGCACCAGTATGTCCTGGCCTGTATCAGCAACAGTGTGGCCAGCAGGTCCAGAGAAGAGATTGTCCCCCTATGTTTGGCACCAGCACTGGTGAGGTCACACCTCAAGTGCTGTGTCCAGTTCTGGGCCTCTCACTGCAAGAAAGACATTGAGGGGCTGGAGTGTGCCCAGAGAAGGGCAATGGAGCACAAGTCCTATGAGGAGCAGCTGAGGGAGCTGGAGGTGTTTAGCCTGGAGGAGAGGAGGCTCAGGGGAGACCTTTCTGTTCTCTACAACTGCTTGAAAGGAGGCTGTAGCCAGGTGAGGGTCAGCCTCTTCTCCTAGCCAACCAGTGGCAGGACAAGAGGAAATGGCCTCAAGCTGTGCCCGGGGAATTTGGGCTGTCCATTAGGAAGAATTTCTTCACTGAGGATGATCACAAATGTTGGAACAGGCTGCCCAGGGAGGTGGACACCATCCCATGGGGTGTTCAAGAAATAACTGGGCATGGCACTTAGTGCTATGGTTTAGTTGACAAGGTGGTGTTAGGTCAAAGGTCAGACTTGATGATCTTGGAGGTCTTTTCCAACTTTAATGATTCTATGATTCTAAGATTCTATGATTCTAAGATTCTATGATTTCTTAAAAATTCTTCCTTCAGTTAAGTTACATTAACACTTTATGTTGATGGAAGGTATCATACAACAATTTAGTTTGCAGCCCTACAGATGTCAAAGATGGCATATGCTGCCATGGGCAGGTAATATTTGTGATGATGCAGTAGTATTATTTTTAATGAATACTATTATTTTAATGAATTTTTAATGAAGTTGAAGGTGAATTACACAGACAAAACGAATTTCAGAAAGTTAGCTAACCCTTATGCAGTGAATTCTCATAAGGGTCAATCTTTGATTTAGTTACTGGATTTGTTTGGCATTTCACATAGAAAGAAAAGATCAGAGCTAAGTAAGTCAGATGGCACTCCTACAAGATGCCATTCACATTCCTGCCAAGGTCAACAACCTACACAAGTTAAGCTCAAAAAAAAACCTACAAAGCTCTAATGAATCAACAAAGCAGACAAATTTTTTCTAAGTTTTTTTTTCTCTCTAGTATAGTTGAGAATTGATTGGTGTTTTAGACTATTTTACAGTGGACAGAAAAGACCACTCTTGATCTGTTGCCACATCATCGTGTTTCTAAATATTTTAGATGGGAGGTTGTTACTTTGCCACTGTAGCAGGCCAGTCACTGAGGAGTCAAGTTCTGGCAAATTTCCATTGTGTTTGTTAGGTGAGACAGAGTTGCTTTTTACCTCTGAAGAAAAGTTAGAGGTTTCCTAAGATCTAAAAACTATTTTAAGCACAGCCTGGTCAGCTACACTGCACTTTGTTCAGTGGCTGAAACTCTGTCATGGGGGGACTCACTGCAGGCAGGAACATCACCGTGGAGTTTCCCAGCCCTGAGTTGCGTTTGAAGAAATCCCTGCTTTTGTTCAACAGCTGGGGAATCAGAGCACTTGCCCAGGAGATGCAAGACCTTGGCTGTCACCTTTATTCTGAGAGATGCTGAAACCACATCTTCCTTGTCTCAGAGTCTGGGGAAGCACCAGGCTGCCAGATAATCAGCAGTGCAGATGAAGTTGCACCACTATGCCAAAAAGACTGCAACAAATTCATGGACCCAGGAAGAGAAAAACTCATGTAAAATGAGGAAATATGTATTCTCAATACTGTTTGTGCTTTCTGTCCCATGTCTCTTAAATGGGTATTGCAGAGCTCAGATCAGGAACTTGGAAAACACTGTCTAAAAAAGGCTGCAGACATATGTGCCCTCGTGTTTGCCCTCCCAGGCTGCTGCACACTGTAAGGCACCAAATGTGGACAAACTTGGTATAGACAAGGCCTGAGGGTCCTGCTTGTGTCCAGCAGCTGTAATATTGCTTGCAGGTGGAGGAATCTCAGCAGCATGAGAGGTCACTTCTGGTCCAGGCACACTCAGCCCCAAAATCCAGATTATACGTGGGTGGGATCGATTTTGGCAACTCTGACTCTAGTGTGCTTGAATTTGTCCATGAACTGTTGTATTTAACAAACTATGTGCCATAGTGTTGGACTTCACTGAAGCCCATGGGGAAAATATTGTGAAAACAGATCTTAATAATGCAGTTTATTACAGATACTGGCCTATTAAATTGAAAGACATTAAGTAGTGAAATAAATTATTAAGAAAAACAGACAATTCCAGGCATTCTCCTGGGGAGAAATCTATTTTGTGCTCAGCCACAAGCTCAGCAGGGGTGAAATACAATCCATTTAGTGCAGTTTGAAATGTAAAATCACTCACTTGATCACATTGTATGAACTCTATGCTCCAACACTGTGTTCAAAAATAAATATTGCAGAGATGTACAAGAAACACATATACAACCTTTTCTCCTTTGGGAAAATTCAGCCCCTTTTTGTGTAAAGAACCAGTTTTATCACCTCAGAAAACTCTTCTAAAGCTAGTCACAGTGGTACTGATGTTGTGTTTGTCCTCATTAGCAAGTTAAAAGGTGTTCCTCCTTAGCATTCAGAACCAACTCCAACATTTCAGTGAATAGATAATAATGAAGAGAAGATGGGAGAAAGAAGCTTTCCATCCTTTAAGAGATAGTTTAGATAGGAAGAGATTAATAGCTGTCACTGGGGAATCTGAACCAAGAATCAATCTTCAAAACGTTCCCAGGTGATAATGGCACAAAGACGCCAAAGCCAGATTTAAATGAAAATTTCATAGATTCCTATGGGCAGGTCCAGGTTGTAAGGTCCAGAAACCCTCGCATTTTAAGTACAGCTCTGCATCTTTTACAGTGCACACAGTGCAGTCTTATGTAGCAACCTTCAGATTAATGCCATTAAAACAATCTTAGAATTCACAATTCTAATTTTTTTGTTTTAGGTTTGGGTTTTTTGTCTGTTTGTCAGAAAGAGATGAGGTTTATACAACTGTGTGTGCTGAGGTAATTCTGCATATATAGTGATTTTTTTGAATCCTCCCTAATAACTGGAAAGTTCTGTCTGATTTCTACTACTTTTGACAAAGTGGCAGACATTTCAGAGAGAACTAAGCCCCAAGATTCATGCAAATAAATGAACAGTTAGAGGAGAGGAAGTCTGTTAATTAAAGTTTGCACCAGGAATGTATGCTCTATTACAATGTGCATGAAAAAGGAGCCTGAAGCTTGGAATGAAAAACTTCATTTGGGCAGCACAGTTTGTGAAAAGCAGTGCTTCTCGTGCCTTGTCTGGCCAAAATCAAACAAGTCCAAGGCACAGATTTATAAGACAAACAATAAGCTTCAATGTTTGGGAATGTAATTTTTTTACTTAGTAAATAATTTATTCCTTCATTTTTTACAGTCTGTTGTGACTCTGCTTTTGACTGGGTTTGGGAGAAGAAATTCAGTAACACTATGAGAAAGGCCAAGGCATTTCTGAGCCAGGCTGAAGCAGAAAGTCTGGACAGTCATGTGAAAATAAATTTGTGATGAGATTTGTAGTCCAAATACTAAATCAAATAGGTTTTGATAATATGCATCCATTATAGTGTGTCTTGTTTCAGTCTTTTTTTGGGTTGTTTTTAGATGGCTGTTACCTTAACATAAAATATGTTAATCCTAGTTATCTAGTCTAAAACTTTTCTCTCCCTACGATGCATCGTTTGCAATGAAAACCCCCATTTCTGGGGCTTCAACCACTTTGTTCCTTCTTCACATCTCTGGTTGAGGAAAAGCCTTTTCCTGATTGCTAAATCAGAATCACTGCTAACTGTGCAAGTACATGTGAGAGTGCAAGGACACTGTATAGATGTGCATATACATTTAGGCTTCATGAAGCAAAATCTATTAAATTATGGAGCTACTTACAAATGCTTTAGTCCAAGGAAGTTGACATCACTGAAGCTGAACCACAAGACTGATCAAAGTGTAGTTTATGACTATGTCAGTATTGCAAATATACAACTGAGTAAAAAAATCTTTTTGTCCTTTCTCTGTTTTTCTACAATGCACAGTAAAGCAAATTTTCTAAATGTTTCCAGCAAGTAAATGGTATCCTTAGTAGCTACCATTTAAGCTTAAGAATTTTTGCAATGGGATTTCCTAAAAGGCTTCATAGAAAAAAAAGGTTCATTGTTTGAAGCCAAATTCAACTTTTGGTTAAGACTGATCAAAATAGTTTATACAGATTTTCATAAGCTTTTTGCTCACACTGTGTATTATTTGGCTTAGTGATCACAGCTGAAAAGCATGATTTTAATAAAGAAGTTGAATAAGCAGATTAAAGTAAGTCACAGGGCCTGTCTCATTCCAATGGTAAACAAAAACTACTTTAATTAAGGCAAGATAGGTAATATATATAGCATATGTATTATCATTGTTTGGTTTGCTTATTCCTTTACATTCATATTTAAAATAGCCAGCATATCACACATGATAAGAAAGATTACTTTTTATTAAGCAGCTGATCTCCTTGATATGTTTTTACAATTTCTTCTGATGAAGTAAGATGAGCTGTTGCTGTAAAAAGTCTAGTTCTAATCAACATCCCTCAAACTTCCAGGAATCAATAATTTGTTTACAAGACCCTATCAGGAATGACTGAGCTAATCACTTTGAGTACACCCCTTGTGCAAGGACAAATCCATGCTTCTATGAATACCTATGCTAACTACAGATTGATTTTATTGACTCAAGTGTTCAGAATTAGATGAAGGCAGTGGTAGGAAAGAGACTGGTAATACCAGTATCGCAGGTGATGTGTGCAATGAGGCACATAAGCATAGGGTTGAATGGGTTCCCAGGCTTGGAACAGGGAGGGAATTTTGCTCAGGGTGTAGCGGCCACAGACTGCCAAGGATTTTGGAGGTTTTCTGGCTTTGCTAAAATCATGCGCGTGTATTTATACAATCACATTCCTGCAAGAGCTGAAAAGAAGGTGGTTGGTGACCTTGGCTGCTCTTTGTCCTGCTGCTGTGGCCTCCAGGATGCTGCTCTTTCTGAGCTGCCTTTGCTAACTGGAAACCTCCAGCATGTGAAAGATGGGAGACCATTAGCTGCAGGTGCATGATTACTGGCAACTTCGATATTAATCAGCAAGCAAGTATACATACCAACCAAACACCAATGCCAGCCTTCTGGGGACGGGACAGTCAATCCCACTGGGCAATTTATATGTAAACGAGCTCTACTGCTTTTCTTGTAATATTTAAACCTTCGGGGTATTTCCCTAATGAAGGATTTAAAAACATGTGACCCTTGGCCAGAGACCTGGTTCTGTCACTAACGCTGCAGCCCAAAATGTTTGAAAGTGAGTGACCATGCCCCATCCCTGGAAGAGTTCAAAGCCGGGCTGGATGGGGCTTTGAGTAGCCTGGTCTAGTGGAAGTTGTCCATGCCCATAGCAGGGGGCATGGAACTAGATGACCCTTAGTGTCTCTTCCAATCCAAACTATTCTGTGATTCTATGACCTAGAGCTCTCCGAGTCTTGAGGTGGAGCAAACACCAGGTCCCAGTAAAGTAAGCTCTACTAAACTGAATCTCATCATTACAACAACATTTGTGCAGAGACAGTGTTGCATTGTAACGCATTAATTTTTATTTATTTTTTTAAAGTGGTTTTCCAGATGAATGACTAATCTCAGAAGCCTGCAGGCCACCGGGGATGCAGGTATCCATGGTTACCTTCGTTGCTTAGCGACACCTCCTCACGCTGCTGAGTGAGCTCCTGCTCTTGCCTCTGCTGCTTGGTGCAGCCCCATGCTCCTCCACCCCAGGCCAGCTCCCTTGACGTAGGACAAGTTGCTCTGCAGTCCAGATTAGAATTAGAGTTGGTGGTTTTATATGAAAAAAGAAAGAGGAAGGGGGCCAAAGAAAGAGTCTGGTCTCTCTAACAGCAACATAAACCCAGTTGTGGCTCCAGGCAGGATCTGAGTCAGCATGTTGATATAAACCCTCAGTTGTGCTGGAAGACACAACTTTGCACAAAAGTTCATTTAGGGCAGTATTTAAGGCTATTGATTCATTTCTCAGCCAGACATAGACCGAGTACTAACAAACTAGGGTTTGGCTTCTTTACTGGGTGAAATGAAGCATAGCTTCATTAAAAAAAAAAAGTAGTATTTGTGTCATTTCGGAAACAGAAGATGCATTTATCTTATAAATGAGATTTAAAAATACACTTATAAAAAGGCTGTGAGTCAGATTCTCCCAATTATGTCAATTTAAGCTGAGTTAATTGCAAATTTTACTGGACCTGGTTATGAAGGGCTTCTCAAATGCTGTTGGTTTATGCATGCCATGACTCACCAGCATCCAGTCATGGTATACAGAGGTCTGCAATTGATGTCACAGCCTTGGGCTCTGCTTTTCAGAGCATTTTCTCAGTACAAGTACAATGACTTGTAAGTACTTTTCACCTGAGCACTCAGGATGGTATTTGTGGTCTAGCTAGATTGCTTACACAAACAAGAGAACAAATTGCTTATGTAAGTCAGGCACTTCTGGTGCAATCTTGTCTGCAAATAGGGATGTCCTTGTCTTCCTCCTCAGCCTTCCCCACTGCAGCACTCAACTGCCTTGCTGTAGAAACAGACAAAAGAAGTTCCTTTCTGAGCTTACAGTCCTGAGTTTGTCCTTCCAAGCAGCGTTCTGCTGAACGAGAGCTCCTTTAGGAGGTTGCTTTCTGGAGTATTGATCTGGTTTTGGCCTCTGGTACGTACAGGGGTGCAGTCCAATTAATGTACTTTTGCAGTAAATCCTTGAGAGCACCATTGTTTTCTGATTAATTCTTGCTCATGACTTCCTTGAGGTTAGTGCCACAGGAGGTGTCTTCTGCTCTAAATCTTCCAGAGTAATAAACTCAGTCATCTGTAGTGCTAGATCATTAACCTTGTCCCTGGTTTGGGCTGGATCAGCTCAGACTCCTCCTAGCAGTTCTTGGGCGCTGCTTGGGAGTTAGCACAGAACAGACACTATTCCCTCCAGGCAGTTTGAAAGCTGTCTATGATGCTTTGGAGACAAAGAGTGGTCATTAGTGTTGACATTCTGGACATATTGGTCTATCCAGTTTCAGTATAAAAAAAGTTCTGGGCATGTTTAATCTTCTGTAAAGTAGTGCAGTGCTTTAACTGTTTATGACATTGTTTACTTGCCACGTCTTGAGCAGGTTCAGCCTGATCACTTTTTGCAGAGATACAGACAAGTACAGGATTCTCATTGTGCTACATTTACTGTGATCCACTCAGAAAAAACAGAAACCTGCAAGAAATGCATTTAGAGTGCAGATGCTAGTGGTTAGGATGCAGGTGTTTTTCAGCCAATGTCTGTCATGGGGAATAAGAAAGTTTCAGCAGGTTTTCCCATTTTTATGGAGATGCTAAGCTAGAAAGTACCACATAGATTCACTGGATGATGTTCATCTGTGTCTATCTGTTAATTTTTGTGTTGTAATTGGATTGTTAGCAGTAGGGGGCTTCTGAAGCACATACCAATTAAGGTTATAATTCAAGACTCCAAATAAGCTCTACAGTTTAATTAGTAAGGTTAGCAATGACCTTAGCAAAGCAAGAGGCCTGTGTTGCCAAGTATGATGCTGGTGTCCTTGTACAGTTGGAAAAGAAGGGACTTCTTGCTCACTTCAAATGTTCTCCAGGATCTTTCTAGTAAGTTTTTCTCCTTTATTTCTATGCGTTTTTGAGAGTGTATTGAAATTTTCATTGGTATTCTTATTTTTATTTCACATTGTAACTGCAAGTCAGGACTAAACTCAAATTATACCCTTCCTCTCCTTTAATCTGTATATCCTTTCTCTTATGCTTAGCATTAAAGTTGTATATTTCCTTAATGCATGCTCTTCCTTGTAAAACACTTCCTGGCTGAATATAATTTGTTTTTCTCTGTTAATTTAGGCTAATAATTCACCTTGCCTCATTTGCAGCCCACAGAATGATGCAACTTCCCCTTGTTTTGTTCCCAGATAAGTATTGCCACAGTGCTTCAATAAAATGATGTAGGACTCTGTTTACAAAAGAGTGCTTCTGTGGTATCTTACTGCTTTCACAGGAAGCTTAACAGCTTGCAGAACAGTAAGTGGCAAATGTTTAATGCAACATTATGCCAACTTGAGGACAAACTGTTCCTCTCAGGAATGTTTTCAGGCTTAAATGAGAGGAAAATCCCCCTTGCAGAATGTGAGTTCTTGGAGGCGGCGGGGAATGACTGCCACTTCTTTGCCTTGCCAGCAGCTCTAATTCTCAAGCACCTTCCAAGGCTTTTTTAGATCAGCTGTAGTGTATGCTCAGCAGCAAGCAGTGATAAAGCTGTGCTGGCTTTTCTGAGGAACAAAGATTCCTCTTTCATGGAGGAGACAATAAGGCTTCCAGTCTGCCTCAGACAGACAACATTGGCTTTTGCCCACAGATATTGGAAAGGTACTGAGGGGGGAGATGTGAGGCCATGGCAAAGCTATTAATGTGCGTAAGCAAAGACTAACAGTGTAGCTGCAAAAACTGTGGGACAGAACAATTCCAACTTAAACAGTGATGAGTCAGACTGAAATATGTGGAAATTCAGACATGGATGCGAGTCATCCATTAAGAAGATAAATGGATATTACTGGACTAACAATAGTTTGACTAAAGAGTGAAAGGAGTTGCATTTCATGGAATTAGGTTGGAAAAGACCTCCAAGATCATGGCGTCCAACCTTTGACCAAACACCACCTTGTCAATTAGACTATGGCACTAAGTACTGTTTCCAGTCATTTTGTGAACATCTCCAGGGATGGTGACTCCACCACCACCCTGGGCAGCCCATTCCATTGTTTAACAACCCCTTCTGTGAAATAATTCCTCCTGATGTTCAGCCTGAACCTCCCCTGATGAAACTTGAGGCCATTTCCTCTTGTCCTGTCACTGGTTGCCTGAGAGAAGAGGCCAACCCTCACCTGGCTGCAGCCTCCTTTCAGGGAGTGGTAGAGCTATATGGTCACCCCCCAGCCTCCTCTTCTCCAGGTTAAACATCCCCAGCTCCTTCAGCTGCTCCTCATAGGACTTACCCTCTGGACCCTTCACCAGCTCCATTGCCCTTCTCTGGACACACTCCAGCCCCTCAATATCTTTCTTGCAGAGAGAGGCCCAGAACTGAACACAGCACTCGAGGTGTGGCCTCACCAGTGCCAAGTACAGAGGGACAATCACTGCCCTGGTCCTGCTGGCCACACTGTTGCTGATGCAGGCCAGGATGCCACTGGCCTTCTCGGCCGCCTAGGCACAGCTGGCTCATGTTCAGCTGCTGTTGACCAGCACCCCCAAGTTCTTTTCCACTGGGCCACTTTCCAGCCACTTTGTCCCCAGCCTGTAGAGCTGCCTGGGGTTGTTGTAGCCAAAGTGTAGGACCCAGCACTTGGTCTTATTGAACCTCATACTGTTGGTCTCAGCTCCTCTATCCAGCCTGCCCAGATTTAATACATTTTATCAGATTTTAACATTCTCTGTGGTAATCCTCCTATGCAGTAAAACCATCAAGTGGTCTCTGCCCATCCTCACTCTTCTTGATCTCTGGGCCTCAACCTCAGGTCAAAATATTCTGCTGGCTTTCTGCAGCTCCTGGGTTCTGGATTCTTTGAAGGGGGGCAATTGTGTGGCCATTATCTGTAAGTAATCAAGGACTTCCAGGTGGATGCCTGAGCGGATGGATCCAGGACTTCCCAGTGAGTGGTGTGTGGAAGTCATAGAAAATGTGTTGTATGCTTTCTACTTTATATCCAGTGTTGTGGGTAAGGCACCACTTTGGGAGCTCTAAAGATGACAGGGTGCTCAACTGATGCTATGAATTTACAGCAGGGAGGGTACATCGATCCGCAGCTCATGTCTCTTAAAGTCCCAACAGTGCCTGAAGACTTTGTAAAGTGTGAGTGAATTTCAGACCCTGATGTCCCAGTCCTCCACCTCAGAAATATGGTCTAACAAGGGGGGAAGAGAGGAATAGAATTAAAACTTCATCAGATGAAATCTGTGTTCTTATAAAGAAATGCCATTCTTCACTGCCTTCTATAGTAAAGGATGTTTCCAGTAAATCATGGGAAATGTTATCTCTCCAGGAAGCTTCATAGAAGACAAAGGGGAACAACAGCTTCTAGATTACAAGGCTCCTGAAGACATAGTTAGAATTCTTTATGTAGCAAACCTTTATGTTTGTGATAAAGGGAATTGTCATGATTCAGTGTTTTTCATTAAAAAATAACTTTTCAATTGAACTTCCAGATTTTCCAGAACTTGTGTTTGTAGCGAAAAGCTGTTTTAACAAATTTCCTCCTTCATGTGTGTGCATAGGCTTCAGCTATGTCTGATCAAGGGGGAAGAAGCATTTCCTGTGAGGACCCACTGCACAGGCTGGGGTGCTACTGGTGTGGAGAGGGACCACATTTTGGACTAGGTGCCCAGGCTGCCTCCAGGTGGAGGCTGCGGAGAGCTGAGATGTTCCCAAGTTTCAGCTGGCTAAAGATTTAGATAGGGGCAGCATGTGCTTTCAGACCTGCTCACTGGAAAGTGTCCTGCAGCTTAATCAGCTGGAAAGCACCACTTGGTGACTTGGCCATGATCTGCAAACTTGGTAGGCAAATTATCTTTGCAAATCACCAACAGCAGAAGATTTTCTAAAGAAGGTACATTGACCAGAGACAGGCCAAGAAGATTAATTTACATGACAATAAAAACATTTAGAAACAGATATTTCAGTGCTACAAAATTTTTACCTTCCCATAGAACTAAGTATGTTTGAGTTTTGGGGGGTTTTTTTCAATAAAAAAGAACTATTTTTCTGCACTTAATTTTATTGTCTGTCTTCAAAACTGAAAGGCAAAATTGTTAGGCAGGTGAATTTCAGAGGGCCAGTACAGGAAGAAGTTGTAGGTTTTTTTCAAAAATTATTTTAGTTATTTTGCTTTTCAAGCACATAGAAGCAAAGTACTTCTATGCATTCCTGTGGGGAAGAAAGAGCTAACTAGAAGATCCTCTTTGATACCCCTGGAACTTTGCTTGGGGGCATGGAGTTTGGCAAGCTTTTGAGGAATTGTTTGAAAAGTCCAAAATATACTTTAAATCATGTGGAAATTCTTTACACGGAAATCCTGCTTTAATAAAGGAAAGGGAAAGACCATGAATGATGAACTGTTTGCCTATAGGTAAGAGAATATACTGATCAATGTAAAGAAAGTGCTGTTTTGTGACATGGGGATTTCAAGCACCAATAATTGGGGCTTTTTTAAGGTGATTAATTTATGCTTGTATTGAGGGGTAGGAAATATAACAATGAGGATACAGATGTGGTCTGTACTTCTTACACCCTTGTCAGCAGTTAGTCTGTATTTATAAAAAGAAGACTATACTAGAAAATTAAAAACTGGGTTCAAGGCCTTGATTATGAGAAAGTAAAGATTAAAGGGACAGTAGTTCTGATTACAGTGCTATGCCTCTGTAAATTAATAACTGTCTGATGCTTCATTAGGCACAAAAAAGATGGAGGCTTTTTCATAATGTTTTGGTCACTGAAAGCTAACAATATGATTTATTCTCATAGATATTTAATTTCTAAAAATTCTTCTTCCTTTGTGGCAGTTTTGCAATGGCTGCACAACTTGCGCAACAAAATGAGGACAAGTATGTTGGTAAAATAGTTTTTTTTTCCTTTGGTATCTTGTCCAAGCAGGATCCCTGTTCCTGAGCCCTAGATTCACTTACACATGACATTAAAACTCCAAAGTGGGACTGCAGGAAACAAAAATTGTCTGAAGGCAGCAAAGGTCAGTAAGTTTTTGTGCTCTGCTGGCTTTTCCTCAGTTTTATTAGAAACAGTTGTATACAAGTTCACCTCCTGGCACGCAATTATTTCCCATATAAAATTATCATAAACGTGTGTTACAATAGTGTTTTTCATGACGGTCTACTGCAATGCCACATACAACTTTATGATGTTCACGGAAAGAGAACAAAAAGAATTGTGGTGTAGTATTGTGGTAGATAGTTAACAAATGTTTTATTGCTCTTCAAATATAAAAATCATTACGTTAATGCAAAAAGCTAGTGGCATTTTGAATAATTCTCAAATAATAAAAATCCTGCTTTCATGCCTATGTTTATTTTCATAATAATAAAATTGAGAGCCATAATAAAAACAAAATAACCCTGTAACTACACAATAAAGAGAGAATGTTTTTCTCAATAAAGGTTTCCACAAAGCAGCAGAGATTGTCTGAAAGAGTCATATTCTGTACACAGTAGTGGATTTGATAAGGATAAGCAAAAGCCATTATTAACTGCCATTTCCTGAACAGATTAGTTAGAGGAGCGTCCTGTGTGCAGTAGGTTCCCTATCCCATAAACTAATACAAAAAAGATATAGTATAGGCAATCTATATCAAACCACTTCTGATAAAACATCTGATTTTAGTGGAGGAAAAGGCATTTCAGTAGCATGAAGGGCTTTTGGAAAGGAAGACTCCCATCAGAATCTACAATGCTACCTTTTAAATTTTGCTATTGCAGCTATTTATTAGCTCCAGGCACTGGATAACTGGTGTGAGCCATAACAAACTCTCAGGGCTGTACACTAAAAAATCTGATTTCCTAAATATTTGCAAAAGAATTTCATACAAAAGCCTATCAGCCAAAAGTTTGTATCATAATAAAACTTTGTAAGTCTCAAATATTTCCCATGTTCCATGGTAGCATTGAATCTCTTTGACTGATTTAATGACATCTAAGAAAACTTTGTTTTTCATCACAGTCCTGGAGTATTTGGTTTCTTTTATGGTTTTGCTTTCGGCTTAGTTACGAGACTGAAAAGCAAAGCCAAAATGAGGAACATCTGCCTGAATGCAGCCAAACACACACTGCAGCAAACCCAGAAGCACAGGCTGAAGGTATGGACACACCAAAATAAAAGTAGCCGTGACAGCTGAGTCACACATTTCAGTGAAGTGCAAACCCGAGACCTGGATTATATTATCCATTGGCAAGAGCAGAATGAATGAACTTCCTCAGGACAATGCAAAAAAGCTTACAGGTTTTTTGATCAGTGATGTGTTGGAAAAGATGCTTTTAAACAGGCATTGAACATAAACAGCAAATATCAAATTTTCTTGCTTTGCCAAGAAAAATAAAAGGTTGTATTTCCAATACTTGGAGACATGGACTGGCAGGGACAGAAACATAGTGTTCTTCAGGGAGGTCATCCCACCTCTAAAAGTTCTTTATAACTATAAAGAAAGGAGCTGATACAGGCTAAGTAAGCAAAACTACAAACAATTTCTTCTCTTAAAATTCATATGGAAGTTAAAGTGCACAGAAAAGAGAATTTTGTTTTATTTGTTCTCTGCTGTCCTGCCATTGCCTGCTAACATTTTCACATAATGCAGGCTGCCACTTGGAATCAGAATTAGTAGGAGGATTGATTTTGTTCCTTTGAAGAACATATTGGCTTTTCAGTGAAATACTGAATGCTTCAGGTGTGAGCTTGACCTCATCAATTTTCAATCTCAAACTTTTATGTTTAAAACTATGGGGATTTTATGTTGAATGTTACTTTCATGCGTTGTGGGAATGGCAGCTCAGCTGCTTGTATCCCTTTCTTTTTTCCACAATTTTCAGTGCAAATGCAATGTCCCACGTGAAAAGTTATCACAGTTAAGTGTTTACTAGAAACACTTTTCTTCTGGAAACAGACCAACGAACCGTTGAAACTTTTCACGTGTGTTGTTGTTCAAGCCTGGGATGCACAAAAAGAAAAAAATGCCTCTGCTAGCCACCTGCAAAGCTGTGGTAAAAGACACTCAAAATTCACCTAACTTTGATGTTGTCTGTTTATAAAAACTCACATGTAATAAAAACCAAACCTGCAAAAAATATAGCTTAGGATGAAAGATCAAGCTGCACAGAAATTAGGGATCACCACAACCAAGAGTTGCCTCTGAGACTTTAATTTAACTACCATGGGAATTAATTTTCTGCATTAAAAGTTAGAGGCAAAAAAAAAAAAAGGGGAAGAATAGGTTATGATTACGTCATTAAAGACTGTATTGAAGTACAATTACATGAGGAACAGAATAAAGGTTGCCAGGAAATCATTTATCTGATGTTTCCTATCTTCCAGTGTCACACCTCAGTTCCCACAGCCTGCATTCCCCAATGGATGGTCACACACCAGCTGCAGTCCCATAGTTGTATGGCTGAAATCGTAAATGACAGCAAAAGAACTTGCAACCTAAGCGATATTATATTTACATTTTAGTTTTGTAGTTAGTCACTTTATTGGTTTGAAAAGCTGACTGAAATCTTTTGTTATGTGACAGTTTAAGAACCTCCATCAGATTTAAATCCTCTTGTTTTTCACATCACTGATGTCAAAGCTTGATGTAGGTGACCTTTGGACAATAAGGGTCTGTTATTTTTTGTGGGAATATTAGTCCACGTGCTAATGCTTAGATGCCCTTACGAAGGAGAAAGAGTAACAAACAGTGGTTCCTCTGTGGAATAAATCTGTGCTCTGTGTGGCACTTCTTGATTGAGGATGGATAGCTGTGGCCCCCTTTCAAAGCATGGGTGGAGAGATTTTCTTGTTTTAGCACATGTTTTTAATTTCAGCTCCTCACTGAAGCTGGGAGGTCCTCGAGCCCACTGTGTGGTTGTGCCAGGAAACATGGCGCTGCTCTGGTGCCGAAGGTAGGCTGTTCTTTGGGTGCAGTGGGATCTGCTTCTCATTCCTAGGCACGTAAAAGGGCCAGGCCTGTAGGATATGGCTCAGCTCCCTTTCTCCACAGTTCAGTGATGACCCCCTACAGTAACATATTTGTGTATTAGTTGTTTTAGTATTGCCAAATGCCAAAGATTTGGTGGAAAGATAGTGCCATAAGAACTTCTAAGAAGAGATGCAATATAAGAGTTGTGGAGCCACAACCAGCACCTGTATCTCACTGTTGAAACAATCACAGAGAGGTTACTGAAATAACAAAGAAAAGTTAAAAGAAAAAGAACACCTGGGAACTGCAGTTATTTCCCTAAATTCTTTTAAGACACTCTGGTTCAGTTGTACAAATGACTCCTCGACTCTCCATATGGACAATGAGTCATTCTAATATCGAATGCCCGAAGCCTGAGGAAATTGCAGGTTTAGTGTTGCTGAGTCATAGTGGCATGCACATGGTGTTAGCTTCAGCTGGCATACAGGAAAGATTGATATACACCTCTAACTTCTCAAATCTTTTCTTGTCTGTTAGACTGTTGGGAGGATTATAATCTACTTTGGAGGTGTCCTAGAGAATAATGTTAGGAATGCCCTCAGATGATGCTTATTTCCTGGTTGCTTCTTGAGCTCCTAATTACAATGGAATTCTAATTGAACATAAATAAATATTATACAGAATGGGTCATTAATGACCTTTTACACTAGTCTGGTATTTCTACTGAAAGATCATTTTCCCTGGTGCAATAATGGGAAGAGAAGCAGCAGGGTGAGAACTCTGTGTGTCTGTTATATATGGTGCAAGCAGCACCACTCGGTGTGCACCACTGAAGACACCACTGAAAACAGCCTCTATTCCCATTTTACAATACTAATTTTAGTTGTTTATACCTTTCTGAAGCACCAAGTTTAAGCCCAAATATTTTGTATCTTTCCTGTGCCTCTGACTGAATTCAAGAATAGTTCAGTCAAATAATTCAGCTCCTTCAATAAATGAGCCTAGAAAAAGGTGCCACTTTGCTCATATTAATACTTTGAGGTCTATTCTGTAGAATTCTCCAGCACTACCCTGCAGGTATTTTAAGTTGGGAAGAGAGATAGCTTTCATGTAAAAAATAAACCTGCCTGCCTTCCTTCCTGCCTGTGAAAATCCTCCCAATCTTTTTCGAAGTTGTAATGATTATGTCAATTGCAATTCATACGTGTTCAGGAAAGTTGTGAGAAAGTTGTAGCTTTAAGCTTTTTAGCTATCTTTTACAGAGACTTTGCAAACTTCATTGTTACTTTAAGCTGTTGCTTTACCCTTGGGTGATCAGGTGTATAATGTGTACTTTTCTCACAAAATAAATATGCTTCTGTCACTGACTTTGGGGGAGCTCAGAAAATCTTTCCATGTCTTGGAACACTTTTAACCCTATACTGGCTTTCTGTGCCTAGAAGGGGAAGCAACATAGAGTAGTGCTTAGCTGAGAAAAAGGAAAAATTCCAGAGCGCTTCTGTCCATGCAGTTTGCCTTGGAGTCTTCACTGCAATGCAGGTCAAGATCCTTTTTGCTGTTTCTGTAATGACATTTGCCTCAGGCTCCTGCATCTAGAGTTTTTATGCTCAACTAGATCAACCTGTTATATGGATCACTGGAAAAAATTGTCTTCTAAATTACACTGAATCAGGGAGA
Source organism: Oriolus oriolus (assembly GCA_013400235.1). Classification (NCBI taxonomy): domain Eukaryota; kingdom Metazoa; phylum Chordata; class Aves; order Passeriformes; family Corvidae; genus Oriolus; species Oriolus oriolus. The sequence continues at coordinate 327,158 of VXBT01001279.1, forward strand.
AAGAAGTGGGGATTTGGGACCTGCTCATCTAAGCAGATAGGGAATCTTTCCTCATTACCTCTCCAAATTATATTTGGAAAGTCAGGTACTTGTTGAAGGTGAAAGTGTCTACAAAAAGTGTTTATTCATCATTAGAAATACCTACAGGGTAGAGGGAGTTATTTGTGAGTGGAAATTTGAACCACTGGACTGGATATGGGAAAGAAAACCTGCCTATGACACTGCAACTGATCTGCTTGGAGAAGACATGTTAGGTGTGAACTGGCCTGATAAGGTAGTGAGGAAGATCAGTCAGAAATTATATCTACACTATGCCTTTATTTAACAATCTATGCCAATGTTTTTCAGCTTATTACAAAAAGCTTACAGAGATTCAAAAGGTGCTAAATGATGACCTCTGGACTATGGCACAGAGGGGTGAGTCCCTCACTGTTTTTACCAGAATTCTAGGAAATGATCTGGCAACAAAATTCTTTCAAAGGGTTATGGCAGAGCTCACAGGAGCCTCTCATTTGATAGCCTCCTATGTGCTACACCATCTCCTCCTTTACCCACACTGGACTGTCAGACTAAATGTAAAGCAGTACATAAATACGGCCAAGAACAGCTCTTGAATCCTGAGGTTGTTTGGAACTGCTTAATGCTCTTATGTTTAATAGCTTATGCCTTCCAAAATGGGTTTGGCACATTTAAACCATTTATTAGAAATGGTCCGTGGCCTGTTCTGAGCCCTGAATGCCACCTGGCACATGAACATGTACAAAACACGGTCCACTATGGGCAAGGAAGGATGAAGGGCCATGAGTGCACTACTAGAGGGCCTCCCAAACTGATTTTGGTGTGCCTTCAATGCATTCACCTGTTGTGCACATGGAAGTTTCCATAGCATTTTTGGAATGCCTGTTACGGTTTAAATCATCCTCATGCATTAAAAGAACAGTAATGACAATATACAAATCTATTTGTATAGCCTTGACCCAGTGGTCTTTCAGTGGTTAAGGTAGAAGCACTAAATGTGTGTATTAGAAGGAATCAGAGGCAGCACACTCAGCTTCACTTTGTCCAGTTCCTACCTCTGGCAGGTAGTGAGTATTTCATTCAGTGGCTCAGCCTCAAGGATGTTTGCTTGAAGCGCTAGGACAAATGATAAATGAGATTTGTGAAATCAACTTCTATTACCTGGCACAAGTAAATGTGCAAAATTGCAGAAAGGAGAAACAGTCACTATATTCTGTACTGCAGTATGTGCTGCTGTATGTATAGACTGCTTTTAACTGATATGGCTGGTTTTTTATAGCCAAGCCTCTTTTTTACAGCTGCAGAAACAGTCCCAGTAGCGTAAACTATGGAACAAACCTCTGATTCTTTCCTCCTCCTTCTAAGTATGGACTGTATTATTACCCTAGTAAGTGTGTAAGAAATACACAGGTGTGTGGGAGCCAATCTGTTTTCCAGGACTACTGTGGTTTGCTCTATTGAAAATATATCCAGATTAGTTGTAACTTGTATAAAAGCCATGCACTAGTCAGCTACACATTACCATTTTCCAACTGGCTGAAAATCCCATTATATCTGCTCTTTAAAAGCTCTTACAAACAGTAGGAACTCAGAAGGATAGTTTAGAGTGACCTGGTAACCCTTGCTGTTTAAAAGGATTTTCACCAAGATTTTGCTGTGCATCTTTGAAAACACTTTAACAGTGACACCAATGTAGTTTCTTTTAGAGCAATGGAAAAATCATACTCAGTTACTTTGCAATATTTTCTAACCTTTATTACTGTTATTTGAGACAAGTTCTCGGTTTTGTTTTTAATAAATAGAGCAGTCATCCTTAATTCAGCTCTGAAGCAGCAATATGTGCAAGAAAACAGAGTGTGTGTGTCCTATAATCAGTCCAGCCTTACTTAGTACTGAAATACATTGATAGCTTTAATAATAATTTAATGGCTAGGTATTTAGGGCCTTCCATACTCTAACATGCTTTCTACCTAAATCACCTACCCAAAGTCGTAACTTCGAATTGTCACTGCTTTTTTGTGTGGACATAAACAGAATGGAGGCATATTCATCACAGGTTGTTTGGGTCACCTGTCTCTGTGAGCACTGGTAAATGGCAGGAGTTCCCACCAGGGTGAAATTTGGTATCAGAGGATCATCAGCAATGAGAGCAGTAAGGTACATGGATGATAACTTCAAATAGCATCTATCTGCCTTTACAAATTTGATTCTAGCTACTCAGGCCATGACAAAGAGCTTACTTAAACTGATTTAATGAGTTCCTAGTATGTTAACCTAGAGATGGAACAACAAAACAGAAAGTCACTTCTCTTTTGAGGTGCTAAAATATTTGGGCAGTTCACATCCATCTGTTTCTATCTGATGCACTGTATGTAATTTTCCAAATTTGGTAAAACTAAACACTGAGTTTTACAGTTTAGTTCTTACAAGAATTCTCCTCAAGACCAGGAGCGCTAGAGTCATGAGTCTTGTAAGAATTTCTTTCTAATGAGATTTTCAACTATGATGGCAAGTTAATGGCATGGAAACAGGACTATAGCCAGCTGGAACACTGTTACAAAGGGTTGAAATACATCAAAGAGAAAACATTTAGCAGAAATACGTTTAAGAATATATGAAGGGTTTGTTTTTAATTTTTTTCCCTTAAAAGACAGTAAACATTCTTACTCATTTCCATTGGTTTTGGGACACCACCTAGAGACACTGGATATCCATGCCTAAGCCCAAGCCTTGCCTGGCACAGAGATGGTTTGAGAAGAGGCTGAACTTAATTGAATTTTATGTCGGTTGCTCTCACCACTTACCCTCTCCTTCATTTCTAAAAGTTCTGACTTCATTTTAACACAAGGAGAACCACACTGTGTAATAGTGATGAATGGTGCAAAGTGGAATTGGCAATTCTCAACTTTTTTGAGAAATTCCTCTGTTAATAAGTGAGGAATGAAAAGGTCCTGGCAAACTATCATAACCCAGCTAAATAAGTTGAATCATAAGGGGCTTTTAGCTATTCTTTTTCTGGGAACAGAACCTGTTTAGAGATGAAGAGTGAACTGCCTCATAATAAGCCTATTACAGAGCAAGGTTTACGGGTAAATCCATCAGCATTCCTGCTTTCCTGCTAGCTATTCCTTGCACCTTTTCTTCAGCAAAGGAGATTTCTTTTACACGGAAACTGAGTACTCTTTCTTGTCTAAATAATGTCAGGTGTTCCTATCAGTTGAAAATCAGGCATCAACTTTATCAAGGTATTTCATACTCGAATTAATTAACATAATTTCAGAATTAATGTTTTTAAGCGGTTTTTACATAAACAATAAATCCGTGAGGATGCTGCCACCTAATGTAACTAGAGAACATGGCAGCTGCTTTTCGTTTGATGCTGTTAAATTACTAGCAGGGATTGAAAGGTTAGGAATTTAGTACTCCTCTATCCTTTCTGTTTCCTCTCGCACTAGCTTGCTTTCAAGTCTTCCTTGAAAACATGATAGAAATACATATTTTAAATTAAAGCAGAGATTCTTAGTTTTACCCTACTGTATCTATTCTATGCTAACAGAATTCAAAACTTGACTGGCAGGAAAGGTAGATGGAAGACAACCTCAACATAAAGTATATAATTTTTACCAAGGCAGAGATTAAGCCTGTTTCTCCCTCTGTCTGGAAGAACCTTTCACTAGTGATAGAGATTTAAGCTTATATTTCTTCTGTTTATCTGACCCAATGATTTTTAAGTCAGTTTACATCAAGCACAACAATTTCAACAAGGAGGACTAAGGACCTTTGTCATCTATTCATTTAGCAACAGCAGTTTTTAGCATAATTTAGAATAGAATAGAATTAGAATAGAGTAGAATAGAATAGAATAGAATGGAATAGAATAGAATAGAATAGAATAGAATAGAATAGAATAGAATGGAATAGAATAGAATAGAATAGAATAGAATAGAATAGAATAGAATAGAATAGAATAGTTCTAGCTGGAAGTGATGTACAATCCAACTAGTCCAACTGCCTGACTACTTCAAAACTGACTAAAAGTTGCAGCATATTATCAAGGGCATTGCCCAAATGCCTCTTAAACACTGACAGTCTAGGGACATGGACCTTCTCTCGAGGAAGCCTGTTCAGTGCTTGATTCCATCTTGGCAAAGAAATGCTTCCTACTTTTGAGTTTGAACCTCACCTGCTACAGCTTTGAATCACTAAGCATTCGAACATGATTATTAAGGGAGTCAGTCAAGGGGGCAGAATTGCATATCTAAATCCATCCAGGCAAAAGTTGATTTCAAACCATATCTATTGTACCCTAGATAAGTATACTTTATTGCATGAGAGAAGAGTATATGCTCTCTGTGTCAACAACACAAATAATCTACTAAGGAAAAAGGAATATGAATACAAGTAAACCAGAGTGTTCTGTGCATGCCGACAACAAATTTACTTTCAGAGGGGACAAACCTACCGAGAAAATAAAAATAAAGAAAATTGGAGTTATGGTGCAATAGCACAAATACATCAAAAGATCTAGATAATTAGGCTAATAAAGCTTGTGTCAAGTTTTAATCATCAGAAGTACTGAAGTTTACAAGTAAGCATAACACCCAGTGCAGAATTCCTCTTCAGCTATAGAATAGGGCTTCTGTTACGCAGTTTCTGCTGTGCAGCTAAAAATGATTGCAAAGAGAACCTTAATGATAATTTCCTCTAGAGGTGTTTTAAGATTCCAGATGTTACCTGAGAAAGACCCTAAAGTTAATGCATATAAAGAGTTTTTTACAAGCAGGTATATAATGTGGGCAAATATGCACATTTTTGTTTGATTTCTTTGATTTTGCCAATTTATAAGTACAAATTAAAGTAACAGACACTATTAATTTATCATTGTTTATGTCATATATAAAAATTTATTGGTTTTGGACTTATAATTAGAAAATTTGGGATTGGAGAATGAATGCCATGAATATTGTTAGTATACTCAGATTGCATACTAAATTTCATTATTTTTATATTGTACTTTCAGTGATTTCCATAACTGTGTACTAAGAAACCACTGATAGTTGCTCAGGAAAAATACTTGACAAATCATTTGCCAGGCAGGCTATGTTTTCACACTGCAGAGAGGTTGGGTCAGTCTGATCCTGTTGTACTTGAGGAATGTTTCTCCTCCTACTGCTGTATTGCCATGGACTGCCTGTCACTGTAGTGTTAATGCACTTCAGTGGCAGCTGGCCAGCTGATTTAAAGTGAGACAATTTGGAAACCGTGTGAAGGCACTTCTAAACTCCCTTCTTAAGTCTAAGTAAAATGCCAAGTCTATTAAGTGACATTTTCCTCCTCTTTTTCCAGCAAGCCGGAGTAATCCTGGAAAAATGGAAATGATTGAGGCGTGATGGGCATCTTGCTGTGTTTACCTGCAGGGCATGCAAGACATGTGAACTAAGGCCATAAGATGCCATGAATTTTCTCCAATCTTCTGCTAAAATTGAGTTGGTAGGCATAATGTCAAAAGGCTCTTGAAGAGTCAGTGTATATGTGGAGGGTGGTGGCAAGTAACAAGAGGCAGCAAGAATCAAATGATGATGCACTGGTCACGGTCCATGCTGACAACTAATGGTAGCCATCTAACCTTCTTCCAGCATGGATTCATGGCCTCCCAAACTAGTGTGGTTCCGGATTAAATCATGAAGACTTTACACAGAGTGCAAAGATCTGTAGTTACAGAACCTCAGCCAGTGACACTGCTGCGTTGATGAGTCAAGTAAGTTCTGTTACATCTGCCAGGAATTTGCATAGTATATTAGTGTGGAAAATCCCAGCTGCCACAGATGGTGTTAATCCTTCTGTTACACGGTTTCTGCTGTGCAGTTCACCTCGGGGAGCATGTCATAGTGAGACAGAATTACAGGGGTAGCTGTAAAACTGGAATAATGCTACTAATGCTCACATGACGTATTCTGCAGGATTAGAATTTCAAGCACTACCTGGATTTAATGTAATCCATATTAATTGCTAATTACAGTCTGCAGGTCCAGGTGCAGCCACAAGGCTTGCTGGAAGAAGTGTTTTGTGCCTTGCTCGCTGGAGCACCTCTCCAGACCTTGTCACAGGTCATGCTTCTGTGTGGAGTGATGAGCTCTGCGTAGTGCCACACTGCAAGGCAGCCCTCCCATGTGCTGCTGTGCTGGAAGAGGCATAGGAAGTAGGACAAAAGTCTCTAACTGCTGCATGGCTCTATGGCTGCTCACCCAGTCCGGCAGCTGCACTGTGGCAAAGCATGACTGCCAGGGAAGTGAGTGTATATCACCAGCACAGAGGTGAAGGAGGAGAAGGAAGGTGCATCGGGTAGAGCTCAGGGCACAGGAATTCTTGTTCTAGTCATGGTCTTATTTTGGTTCTGATTCAATGTGAGCACCGTTTGTGCCTACCTTTTGAGAATGCAGGAAGAGAAAGCCACATGAGGAAAATTTAAAAGGGGACCTAGGAGAAACATAGCTACAATAATTGAGATGGATCAGTGCAAATCTGAGCTCTAATAATCTGGTTTACTAGATGGCTATATGGAATTTATTGGCTGAAATATTTTGTAAATCTTGGAGCTGAATAAAATATCAGCTGTGAAAAAATGCAAATAAAAAGACACTGAATAGAAGCTACAGTGTTGTTTAGTAATGATGGCAAGGTACAGGGTTAGAGGTAAAAGAAGAAATATATCCTGTTGGTGAAGGAACACATTAGGTTCAATTTTCTTGAAGGGATTTCAGTGTTCAAATTTCTCATTTGGCTTTATAATACCAGCCTTTAGGTATTAGCTCAGAATAAGTTTATGATGGTGTGGGAGAGACTTAGTGAACACCTCCTTTTGTCGGCCATATAATTGCTGGCCTTGGAACTGGAGAACTCAAGAGTCTTTGTTCTGAAAAAGCTCCTGTGACAGGTCTGGCAAAACCCATTGTAACCTGTGTATCTGTACAGTACTGTATAGTGTGGATGGCAGCTGGCAGCTCTTTGGAAATCTCCACATGTTATAAGAATGCTACATGGCTTGAAAAGGCTTTTTATTTTGAAGGCTTCTGAAATGGGAGAAAACATTTTTTAGCAGCTGAATGTAACCTGCACTAGTTAGGAGATAAAACAATTTCCTGATGGATGCTTCAAAGCCTGATTCTTTGCTGCTTAAAATGATGTTAATTCAGAATATATAGAAATTTTCCCCTTTGGAAAACCAAATTAAATGGGAGGAGAGTACAAATAGTGATAACTTTTTTTTTGGAAAATACATGCAAAACCCCCCCCTTTTGTCAGTAGCTGGAATCAGAAGTAGTTCTAAGCCACAGTGATGGTGACATCTTTCTGAAGGTTGCCATCAACTCACCAGCAGATTGTTCCCCGAGCTGGCAGTTGTTTGCCACAGTAGCTGTCACCAGAGAAGCTGAGTCTCTTTTTTTAGCTGCTGAAGAGCTACTAATGGGATAATGAGCAGTTTGCACTTTCTCATTAGTTCTTATTCATCATAGATAGTGCATACAAATTATCTGTAGTTAAAGTATTAAGTAACCACTTTTGGGATGTTTGCTCTGTGTTATATTTCTAAAGTGTCTAGATTTTTATATTGGTATTTGATCAACTGTGGTTGAAGCCCTCCATATTTAAATTAAATAAGTATGCAAACTCATTGTATCAGTTCTACATTCTAAAATAAAGGGATTATTTTGTGTAAATCTTTGTTTCTCCTCCAGAAAACACCTTTTTTGAGTTGCTCTTCTCAGACTCCCTTTCTTGTGATGCCACAAAGAATATATAGCTGTGAAAATATTAGTCTGCACCATACATGCTCTTGAGGAATTTGGTTTACTTACAATGATGTTAAAAACTGTTTTGCAGCCAGTATAAGTGGAAAAAGAAGACTTTTAGCACATTTATGCTGTTGCCAAATTGAAACCATCTCAAGACCTCTTTGCAAGGAGGATGAATTTTGTTATACCTACCTGAAGGGTTTAAGGACTGGAAAAGCTTCTCCTGCAATGAAGTGGAAAAGGAGGAGGGGATGAAAGATGGGACAAGCATTTTAGGACAAGCCTAAGAGGCAGGTCTGCTCAAACCCATCTATCTGCCAGGAAACAAGGGGTGGATGAGCATGGCATGGCTGTTTCTCACAGCTGTGTTCCTGATCAAGCAGTGAACATTACTCCATACTTTTAGGCCCTTTCTCATTGTGGCCAGTGCTAAATTGGGTTTTCAGGAATTTGTAATTCACCATTTATAATGTCTCTCATGCAGAATTCAAAGATAAATGTAAAATAAACATTCCATTAGTTTTATCTTCCCTTGTCTCTGTTGTCAGAATACTTCTCCCTGTTAGGATGCCTTCCTCTGGAGTGTTTTTTTTTGAAAGGCTGGAGAGAGGTTTGTTTTAGATAGAATACTCCCACATCCATGTGAAAGCAGATTTTTGCAAAAGCTCAGGAACAGAAACTGCCTTTCTGAATGTATATGTAATAGCCATTTTTTAAAAAAACCCTGGATTTTTCTCATGAGGTACAGTAGATTTGTCTTGATTTATCTTATTTGCCAAAAGTGGGAAGATGATGAGCATTACTGACCAAACAATGCTCTTTGCAGTAGTCTGCATGTTGTGGTAGATCTGAAATGAGCTTCATCAGTTTCTGGATCCGATTCTCAGATTCTCCAGTCAGCAGAGTTTTCGTGAAACCAGTAGCATCTTGCAGAGGGACATGTTGGCAGAGAACCCCCTCCCTCTCGTCTTACACTCTGTCTACAAAGCAAAACAAAACAACACTTTTTTGGAAGACATAAGTATTGAGATGGAAATAGTTGATTCTTCCAGCAATAATGAAAAGATTGTTTCTTGCTGATGGTGTTCGCAAAAATACCCACACTGGTTAAGGCAGAGGTTGTTCTTGTCTTTATGATCTACTTAGTGGAACAAAGTAGAACAGAATGCAGAGTGTGCCAGCGATGCTTGTACTTACAAGAATGTAACAAAGTTAATAAAAATATGTATAAATTAATCAGATGTAACATCATAGGAGAATTTATTCTGGATAGTATCTGTGGTAGTTATCAGGCTTGATCTGCCACTTAAATCAGAGCCAACTTTGAACATGGCTCAGGTTACTCAGGGCGTTGTATAATCAAATTCTGAATACTTCCAAGGATGGATATCCCACAGCCTGTCTGGGCAACCTTGTTATGAATGGATGATGTAGGTTTAAATCAGCTCCTGCCTTTTTCCCAGGCCTCTGGCAGCAGGCAGTCATGTTATTGAGGCATCCAGCACCCCAAAACGCACTTCCATTCGCAAGTTCCTTAATAATGGCTGATTTGGTCTATTATAAAATGGATTATTTATTTATAGACACAAAACTAGCAGACATAAGACTTTAGACAGACTATTACTACAAAGGGATAAGACAAAAAGGGGATACTAGTATATACATGTGGAATTAAAGGTACCATTAATATTACAGCTAGCTAAGAAATAGTATAACTTAGGATTCAGTGTTTCTTACCATCCAGTATTGATGGAGTACACATCGAAGTCCTTTATCTCAGTCCCCGGGAAAGTAACCTCAAAAGCTTGCATCCAGACTTAAAGGGGAGAAATCTTCTCACATATTCCCAAAGGAGTGTACGAGAGACTTCTGCCTCTGTGAAAATTGTGTGAGCTTTTATAGATATAAGTAGCGTGTCTTTTGGTCAAGAATATTTCTTTCATTTCTTCTCACATTTGCTTTCCAGACTAAGATGTTGATTCTTAGCTGAGGGCTTGAGCCCTTTTGGCACCAGACATACCCCATGCTGGGCTTGGTGGCCCACCCAAGTTATCTCTTGCATATGCACCAGCCATCTGTGATAGAGAGAGGGAGCAGACATGTCCTGCCGCAAACCTGTGCCAGTGTTTGACCACTGTTGTTGTGAAGAATATTCTTCTTGCTCTGACAAATGAGATTTTTAACCTGAAGTGTGTCTTTTTCAAATTAAGAACTGAGGTTGTTCCTGCTTGCTTTCAAAATGGTAAAAATGGGAAGCCAGAGGACTTGTTGCTGTCTGGGCTCTGCCTCTCAGACTATTTGGTGAGAGTAGTCCTGCTCAGAAGTGTCCTTTTAACATAGTTCATCCTAACACAGACTCACAAGCAACTCTGCCCTGGCAAACTGTAGGTCTATGACACCTGTACGTTGCCTACAAAAGGAACTGCAACTGACCCTACCAGCGTATGATGGCAGTCTGAGTCAAACATTTTTGAAAAAACTATTCTGAAAGCAAAATGCTGAATTCTGTCCTATCTGTCTTGTAGGAGCCTGGTCCTATTAAGTGGTCTGGGCATTGATTTTTTAATTTCTGGGTGACAAAATGTCAAGTCTTCTAAGTAAGCCTGTTTCTTGAATACTATCAAACTTCCAGTTGTTGCCTGCTCTGGTCTGTGACAAGTGGGCCAGTTCAGAATGGGGCAGTTCAAAAAATTGCATCGATGGAGTCACAGATGTAGGATCTCTGGCCTACAAGAAAAGGAAGGATTTTCAGGATCCCAGTTTGGGACTTGGGCACTTATATTTATGCATTTGGCTGGTGATGCTCAAGATTTTTGTGAATTATAGCTCCCAATTCATAGTCATTATTTTGGGGTAATTTTAACAATTTTTTTTTTTTTTTGAGTATTAAAAAATGCCAGACCTGAGTTTTCACATAGTTAAATGCCAATCTGAACATCATGTTTACTTGAATGTATTGAGTGATGGGTTGTCAGGTAGGGTTGCTGTAAGCACAACAATATGGCCATCCTTCAATGTTGTGTCATCCAAAGGAACTTGAATGAATGAAATGTCAGTTAAAAATGGTCTTTCAAATACATATTAAAACTGAAAAATAATTTAAAAAATCCCATAAGAAAGACAAGCTTAACTATCTAATCTTTGAAATATTTTTAGAGATCTAATGTAAAAAAGACCTCTCCCCAATTCTAATACAACCAGATGCATCACTATTAATTTAGAACATGCAAGCCAGAATAACTGGCTGGTGCTGCATGTTGTTCTTGCAGTGTGCTGTGCCTTTCAAACCCCTGTTCATGTGCCTCAAAAACATACTGCTGTTATAATGGCCAGTATAGGTTTTACCTCTAAGGAGCCTAACAATAGCTTCTATTCCAGAACAGAAATGGCTTGTTACAGGACAAAAGCCTTTTGTGAGGAGAAAAGTTGAGCAAACCAGTTTTATGCTCAGTTGTCTTTGTTTCCAGGCAGGCAGCTAATAATGTGTGTTTGTCAGTTTACTACTTCAGCTCTGTTCCAGAAAGCAGTGCTCTTGGGCATGGCTCTTTGGGGTTGCTCTTCATGGTTCATCATCTGTGTGGCCTTCTGGGAAAAGAACTTTACAGCAATTCTGTTTGAACTCACCTTCATTGTGTCTGTGCCTATAAATATGGGATATCTTTCTACTAGATTTTTACTAGGCCATTTCTGATGGTGACCTGAACTACAATGAAGTGGACATGAACAAAAAGGAAGATCTTACTCAGCAGGTAAGAGACTGATCATGAATGATTTCCGAGCAGATATACTGACATAAAATACTTCTTGCACCTGCCTCAAGATTTCAAGTGAGTGTGTGTTGCTTGTGAATTATGTGCAAGGCTCTTCATGCATGTATGTTGAGCACTGTCTAATTCTGAAGAAAATGGAGGTGAAAGAAAGGCTTCTTGTTTAAGCTGAAAAAACCCCATTTGCTTTAGGAAGAAACTCTAACAGATTTTGACTTCCTATTCATTTCATTTATAATTTTATCAAAATAACAGAAATAGATGTCTTAAATCTGACCCTATTAATATTATTGGGGAAACGCATTGGCTTTGACTTCATTAATGTAAATGAAAGCCCAACAATCTGTGGATCAGGATCTGACCTGGATTAGAAAGTGACACTCTTAAGTCAAGCTGCTGGCCCAAGTGGAGCTGCTCATTTTCTATATAAATGCATTTTAACAGATTCTGGTCCTGAATTTCTACTTCTATGGTCCCAAACCAGCTTATTCATTTTGAGACTCCGCCTTATTTAGGGATTTTTTTACACAGTGCAGGTGGCATAGTCAAGGGAAAGTAATTGCAAATAATCTTGTTACAAGGACAGCTCCGTTGCTTTGAAGCAGCAAGATAGTCAGTGACCTTGAGAAGCCCGTCTGGTAATTGAGTATGTAGTGTGAAGGCTTTGAATGGGTGTAACAGACAAAGGCAGGTGTCAGATGTGAAAATAAGTATCCCAATATCGTGAGCTAACCTCACTCCATTCATTTTCACATGAAGGATGCTAATAATCTTGAGTGCATTTAAAAGTTTCAAAGAAGGAAGGAGACTTTTTTCTGCTCCTCATATTGCCACACATCTCCCTTGACCTATGGCAAGTTTGTACTTCAGCTTCTCCAACTGCAAAATAATGAGATGTACCTAATGTTTATGCCACTTTCACATCCTTCACAACTAGGTTTTTTGTAGCAGTAAATCACTCTCAAAGAGCCACTTTATCAAACAAGGTCACTCAGGGAGAAATTAGTCACAGCAATATCTTGACAAAGTATGTGATCCTCATGTTTCTCACTCACAAACAACCGGTGTCTGTGTTCATCACACACCTTGTTTTAGCACTGCACCCAAGAGTCAAAACCCCTCTCTGTGCCTGGAGACACTCCCTGGAAATATCTGTGTTGTCCTTGGTACAACTCCATGGCCAGATTCTCTCCTGGTCCAAATCTTTGTAACTCCAGTGACTCCAGTGAAGCTGCATTAATTCCCAGCAGTAGATAATTTGTTCCTGCATCCTCTGCTCCTTTGCTGCCTGGTTGCTGGGGAAGCAGCAGAGCAATGCCAGGAAAAGGGGTAGGGAAAGCACTTGGACACAGAACTACTTGCTTTATGGGTACGGTTGTGTGAGGTCTTAAGCAGCACCTCCTGCTGACTTGGCTTCAAGCATTTGAAATTCATTTGAAATTAGAATGCACAAAAAGATTAAATAAACTTGATGTACCAAACGGGGGGAGCTCTAAAGGGTAACCTGGTAACAGCTGGAATGGGTCAGAAAGAGTTCCTCAGCATTTAGAGTATGACAGTATTTGAAAACTCTGAAAAACTGACTTATGAATTAGAGCTGGAAAAAAGTTCAAACAATGTGAATAATGTCACATGTCAGCATTACCTGAACAATATTTTTACATTTTTTTAGACTGGAAACATTTAATTGCAGTTTTTCAACAGTGTTTTATATGACATACAAAAAAAAAAAAAAATCAAACCTAAGTGAAGCAATTAACTTTCCATAAATAAAAAATTCAGTCAACAAAATGCTATATATTTTTGGTTTAGTTTCCCATGTTTTTCTACTTCTTAGGTTTACCATATTTTGACATTTTGATGTTCTTTGCAAAAGTAATCTTTCATTCTTGAAAAATCTATAGTACCAACTCAGAAAGATAATCATATTTTGACCTCCTAACAATCAATTAACGATATGAAACAAAAAAAGAGAATGTGACTGAGCCCCTATCGTACTTTGTTGAATGCTTGCATCACCTTTTTAGGTAGCTGGTAGCAGGAACATTGAGTTATTTTGTTGATTAGATATACTAAAGCCCCTGCTAGAATTGCACCTTGCCTCTTTCACCTTTTCCTTTGATAGAAACCCTTCTGCAGCCATTCATCTACAGTTACTCAGAGCACCTTTTAAACTAACTCAGTTTCTCTCTTTTCTCTCCTTTCAAATGCCTTACTGAGAGTTTCTTTTTCTCATTTCCATGTCTCTTTTTGTCAACCTGTTTTTGAGAGAGGTTTATAAACCACAATAGTGTTTGCAGTCTTGCCTGAAGTCATGACACAAAGAAAAAGTAGGAGAAAAATTGAAGGTCCCCTCTGCAGCATCTGAGGTTGACACCTAGAACAGTACAGATATATTTTCAGTCACCTATAAAATCATTTTAAGGCAAAAGTTCAAAAATTGCCCTGGATTTTCACCTGTTTCACACACCACAGACCTCAGTATTTGTTATTCCTCCCAAAGGCAACACTTTACATTTCCAGTGCTCTCAGCTTGGCAGGTTTACAGATGAACTGCCTTTTGGCAATGCTGTATTTCATGATATAGTTAATGCTCCACTTCAGAGCTGTACAAAGCCTGAAAATGAACACAAACTGATTAAGAAAAATTGCTTCAGATTTATATTTTCTGTGTTACCACAAGATATAAAATGTCCCACAGATGCAGAATCCTGATCACTTGCCAGAAGTGGCACTTAATTTGGTTAAGTAGAGCAAGCAATTTCATCTGCACAGTGCTGAAATATTTGCCTGCTGCTACTGTCCTCTATTCTCTCCTCTTCCTACCTGCATGGTGCCTTAACATGTTGCTGCAAAGCTTGAGTGTATCTTTATCTTATCTGTTGATAGTCAAAGACATCCGGACTCTTGTGTACTCAGAGTGACACAGCAGGCACGTAGTGAAGACAAGTAAATCTGTTATTTGCATGAGTTGAGATTGTCCATAAAAGTAAATTAAGTGTGATCCAGCCCTACTCTCCCTGCCTCTTGCTGGACTTGCACTGGTCCACCTCTACTTGAAGCCTTACCAGGTGCAAATTCCAGTGCTGAGGGGATCGATGTATCAGCACAAATTGCAGCACTGGGACAAGTAGTTCTAATAGAAATCAGAACTTGGGGAAGTACCAATAAACATCAATGAAAAATAGCATCAGATAAAACCTTGGAAAGAAAAACCTAAATCTCAGATTTGTTGCATAATGTGTCCTACACTCTTTGTATTTTGTATTCTAATTCTTCTGGCAGGAATGTTTGAATCTCTGCCCAAGCATTCACTTGCTAAGACAGAGAAACAAACTTCAAAACTGCGAAGACCTCTGACTTAATGTGCAAGTAAATATTTGAAAATCAGCAAACAAAAATTAATTGAGACTGAAACAAATGTTGGGTAAAAAAACTGGTACTGTTGCTGCAGGGCAACAAAAATGTAGGAACATTCAGGAAGGAAATTAAAAGTAGTCAGAATTTTTGCTGTATTAGTGCTATAACTGTTTTGTTTTCCCTTCAGCACAGCATGACACATGGTTCAATTAAATTAAGTAATGATTTGTAGCCAGCTCACTTGCACTGTATATCATTCAAGGCACTATTTCACTGAACCGTCTCTGTCTTCTGTAGGGAAAAAAACCTTTCAAGAAACAAACAGTTAAACAGATAATTCATAAGTCCTATTCCTGGGTGCTCTCCCCTCTGTGCCCAGGTACCGAGCCTTTTCTGATGGCAGACACCACATAAACCACTAGACAAGTAAGTCTAAGTCTGTGTTATAGCTGATGCATATGACTGTCTTTATTATGAAGAGATGCTGTAGTGGTACCTTGCAACAAATATAGAAATGTTTGTTTCTCTGCAGAAAATACTGTGAATGATTTCTAAATGAAAATCCATAATGTCTGACTTTATTTAGAAATTAAGAGTCATTTTCCTGCGAAAAATCACAATGTACCTTTTGCTGAGGACCTAAAGTAATGCATTGGTTGTTCTCTGTAAAACTGTAAGAGTTTTGTTTATTTGAAAGTAAAAATGATCACTGTTTTTGTTTAGACTAATGGGTGCAGTATTTCTTTTGGGTCTATAATCAAACCTAGTTCTTCATGGAAAAGAAACCCTTTGCAAACTACTACAGACACATCAGTCATTAGAGATCTGTTGCAAGTGAGCATTTCCATTAACAAACTTTCAAGTGATCAATCCTTATCCTGCTCATCTCTATTCAGAAGGAATTTGTTTTGTTAAGGATTATAATGTGGGGATGGTACCTTGTGTTTGTGAAATCCTTTGGAATGGCTAGTTATGTGAATAAGCAGTTTTCTGACATTTTGCTTTCGACACATGAACAATCCTTTGTCTGACTTCAGTACTGGCGTTATAATAAAGGATGTGCTCAGCTTTCCTTCAGCCATTTTGCTGAACATCTTTCAGAGATCTAAAATATGGATAACAGGCAAAAACTTAACCTAACTTTTCAATAGTTGTCAGTGTACATTATAAAGCAGAAATGCATACGGCGTTATGATTATGTTACTGGTTTCAAGTTATTCAAAGGAAACAGAAGAATTCTGAAAACCTCATAAATTGTAAATCAAGATATTTTGATGATAGTGGCCTCTGCCACAAAAGATATTTAAGGAAATATTTGTCATAAATCTCAAAAAACACTTTTTTTTAATGACTGTAGCCTTCATAGCTGGAACTCTTCCCTATTTCTCTCAAATGATAACATTATATGCTTAGAAATTTAATATGATGAATCTTTTATTTGAAGATTTGTGTTTTTCCATTTGGCAGACACTGGTTCCTCCCTACTATTTCTCACCCAGTGTCATTACTAGGAAATTTCCTTACTAAGGAAAGTATTAAAATTATAATTCTGAATTATAATCTGGTTTTGTCCACTTTGCCTTGCAAAGAAGTTATTTTATTACGTTTCTATTCCATAATGATTCAGAGCTGTAGGAATTAGGTCTATTCTACATGGGTGAATGTGTGGGGGTATCAGCAAACACCCAGAATTATTTTGTGGGGTATTATAGGGTGTGTTATGGGAATAAACCAAAGCCCTTGGATGAAGAAATGGGTTCATTAAACACTGAGGGCTAAAACAGGGGTAGGCAAGGACTTCTGTTGTGAATGTACCAGTATCTGTGTTTGACTGCAAGTGGGCATCACAGGCACATCCCTGCAGGATATGTGCACGGGAGTTACAGGTTTATCCTCCCCATAGAGCTGCTGGCCAGCTGCCGGCCACGCTAACAGCAGTGGCCTGGTGAGCTCCCAAAGCAGCTGCAGACAGCCTGCCATGGAAATTTGGGGAGAGAGAGGAAACATTTCTGTGAGCTCTTCCTTAGGAGAGAAGCCATAAACCTCTTTTGACTACATAACAATGGAAAATAGCACGGTGAGAAAATAGGGAAGAAAGGGAGGAATAATGCAGAACAAGGGAGTTGTTAATGAACTTCATGTAGGCCACGTAGCTGCTTCCTTCCCTATGCACATTGGATGATGCTGCCTTTTCCTTCTACATGCTTTTGTCTGCCAACAGAAATCACTTTTGCGTTACCCAGACTGGCATTCACTTTGCTTTTGTGCAGATCCCTTCTTCTGGAAATTCAGAAATTGGAGAGAGTGCAGATTATTCCTGTGTGGAAAAGGTAAAGAATGGTCTCATGCAGAGGATATCTCTTGATTTCCCAGTGTTTTTACAGGTGCTAATTCCAGCCCAACCCAATTAAACTAAGGACTGCCAATATTTCTTAAATGCATACTTGAGTAGGTATTCATAAGTAATGTAATAGTTTGTGATTGGCTATGCAGTGATTTTGGTTAAAATATGTCAGGCAATCTTTTTTAAGACATTGTGAGATGGAGAATTCAATCACCACCTTGATAATTAATCACTCACAATATTGAAATCTGTGCTATTTTTTTAATTTGAAAGTGTCTGGTTTTGATATCTTGTCCCTTTCCCTGTCACCATCAAATTAATCACACTTGAGGTAGGATTAGGATGCTTAGGAGAGATGGTGATCCAGACACTTCTTGATACTTTTGGGGATAATGCAAGCACATTAATTTTTGTAGCTCCTTTTTGTGCCTTCTCCACCTGTTTACATCCATTTTAAAATCTGCTCCCACCCCTCCAATATAAAATATATCGCTGTCGTATATAAAGGTAAACATTGGGTTCTTTCCTGTTTAAACATCCAAATATGAGTTTTTCCTTTTGACCACTGCTCTAAGTTCAGTTATTTGTCCAAATAGGTCCTGAAATTAATCTAAAAGCCGCTTATTTTCAGGTTTCAATCCTCACAAGAATTGCTAGTTTTCTGTGTGTCAGGGCAATAATTTCCTTTATAAATACAAATACTTTTAATATGAACAGGAATATGCGTAATTGTAAGTACTAAAATACATTTCTTTCCCATTTAAAGGACATATGTTTGGCAAATTGTACACAATGTACTATTGTGTAATGTCTTATAATGTACTAGCTGGGCAGAAAAACAGTATTAGGAAGATATATTTCACCAATTTTGTGCTAAAACATAAGAAAAAGAATTCTGTGAGATATTTTAAAGATCAAAACAAGTGTTCACAGAGACTTCCATCATCAAGAAGTAATGGAAGTGCTACAAGGTAAATGCAGCTGGTGGTAGTACTCCATTGCCATGTTCTGTGTCATTCATGCATGTTGTTTGGTTGTATATTTTATTGCTGGTTACAGAACACATCTGAAAGTGACAATGATGAAGTTGATGGCAACAATATATGTGGTTTCAGAAAGAAAAAGGGAATCAAAGGTCCTACAAAGTATGTTCCTCCTTTAGAAAATGAGAAGATGGAACTGTCCCGCACCTCAAAAGTCCCAGATCCTTGTCCCCTTAAAGGAACCACTGGTTGCTCAGAACTGCCATCAGACCAGTCTCTCCAAAACCCCACTACCTTTCCTCAAGTACAAAAGGACAGAGGAGATCACGACAATTCCAATTCTGGCAGCGATGGTAAAGAAGACAGGTTTGGAGAAACACAAGAAACACAGGAAAATACTGAAAATGGGAAAAGAATAGTGGGAAAAATGCATGAGGAAACAGATACAGCAGCTCAGATGAAGCTGCCCGCAGGTGTACAGCCTGTGAGGGGTGCAGAGAAAGGTGGCTGCACAGAGGCAGTGCAGAGGGAGAAGGACAGTGAGCAGAGGAGGGGTAAGCCAGAAGAACGGGGTGGGATGGAAGAAAAAGTTGTCAAGTTTCATGTGACAAAGATGGGCTCCCTGGGTGGTGCTGCATCCATGCCAGGGAGCCATGCTGCCGAGTCCTTCGCAGGGGCACCTGCCATTTCTAAACGAAGTCTACAAGAGTTGAAAAACCTGCTGAGTGAAGGTCACCTGCCTTCTCATGGGCCCAGTTTCTGTGGCAAGGCAGGTGGCACTTTTGCCCAGAAAAATTTGAAACCCCGGGAGAAAGCAGCTGACAAACAGGGCTGGCCCGTTGAGACTTTTACTCCGCATTTTGGAGAGGAAAAGCAGAAGTATCTCAGCTTCCACAAAGAGGGAGTGGGGCAGCAGAGCAAAACCGTCCTGGTCCTCAGCTCTGCCGGCTCTGATCAGCAGCAACCAGTGGGAAGCGATGTGGATCAACTTATTCTGGGACTACCGGCAGCTCCTACACCTGCACAAAGCACGGCTCCTGAGGTTCAGTTTGACTCCTCCACAGGCCACGCTGGTAAGGATACTTACACATCACCTGCTCTCCTCTTAAACAAAATGTTCCTCTTGCTTTGTGGTGTTTTGCTAAGCTGCAAACTTAGGTCAGAGGTGGTGCACAAGAGAACTGACACCCATGGTTTCTGTGTGATCAGGATGGATCGCATATTGTGCTCTACATCTATGCTGCTTTTTTTTTTTTAAAAGCAAGGCATTTACAAAGCCCAACTGCCTGCCAAAAAATGCCACGCACAAGTGGTCATGTCTTTTTCACTAAAACTGAAATATTTCCTCATTTAAACTGTGTGCAGGCAGCATTTCCCAAAAGTCTGCCAGATACTGCAAAGTTCTGACGGCATCTGAGCTTCTTAAAATTTCCTCTTTTTTTTAACATTTCCAGCAGTAGAAATTGCTCCCATGTAGGGATGATGTTTTCAATTATTTGTCCTGTGAGAGGACTGGAATGCAAAAACATCTCTTATAAATTATAGGGGAAGAAAAGCAAATGAGGCAGAGAGAACTTCCACTTATTTTCATGCTGTTCAGTAAGTCCATTTTGGAAGTGTTTATAGAGACAATTAATTGCTACTAATAGGCTGTGATATCTTTGTAAAACGTCTGGGCTAGCTGGATCAACAAACTGAAAACTATTATTAGCTGTGATAATGTAATAGGCTTGAACAGTTTGTTGTTCGGTTTCCAGGAAGCACAAAACCAGCAGTTTGTCAGTTGTATAGATATCAGATTAATACATTTCCATGAACATCAGTCTGAGATCACATTATCAGCTTTCCAGGATAGATATCTTTCCTTTTGACTTATCTTACTGATACAAGAAATACGATTCTTTTCATTGATAAAATACTTCAGCCATCATTAACTATGTAAAATAATATCATAATAGTAATTAAATGTTTACAATAATATTAATTTATCATGCTTTTTTCAAGTCTCCTGACAGATGTGTAGAAACCCTCCTATACATACTCTGAAAACAAACAATTTGAACATGTCAGCTGTTGTTAGCTACTGCAGGTTTTCTTGGTAGACATTTTGTGTTACCCAGTTTGAACAAGTCTGAACAAGATATCCGTGGACATTATCAGTGCTTACTCGGGACACTGCATGAGAAATACAAAGCTTTGAAAAGATATTTCTCTCTCGCACCATTCCCTATTCATGTCTATTAGAATAAAAAGCTTAGAGCATTAGTTATCAGCCTACACTTGATGCTGTCCTCTTTCCACGCTACACTGTTTTTCACATTGCTAAAAGGTTATCAAAATGCATTATCAAATTTATAACACTACTGTTTTTTCATTGTCTGCAAAACCAGCTAATATATTTTAAAACATAAGAGTTATTATTCTTTGTCATAGCACTATTTACAAGGTAGAGGGAACTGATGAGATTAATTGTAGATTCCATTGGGAGATTTCAACCCAGTTGTAGCCACTCAACATGAAGTAACTAATCCCAGCTTATTACCTAGTCAGTAAAGACAGACGTTTTGTCTTCAATGAGGTATTAGAGGTGGATCAAAAATTGACCTCTGAAGGTGAGTGTATATTTCCACTCAGTGGGAAAGAAGTCCCATGATGATTAGTTAAGATCATTTGTCTGAGTCTGAGGTGCCTAAACCTGCCTGCCCTGTATCACTGGTGGTAGTGATGACTGTAAGAGACCTACAGATGAGAGCTATGAGGGGAGCTGGGAGAAAACTGTTTTGTCTCATCAGAAATGTATTCAATATCAAATGTTTCGGAATCTCCTGAAGTTTGAATTCCATTTGGCTTTGACCAACAGGTTTTAGGGCTCACTGTGCATTTCTACAAGTAAATGGAATGCACAGAAATAGTTTCTACTTCGTAAGAACTGTATGCGTTCAAAATTTAATTTTCATTGAAGACGGTCAGTAACTTAACTGAAGAAAAGAAAGTTTTAAATAAAATTCTGCACTGTTTAATGAGCCTTTGCATAAACAGTGTTTCATTGCTGCCCGTGGTAATTTATTGATTGATAAGATCAAGTCCTAAATATTTTTATTTTTTTGACTAAAACATTATGTTAAATATTTCAGTTACCAGAGTGCCTGAAGTCTTGGATCTAAAGATATCTCGACATTGAGCAGATCTGAAATACAATCTCAAATAATTTACAAGTTTTCAAATATTTGAACTTGGTCAAATCAGAAAACTTCATCCAAAATGTTTGGAAAAATTACAAGAGGTTATATTTCAGATCCACTCAGTGCTGAGATATGGACAAAACAGGAATATACTTTATTGTTGCAAAAGTACAGAGTTATAGGACAATTTCTAGAGACCAGCAGTAGAAAGGTTAAAACATATAGCTGAGTGTCAGTGATTCAGAGTACATCAGAGGATTTATATACAGTCATGTTAGTTACATGGTTAACATCTCTCTAAAATGATAAACCCATATGTTTTTTCCAAAATTCTGATTGGACAATGTGGAAATATTACTGCATGTGCATTTTGTCCATTTCTTGTCAGCTCTTTTGTAAAAGAAGTGCTTGGACATGGGAAAAAATGATAGAAAAGAAGCAGACGTGTCAGATATTTGTGTTAGTAAGAAAAATGTTGCTTGAACAGTGTCAGAGAAACTGGAGCTGAAGCTAAAGCTAAAACTCTTGGAAAGAGAGAATCTAACACATGCAGCTAATTAGGTGAATATACTGACTGCACTAACATGAATTTAGGAATTTTATTTGCCTGTCTATATATAATAATGATGTGCATTTCTGCAAGTTGGTGCATAGTCATTAATTAGCAGGTGTTTCTTAAGCTGTTCAGTACCTGCATTCTTGGGAGACAAAGAGGGATGATTACAAACAGTAAAGAATGAGATGAAATTTCATGTATATAGTATTAAAAAACCATTCATGTACATGCACACAGGATGAATTCATGCATGTGCTATCTGTGTAGCATATATAGCACATAAGGTAGGTGTATATTGACCTCTCTGAACTCAAATCTTACCATGTGCTGCTCTGCATGCTACTAAATTAGAATATTAATACTATAGTAGCCAGGAACAGAATTATGAATCCTTCAGCAAAGCAATAGCCTAGACTTTTTTCTCTGTTGACACACAAAAATTTGCTCACATACTCTGAACCAAA
Organism: Oriolus oriolus; assembly: GCA_013400235.1. Taxonomy (NCBI): domain Eukaryota; kingdom Metazoa; phylum Chordata; class Aves; order Passeriformes; family Corvidae; genus Oriolus; species Oriolus oriolus. The sequence continues at coordinate 349,625 of VXBT01001279.1, forward strand.
TTTGAACTCCCCATGTGGTTTCACTGTCCTCTGTGCACGCCTGGAGGGGATATGTCTGCCCCTGCTGATTCTGCTCAGTGAATCTAGTCAGTCACAAGGAAATAGACATGGAGACTCTCTGGGAGCTGTAAGTGGACAATCAGTAGATGTAAGTGGTCACTTCATAGTCACTGCCTCTGCTCTAATTCCTTCAGCATAGCATCTACATCTTACTTTGGGAGTTAAGCCTGCCTTTTTCGCTTGGTACCCTTTTGCGCTTTGTATTTTACACAATCTGTGCCATTCTTACAGCTCTCCTAAAGTGAAGAACCAGAGCCATGCTATTTCTTCATATTCTTTCCTTATGCCTTATCTGTGGTTCAGCAACATTTTTCTCTCTTCTAGATTTTGAACTGAGTTTGAGCATAACAGGGCTGAAGCTCAGCTCCTTTCTAAAGCCTTTTGGTTGCCTTTATTTTCTGTCGGAAAAAACTGTCATATTTTTTGTCTTTTTCTTTCCTTTTCTCTCTGAACTGAGCTATATATAACTCACCATATCTTTTTTTTTACCTCACAAACTCTAAGAACAAACCGAAGCAACCAAAAGCTCTTTAGTCCTTTATCTTCCTTACTGATAGCTGAAATCTTCCTGTTCTGTGACTCTCTATGATTTCCCATTTTTCCTCTCAATCTGTATAAAGGAAAAATGCTCAGACAGGACTTCCATCCAGTCTTTCTGATCTACTTTGTCCTTTTTCTGGTGAGATTCAACTCATCTATCTCTAGTATTTGTAGTAAGCTAGCCATCCCATGATTCTGTGTAAGAGGTGTATTCAGACAGTAATTCTTCCCACCCTCTGCAGATGCTTACTTTCTTTATAGTAAGAGTTAAAGGTTGCAAAAACAGTTAGGTTGGACCTAATGTAAGGGAAATGCATTCTCTGCTTGTTATGTCTGCCAGCTGCCTCTCCTTCTGCAACATATTCATGAAAAGGTTAGTCCTTACTTTCAATACTGTACAAAATCTCTTCCCTAAATAACCTTGCTTCCCATTTAGCATAGTGCCCTCTTTCATTCTGGCAGTGTTCAAGGCCAGGCTGGATGGAGATTTGAGCAACCTGGTCTAGTGGAAGGTGTCCTTGCTCATAGCATGGGCATTGGAACTAGATGATCTCTAAGGTTCCTTTCAACCCAAACTGTTCTATGATTCTCACTTGATTTTTTTAAATTAGGACAAATATTTTTAGACCAGAAGGGGCTTCCTAGTTTGCAGTAGTGTATGCCTTGGTTCACGCAGCTTTGCTCAGTGATTCCTTCCATAAATCCAAATATTCTGTTTGATTTTGAAGAAAGATAGAAAGTGTAGTTTTGTCTTATTTAGGATTATCAATTAGGTAGTACCATTGGGTATTCCAAAACTTAAATTTCTTTCAGACACCTGCACATTTTGTTTTCAAATCCTCTAAATTTTCTATACAACTGTGATACTTTTCTCATTCAGAACCAAAGAGCCATTTTTATAAAATATCCTGGAATGTAGAAAAATATAGGTTATTTATTTTATCTTTCATTTATTGAGAGATAAAAACTTACTTTGCGTTTGACTCTTGAAGATGGATCTTTTCTGAGAAGCTGTATCATGTTGTTTCATACACTTTGGAAAGAATAATTCATGGCTGATTGAAGCTGTATGTCAGTCTCTAAATTAGCTACAGAGCTCAGAAAAAGCTGAGCTTCTCCATGGTCGTGCCAGTAAAAAGCCTGCTTTGCAATTAGGTTTAAAAAAGAAAGCAGACTGTCATGAGACAAAGAAATGAATGGAAAACACATGGAAAGTTTCACTGTCAAACAGACAAGGGAAATATTTTTGCTGTCTCCCATCCTTTGGGAGTTTCTAGTATGCTTACATAGTTATTCCCCCATTAAGAGTCTTGTAGGTGGGTAAAAATACAATGTAGGAAACAACTTTTTATGTACTTGACTGCAGAAATCAAATCAGTAAACAGTTTTGGCTAAAATTTTTTTCAGGTGAGAAAGAAATGGAAATTGCAAATTTTTTCGACTGAAGATGCTTCTGATCACTATTCACATCAATAGCACATTCAACTGCAGCTCAGGTCTACTTACCATGTCAAAAACCCAGATGGGAATAGAAAAGTAGCAATAAGAATGATATCTAGTGTAGGAAAAGCTGTCATATAAGGTTTGAGAAATAAAGGCAGTTAATGTTTGAAGATGAAAGTGAGAACAGTAAATAACATGCTGTGCAAAACAAGTAAACTGGCTGTTCTTAAATATACAAACCAGAGTACTGTAAGGAAGAACAGACATGTTTAAATTAGTTCTGACAGGAATTTCCATAGGATTTAGAATTGTAGCTGTGTGATTACCCTCTGGGACTCATTGCTAGGGAATATCATCAACACAAGGTATCTGTTTTTATAAAGGGGGTCAATATAGATCTTCAGAGCACCCTGTGTTAGATTTCTAACATGGTAACCTTTTCTAGAACTGAGACTCCGTTTACTTTAATTGTGGTGTGGTTTAATAAGGGACCACAGGAAAAGGTTCCCTTGAATAAGTTGAAAATGGGGTTGATCTGGGATGTGCACTTTCTTCTGTTTTGGCACTTTTCTGTTGCTGAAAAGGGAAAGATGATGTCAGCTATTTGCCCTAGCTGCTCTTAGCAATCGGGATGATTTCAATATTAATAATCTAAGAAAGGCACCGCTCTTCTGCTATAAATAATAATAGTAATAATAATAGTAATTATTATTATTCTTATTGTTATTGGTAATTTTTTTAGTTTTGTGCGATTAATATGTTTTAAATATGTGAAGATAGTTTGTATTTGTAGATATTTTGTGCTAATTACAATAGAAACAGGAATATTACCGATTGTTTCTCAGTGGTAACTTAAATGGGAAATGCAGACAGAACCATAGACAAACAAACATTAGGTTCTTTTCTATGTCCTGCCAAACTGATGTAGATATTTAATGACCTGCTTAAAGAAAGATGACCAGTCTAGATTTTTACTTGATTTTGAAACGAAAAAAAATGAAAATCTGAACAAAAATCTGAGCACCTTGTTGAATTTGCATGTTTCTTTAAAGAGATTTTCTGAAATGAAAAGGAAGATGCCCCTATTCCTAGAGGCCCAGAAACCTGGAGAAAAAGTTGTACTCATGAACAGAATCCTCCCTCAGAAGAATATAAAACTTTTAGACTGTGATTCTAAATCAGCTAGGCCTGTCAAATACTTATTTATTAGCTACTTTACCTACAGTGACTAATGCTCTGGATAATGACTATATGAACTGAGTAAAGACAGAGTACTCAGTTCCCTACTATACCTTTCCAAACTTTAATAATTACTGGCATCATGGATGCAGTTTGACAGTGATTTATTTAGTGGCTACCAAGAAAATATACTTTGGGTCCTGTGCTGTGGAAAAGTGAGTAGTCAGCAGTTACAAACTAATTGTTACTTATTGTTACTTCAGAAACAAATCCAGTCTCATCGCTCCAAAATCAATCAGAGATATTAAGTCATGGTGACATTTTTATCTATCTTACAATTTACAGAAACATTATTTCAATGAGAAAGCTGATCTGTAAATTATATAAAAGAGGAACTCTAAGGAGTATGTGAAGGCTGCATGACTGTTTCTGTTGATCCTAAAAGATTTTGGAAAAAGGCTCTTCTAAATGAATAAGTGTCTTTTGACTAGCAGGGTGTCTATACTGATATATAGATTAATTTTAGACTAACACTAGACCAATATGTACAATTTAGTCTCATAATTGAACAAGATATATTTTTGATCATAAAAAGTCCAACGGGAGAAGACAAATTCTTGCTTCTTTAGTTATTTATTTTTGCTTTCTTAATGTTCTTTAGAAACATTTTCTGTTTGTAAATTTTCTGTTAATGTTTGTTCACATAATGTACTTATATATTTATTCAAATACCTTTAGCTTGAAGACAACACATATATACAAAATTTGGAAAATTACCTGCCACTGGCAGATGTTTAAGTTAAGTATATTTGTAGCTTTATTTTTAAAATTAATTTATGCATCCTTAATAAGAATGCACATAACATTTGTGTTTTTCTTAGATACTGCTTTATATAATCTATTTCTCTTAGGAATACTGTTTTAAAGAATTAATAGGATCAGAATTAAAGTTGCTGTTTTTTCATGATTTATACATTTTTACCTGGAAAATATTAGTTCACTAGATGGAAATTTAACAGACGACATTTCAGGAAATTTTAGGAAATACTTGTGAGATTTACATCAAAAGCTGACTGATGTCAAGTGTTGTCAGCCAAGCTTTACTTTGAATAATGCAAAGACATAAAAATCTCAGTGTGCCAGGGGGTTGGCAGGAAATGTCTACCATCTTAGCAGAGGAAATTAAACATGTATAGAATATAGCATTGATCACTGCTTTAAAGATAAAAGCCTGAGATTTCTGTCCCTGAAGTTGAAAAGAAACCTTCTCTTGATATAAACTTTAGGAAGATTTTCAGAATCTTTTAAAGTTCTGTTACTCTATTGAACAGCCACAGTTTATACCTGTTAATAAACTTCTAAATAATGGTCATGTTCATAAAGAGGTCAAATCTGGTAAACGCTAGTAAACATTTATGCTGTAAAACAGCATTACAGGATGACTGAAGTGGTATTCAAATAACTTGGTGGCATAGACAAGACGACCAATCATCCCTGCTCACTATTGTGTTTTGGCAGCACCTGGAACAGAGGGAGTGTTACACAAAACATTTAAACAGGGCTTCCTTATTTAATATCCATCTTTTAAAGGACAGGTTGCCCCAGTGTTTACAGAAGACACTGGGAAAAAAGGCTATTTCCGTAATGAGCTTAAAACTGAAAGAGGCCAAAGGGAAAGATGTCATGAGAAGTGGATATGAAAAAATTGCTTTCTAGATTTTGTCTATTCAATTTTTACTCTGTTCTCCTATTTACTTAAATTTTATTCTGTGCTTTCAGCTGCCATTCCTCAAGGAGCATAGTTATTACTTAACTTTTTCTTGTCTGACCTAAAGGATTCTTCTTGCCATCTGAAGCTGGAGGATGCTCCAGCAATACTCAGAGGTTCTGAGAAGTCTATGACAACAGATTAATTTGTGGCCTTCTCAGGGAATAATCTGACAACCTTCTGCTGGGCCAGCTTGTGAACCTTCTTACAGCCCCACAACTGGGAGTCCTACTTGCCCCAAAGGAGAGGTCAAAATGATGTGTTTGCGCCTACTGGCTATTGCTAGAGGAGATCTGCTCTAGTTTGGGTAATTTGCTACTGGAAAGATTAGGATTGCTCCCACCAGCCTTCAGAGTGCCTCAGCATGAAGCTTTAAACTTCCACTCGAGGGCTGGTGGTGAATGGTTGCTGTTGGTGATCTTCCACTGTGGATTTGAAATATCTGCAAAAATTCATCTGATCACATCCTCAGGAAGAATGGAGGACTTTTCTCCCAGAAATGTGAAAAGAAATATATTTTTCACAATTTTTTTCATGCTAATATAAAATTTTACTCTCGGTCTGTTGAGTTTATTGTCCTAAGTGGAAGTTAATGCCTTACGTAGTTTAACTTGAATAAGAACAATAGATAGATACTCAAAAGAAAAGCAGGCTGAGAGATCGAGAGGTTGGTGAAAGGAAGTTACTGTGCCCATCTCTGTGCTCCATTACAGAAGTTATACTCAGGTGTTATTGCCTTCTTGTCAAGAAGTTTATAGAGCCTTACAGCTTCTGCAATACGGTTGAGAAGACAGCTCCATAGCAACAAACGCATAAATGCGTAAACTTCCCTTAAAAATCACTGCCTGTGCTGGAGGAGACTGCAATCCTCCTCAAGAGGCCTCGAGAAAGGTTTAGTAGAAGACAAGTGCCCTTTTTATTTTGTTTCTGTATCAACACATTTTACAAAGTCATTCAAGAAACAGCACCTGTATTCTGTCAGTTTTCAGTGGGAAACAGGTATCCTGTTACTACTTTTGCTCCTAAAAACACTCCAAAACCCCTATAAATTCGTGCTTTTACCTCATGTTCTCTTAACTTGAAAAAAAGTTTAAATTACAGACCATTCCAAAAAATAAGAGATTTTATACAGGATGTGGGGAAAAATACATGTGTTTATTTTAAAAACTCTTTAATGATCCATACCTTTTTCTCATTTCTGTTTTTACACTCTATGCCACAATTTCCCACTTTTACACTTTTTAGGAGAGCAGCCTTATTCCAGCATTCATTATTTTGTTTGACGTGAACATTCCTCTTCACTTCTAGCATTCAACAGAGACCCTGATGTAAACAGCCTTGGAAACCCAACTCTCCTTCACCTGTTCTCTCATATTGAATTTATTAAGCAGCAGATGGCCAGGGACAACGTGCAGTTTGTCAGATTTGAATCAATAGACCTCCATGGAGTGTCAAGATCAAAGAATGTTCCTTCTCGATTTTTTCATGTAAGTTCTTTGGTTTCTAGTTGTACCTTTATGTGTTTTCATGCCCCCATCCTTAAATTATATTTTTTCCTTAGTGCAGGCAGTAACTCCAACTTAGAACCAATCATCTGTTCCCTCCCCTTGCTCATGTTCCCAAAGGATCTGGACTTCTTTCATCATTGCAATCATTTATTTCTCTTTTCCTCCAACTAGTAATCTAATTAGATAAGGCTAATAATTTCAGTTCTTTGATGTTTTAATAATCTCTTCTCTCAGAAATAGATTTTCAGATTCAACACATTATAAAAATTTTAGTTTGCTGAACATCTCTAAATTGCGAAAAAGAAAGGAGTAAACACTGCTAGAAATAAAATGACTGCAAATAAAATAATTTTAGTTCTGACAAATTTTATAGTTATCAATAACAGGAAAAATCACTGAGTTGCACAATAGCTTAACAGCAATATTTGCCACAGTAATGATTCAGGAAATAAAAATCAAATTAGGAAGCAGGATAAAGTAGGTAGCAAGGTTAAAGGAGGGAGAGGTACTGCTATAGGGTAATCACCTTTGACACCTTTTTCAGTGCCAAATGAGCAGCTTAGACATCTTGGAGCAGAGTTCACCAGAGTGTCCAGTTTTGGTTATAGATGTCACACATATTGATACTGTTGACTGCCACCTGCTTAAGAGAAGACAGACTTCATTCATTCATTCATTCATTCATTCATTCATTCATTCATTCATTCATTCATTCATATATATCAAGAGAAGCCACCACATACAGTTTGCCATCTGGATATGCAAAATTGGTTTTTTTCAGCTCTGAGCTTTCCCCTTTCTAGGTTTGTTCTGTCTCCTCTGCTCACACAAATGGCAATCTTTTCCCTTAGAAGAATAAAGGTAAGATATAAACAGGAGCCAAATTTCACTTGGTAGAACTTGGCCTAATTGCATCTTTCATCATAAAAATGTTTGATCACAAGGTAAGTTGTAAAGGTGCTTGATTGAAGGTAGATGATTCTTCTTTGGGGTCTTTTCTGCATTTCATTTTCATCAGTTGAAGCTTTCTGTTCAAATGGAGAATAAAGTATAATTATGAGTTTTTTCTCACCTGGAAGTGCTTCCCTGTATTTTACCCCAAACTTTTTAAGTCCAGAAAGTGAGATTTTTCTGTTAAACGTTGCATCTGAATAAGAGTGAGGTGCATGTTATGCCATTTAAAGAGAAGTTACAGCCTGGGCTGTACTGATATGAGTCTTGTATGGCCACTTGTGTCTACATAAACAAAATGGTCAGAGGGTATGGAAGCTAAATAAACTAACTACAAATAAAAGTTTGACTTACAAAATTTGCACCTAACTGGTGATGCCCATAATTATCTAAAGACCATGCAAGAAAAGTGTTGCACATTTTTTTAGTTCTTTATGGCAAGTTAAAAAATTATTATTGCGATAATTGATGCCATAGTTTTCACACGAATCTTGCAGAAAGTTGTTCTCCTTTATAATGACACAGTAACTTGTTCTTACCCTTCACGTCAGTGATCACTGCATTTTAGTGTTCTTTTATGAAAATATTGTTGTTCTACCTGAAAATCTGAATTTAACATATTTATATACATAAAAATACCATTGAGCTCTTTTCTGATTTGGTAATGTGTCATTCTGCTCTGTGTTTAGGAGAAAGCAATTCATGGTGTTGCCATGCCCAGAAGTTACCTTGAACTGACACTGAATCCTAAAGACAATGAACTAGATTACATAAATGCAACCAATTTCAACTGTGACATAATCCTGAACCCTGATTTATCAACATTTCGAATACTACCCTGGACTGAGCAGACTGCAAGAGTGATATGTGATTCCTTCACCGTGCTGGGCACCCCACTGATGACCTCCCCAAGGCACATTGCCAAGAAACAGCTGAGCCAGCTTCAGGACAATGGCTTTTCTTTGCAGTCTGCATTCACTTATGAATTTTGTATTTATGGCATTACTGAGGTTGTAAATTCAAAGACAATATCCTTTCCTGCAGCTACGATACTAAATAACCATGACCAGACTTTCATCCAGGAGCTCATTGAAGGAATGTATTATGCTGGTGCCAACATTGAAAGCTTTTCTTCTTCCAGTGGACCTGGGCAAATGGAGATCAGTTTTCATCCAGCGTTTGGCCTAGATGCTGCTGACAGTGCCTTCACGTTTAGAACAGGCCTTAAAGAGGTGGCTAAGAAGTATAACTACGTGGCTAGCTTTTACTCAGAATCAGGATTCTACAATTCGGGGGCTCTCTCACACAGCCTGTGGGATCTGAATGGCCAGAAGAATCTGTTTTCTGCTGGTTATGGAGTGGAGGAGCTCTCAGAGCTTGGAAAAAATTGGTTATCAGGTCTCTTGGCACACACAGCAGCTATCAGCTGCTTGATGGCTCCTACTACCAGTTGCCGTAAGCCTTATTCTAAATACAGTAAAGAATCAAAAGAGACTGTAAATGCAAAATGGGCATATAATGATAACAGCTGTGCCTTTAATGTCAAATGTCATGGTGGGAAAGGCACTTACATAGAGAATAAATTAAGTTCTGCTGCAGCAAACCCGTACCTGGTCCTTGCTGCTACTATTGCTGCAGGTCTAGATGGAGTAAAGAGAGGACTTATCTATGATGATATGCTCGAAGAAGAAAATCACGCTGGTGATCTGAGACATTCGTCAGTCCCTCTGAAACTAGAAGATGCTCTGGTCGCACTCGAGAAAGATACATGCATTAAGGAAGCATTAGGCGAAACTTTTATCCGATACTTTGTTGCCATGAAACATTATGAGTTAGAAACTGAAGAAATGGATAGTGAAAGGAATAAATGCCTGGGATATTTTATTTAGAAGGAGCGCTCTTCTGTAGTGGTGCTGTGTAAATGCATACAGTGAATGGCTAAGATTCTTGAAATTAGTACATATATTTAAAAATGTTTCAATGCTTTGAGATTTTTTCCCACTCCTTTGTGTAGTACGTGGTAATTACACTTCGTTGTCCATGTACACTCATGACCTTCAGGGCAAAGCTGATGCATTCATGAAATAATATTAACAGGCTTTTAAAATACCGGTGGCATTTTTTGGCAGACCTGCTGGTGGAAAGAAGAAAAGAGAAGGTGAAATGTAGAACAACAACTATGTAACTGTAATAACGTGCAGAAAAGTGGGAGTAATGGGGACAGTGATGAGGGGTGGGGTTTAGAACTGAGGAAGGCAGGGAATTTCTTGCTCAGCATGGTTATGGGATTTGTCCCAGACTATTCAGTAACTGATGGGCTGCTAAACAAGAAGAATCTGAGTTTGATTTAAAACATAAGCTAGAACAATGGACATTGTAGAGAGACAGGCAAAGGACTGAGGCTATAGAACCTGAGAGGCAGGAATCAGTATCTTAATGGACATAAATAAAAAAGGAGGGATTATATAACAACCTATACATCATGAATTCTGCTGCTGAATGGAGTTTTCAAGAATTATAGTTACTAAAGATACTAAAAGAAATCAAATGGTGACTTGAAGAGGAAATCATTCACAGAAAGGCAGCAGGGTCAGGCCACTGTGCAATAAAAAATTAGCTGGTTTTATGTCTGTTTTAATAGTTAATGGGTTAATTCAGAGTTAAATGGCAAATGTGGAAAAAAGGGCAAAAAACCCCAGAGTACTTTATTGGGAAACCTGATTTTATCAAGCATGCAGAAGATGACTGAGAGGAGAGGAGCAGAAAGAGTAGGTTAAAACCAGAAAGAAAGAGTGGAGATGCAAATTCAGAGACTGAAAAACCATGGTCAAAACAGAGGGACAGAAGACCCAATCCTAAAATTAGAAATGGCAGCTGGTGTAAAGAAAAATAATTTTCTAGGAATGGCAGGAGGTGGGGTTTAGAGTTACTCTTTGTTTTTGTTCCTGCAGTCATCCTTTATTATTAAAGATAATCCTTGTTTCGTACACCACCTCCACATTAACAGTAATTCCTCGTGTTTTTTATCTTGTCACAATATTTTGATCTACATGTAGCAATTTGTGAGTGAAAGAGTTTGGTCATCAGTGGAGTAAAACCAAGATTCAGTCAATGCCTCTGTCAGCTTGCAGAATTAGGAAGGTGTGAACAGAAACGTGCTACTTGCCTACTGATGGGTATTCCATTCTTCCTCTATAGAGTGTTACACTTGAAATGTAGCACCTGATTTTTGTGTGATTCCAAAGAACTTATTTTATACTCAGGTAGCTAGAGGAAATAAAGAATCTAAAGAAACATGATGAATTCCCTTGTCTCAGTCTGTGGTTGGTGGGTGGATTTGATTCTCTCTCTTACTCACATTATATATTTTTTGAATGCCCAATTTTGGGGCATGTATGGGAGTATTTTTCTTTGCTACAGGCTAATTTGCATTAGCCAGGTCTAGCCTTGCATTTAAGGAGAACTTCCCATTCTGAAAAAAATTCTTCTCTTATGCTGCCCTAACACTTCAGGGGCTCTGGAAATCTGTCTTCTCTCTTCTCTTTCTAGCTGCTTACCATTTCACAAGCTTTTGGCAGAAGACACACATAAAAATTATTTCCTTGCTCAGACAGCTTATTTACCATACTTAATATTTAGTCCCAGCAGTCACACAGATTAATAGCTATTCTTTGATGTGGGTTTATAAGACGTTTTTTCATTTGTCTTGGATTTATAATTAACTGCCACTGTATACTTTCACTTTTAAAAAGATAGTATATAATGGACTGCTATAACTGAATTTAGTAAACATGAAGTTTATTATATATACTACATATATTATCCGTATTGTTTTCTTCTTAATTAGTTGACAAAATAACATCAGACCTAAACCTCTTGCTGTATATGTCCAACTACCTGATTAGATTAATAGAAAGCCTTTATTTATAAACAAAAAACCCCAACTATCCAGGACTGATGCTCTACAAGTTATAAACAGTTATAGCATGATAAGGTAAATCAATAAAATAAATCTACAGGTATTTTCTAAGTAGTCCTCAATGATATAGACTCTGAAAAGACAGTGACTTGATGACAGTGGCTTGACTTGATGACACTGACATTAAATGGAAATATTTCTTGTTTCTGGCAAATGAATACCTTTTTTTTTCTTAATTAGAAAATTCACAGATGGAGCCTGAAGCTAGTGTGTCCCAAATTTTGGTCAATATATGTTCAACAGTTTTTCCTAAATATATTCTATATAGGAAAAATAAAGTAACTCCAACTCTGTGGGAAAGCATGAAAACATTTATTTCAACATGAGCAGTTACGAATTTTAAAGTTGCAGGTATCCCCAACTAAGTTTTCATGCATATCCCTTAGAAAGACAACAAGAAAAAGATAATTACTTCACTCTGCTCAACTGAAATTAATTATTATTGACTGTTGTATCACTAGCATTCCATCTTCAAGTGTTGCCTGAAAATACTCTTCACTCTTCTACAGGTCTGAGGTCAATGTCTAGAGCATTGCTAGTTAGATAATATAAATATGTGCAGTGTTATGAAATAAAAAAAGACGGCATTTTTAATTTTGCATAACTTCCTGATGATTTTCCAGGACCATACAATCATAGAACCATAGAACGGTTTGAGTTAAAAGGAATCTTAATAATCATCTAGTTTCCAAGCCCCTTGCCATGGGCAGGGACACTTTCTGCTAGAACAGATTTTCTTGAAGCCCCATTCAACCCGGACTTGAACACTTCCAGGGTGAGTCCTCCACAACTTCTCTGGGCAACCTGTTCCAGTGCCTCACTTCCCTCACAGAAAAGAATTTCTTCCTAATATCTACTCTAACCTACCCTCTCTCAGTTTAAAGCCTTTCCCCTTGGTCTATCACTACATGCCCTTGTAAACAATCCTTCCCCAGCCTTCCCGTAAGCCTCCTTTACGTAGTGGAAGGCTGCTATCTGGCCTCCCCAGAGCCTTCTCTTCTCCAGGCTGAGCGGCCCCAACCCTCTCAGCTTTTCTTCACAGGAGAGGTGTTCTGGCCCCCTGCTCATCTTCATGGCCTCTTCTGGACTTGCTGTAACAGGTCCATACCCTTTTCATGTTGGGGTCCCAGAGCACTCCAGGTGGGGTCTCATGAAAGCAGAATTGAGGGAGAGAATCACCTCCCCTGACCTGCTGGCCACACTGCTTTGGATGTGGCTGTTTGGCTTCCTGGACTGCAAGCATTGGGTTGTGTTGAGCTTCCCCCCAGCAATCAGCCCCTAATCCTTCTTGTGGTGCTTTTGTGCACGAATGTTCTTTTATGTAAGTCAGGCCACACCAATCCTGGTATTTCTGTTAAAGGAGTCACAGGAGCCATCCCACCATGTCTCTATGGTACCAACCAAACCAGAGCCCTGCGGGCGTGCGTGCATCCCTAACTCCCCTCATTTATTCCCCACGCCGTGTAAAGTGACACAGGGGTGTTTAAGTGGGGTGCCCTATGAAGCTGACTTACTGGTTGTATACTACAGTCAAGAGGTTGCAAAGAAAAGAAATAAGAAATTCCCAATATTAATAAAGCATCTTTTAATCTTCTCAGCTTTAAGCAGACTGTATATTTATATCTTTGTTGACAAAGTGGGAGTACTTTTGGCATTGAGCTACATCATGACTGCTTTTTCTATGTTTTCCTGTGCCAGCTTTCATTCCACAACATAGAATTACAAGGAGGACTTCTGTAAACTTGTAAGCTGTCTAACATTCTGGAAGGTAGCTTTTCAATGCCAGCATGTTAAAGGCATTATAAAAATTTGTGGCTCCATATATGCAGGTGGCTAAATAGTTCCTAGGCTATCTAAGCCTTTTTGATCAATACCAATAATAATCATTAAATAAACATCATGTAAAGTAGTGAAATAACTTTTTTCTAGAAAAGTTAGAAGCCCTTATTACAACTAACATCTAGGGTATATCAGCTCTTTTGAAAGAATATTCCATATCACATCAGTTGTATTGCCTATTTAGCATTTGCATCATTACTAGTCTTGCTTATAATGTGGAGTGGGACTTTTTCCACAGAAAGTGTATCCCTGAGAGAGAGATAAATTTACATGATATTTTTCACAAGTAGTTTATTAATAAAAACAACAATTTATCTGAAACTAGTAGCAAACAAGACTTAGTGAATTTAGTGTTAGATTTCAATACAAAAAGAAATGAAGTAAATTTTACAGAAAAAATCTAAAAAGAGAAATGGATAAATATAAAATACTTACCTGTCTAAACTGAAGAATATATAAAATAGGATTCAACAGGAATCTGTCCTGCTGTCTAGTGTTCATTGTTTTCTCTAATCACAGCTAATGAAACAGGCACACTGTCTTTGAAAACATTAAACTTTGTTTGGTTTTGGTTGTTTTTGGTTTTTTTGGTTTTGCTACTTGTGTCAGGGAACAAGATAAAAAGAAAAAATAGTGTTAACAACAATGTTCTGGGAAAAATATGAACTTAAGCAAGAGTAGATGCAGGATACTACACTGAGACAAGGATGTGAAGCACCTCAGTTTGTGCTTGTTCAGAGAGGAGTCTGGGCTGTGTTCATTTCACCAGCTCAGCAATTTCATAGAAGAGGCAGATCAGGAAATATTAACAAGGGTATAGCTTTCAAGAACAAAAACCTGATCATTTCGCTCAATTAAATTCTTCTCGGGATTTGATAGTAAGGTGACACACTTCAAACACATGCAGATTTATTGGAGAATATCCTGAGGACCAAAGCAAATGAGCACGTCTAGCTAGGACCTATTTACTAGGAATAACTGAATTATTGCGTGTAGCTCAGAAAGAGGAGACAGAGTATAGATTTTACTAATGGGTTTCAGGCATGTAAAAGAAACAGTTAAGGAGCAGAATATTATATTTTCTTCCTGTCCATTGCAGTTAGAACATAACAGCAGGTTTTCATTAAGGAAGATTTAGATTAGACAGTCTGGAATACATCAGAGTGTTAAAGAGAATGAAACTGGAACCAGGTAGATGTCTGTGGAAGGTGGCAGTGTTTTGATAAGGGACTCCAAAGGGTAATTTATGATGTACTAAGATAGTATATCCTGATGCATGGTACCTTCATAATATTTACAGGTATGATAGGACGGCTCATTTTCCTTGTTTGCTGGGTCCCATGTTGCTGTGTGATCATTGAACAGACTGCTAGACTGCGCTCTTAGCTGAGTTTATAGGAAGGGAAAACACTTTATCTATTTTAAGAGATAAAAAATTAGCTAAATCACATTCTTTTTAATGGGAGAAATCTATCCATAATGAGTATATGCAGGAAGAAAACAGATCAGATGGTAACAGACTAGCAAAGCAGTCAGAAAAACTGGTGTGCAGCTACAGTTAGACACATCATGTAATGGAACACTAGGGACACAGTGAAAATGTATTGAAACACTATACTATCATTGTTCAGGTAAATTTTATGTTGAATGTATGCAATGAACAATGAAGGTACCTCATAACCCTGGTACCCAACATGACTTGATCTCTTTCGTGATGTAGGATCAGAAAAATAATACAAAAGCTACAGAGCCCTCCATACAGTAGCTTATTTTCAATTCGGAAATGCCATACTTCTAACCAGGCTTCAGGTTTCATGAGACATGAAAAGAGAATTGAATTTATTAGCTAACATGTCTCCAGCATGTCAAGGTGATGATAGCTTGTACAGAAGTGAATATTCAAATTTTATTCTTTCAGGCTCCAGCCAGAGGGCAGCAGTGCACTGTGCAGTGTTCCTCTGGGATCTCAAACTGTCATGCTGGGCTGAAAAACACCCCATTAAAATCCACCCATATATTATATATATGTACTTACAATATTTTTTAAAAAAGATAGTGTGGCAGCTGAAAGCTAATGCACATCTTTGTTATTTTTTTAGCTAAGCTTAATTATCTGTTGAATTTGCACGGACTTTTCAGTAAAGGACCATCGATCCAAAATATTGTTTTCGTTCTTTGTGTCTGTGTGTGTGTGTGTGTGTGTGTATCATCTTTAGGTGTATCATCTTTAATAACATTACAACAAAAGTACAAATCATTTAATGGCAGTATTCCATTTTTGTAATTTGATATAGGCCATTACTGGAATTTCTTTCATGTTTCCTTCTTACTCAAATACTTTGGGAAGTCTGCTTGCTTATAGGGACTTCCAATTTACCTATACTGTTGTGTCATTTTTTTCCCTTTGCTAGAGGAAAATCTTAAATGCATAGTGAATAAACACACCCTAGATATACCTATTCTAACCACCTTTCTATTTCTGAGCAGAAACATAACTTGACCCAGAATCGGAATTACTGAAATATAGATACACATTCTAGGTATCTGTCAGCACGTGGGATAGCCATTTTTTCAGTGGTTCTGACTATATATATCTAATATGGCTTTGCTCTGCAAGTCTGCTACCACAACTCACATTTTTCAATACTGAATTTCTTCACAAAGTTGCAGTATTCAAGTCTCAGCAATCCTTTTCCTCCAATGCTTTCTTTGCAACACCTTCATAGTTTTTTTGGTTTAGTTTGTTTGTTTGGGTTTTTTTGAACTAAAGAGCTCAGTTATGTTCAAAATTCTTCAAATGCTTGAAATAAAAATTGATCCTGCAAGATTGTTGCAGAGCATTAATTTGGCTGCTCTGAAACTCTGCTGTTTTAACACATTTGAATACACATGTGGAAAATCTACAGATATAGTCCCAGGGCATGGCAGTAAAGGAAGTAAAGAGGAGAGGAACTATATGCAAGCAATTCCACTAAATATGTGTTAGTCTTGAGCAATGGGAGAAGTGAAGAGGACTGAGCAGGTGAGAGTGCTTTCACTGTAATTCATTACCTGAGAAAAAAGACCAGCTCCTGGATGAAGAATGACTGATTGAAGGTGAGAAATCACTTGGATGAGCTTGCAACTACAGAGCAATTTTTTTTTTTGATTGAAGGTATACAATAACAATTGTTCAGTTTAATCTGTAATTTCAGAGTGCTTTTTGATTTCTTTGCTGACACTAAGCTCTCATCATAACAACATCCACAAATAGAGCCTTCTACCATCTCACACTGGCTATGATATTCCATCCTAGTAAATGTTATGTCCTTAGTTTTTTGCTCTTTTTGTTGTTGTTGTTGTTTCATTTGGGTTTCTTGCTTTGCTGTCACCACTTACAGAACTGCAGCTAATACTGACACTGTTTTGTGCCTCTTCCATACACACTCTACATGGAGTTTCTGTAGAATATTACATTGAATTCAAAGCTATTGGGCTCAAACTCACCCCAGAGAATTTTAGGCACTTTAGTGGCACACCTCAGTTAGGATCTTAGCTCCCATGCACATCTAGCTGCTTGTTGCAACACATAGAAAATTTCCAAAGGGCAAAAACATATTACATTCTTTTCTTTACTGTATTGTTTAATTCTCAAAATTAAGGCTGACGACAATTTTACTGAAATTTGCTTTCTTAGATATTGTACAACAGTGCACTGGATCTGGTTGGGACGCACTAGATTTCCTTCACAGGAGCCCATATGGCGCCGTGTTTTGGATTTGTGAGTAAAACAGTGCTGGTAACACATCAGTGTTTTAGCTACTGCTGAGCAGGGTTTACACAGCACCAAGGATTTCTCTGTTTCTTACTCTGCACTGCCAGCAAGTAGACTGGGGTTGACAAGAAATTGGGAGGGCACAGAGCTGCAACAGCTGGCCCAAACTGACAAAAATGATATCATATACAATATAATGTGCTCAGCAATAAAACTGAGAGGAGTCTTTTCAAAGTAGCCGTGGCTTGGAGACTGGCTGCACACTGATCTGCTTGCAGATGGTGGTGAGTGATTGTCTGTATATCACTTGAGGTTTTCTTCCTTGTTCCTTCACGGGTTTAACTGTCTTTACTCACAAGTTCTTCTTGTGTTTGCTCTTCCAGTTCTCTCCGCCATCCTGACAGAAGGCTGGGTGAGCGAGCAGCTGTGGGGGTGCTTAGCTGCTGACTGCAGTTAACCTCCTACAAACTGTTACTTGAACACTTGTGCCCCTGACCTGAGACAAACCTGGGTGAAAGACAGTACTTCAGATAAAAATCTCGGAGTTTCTGGAGAGGGGAGTAATTGATTTGTAGTGTTGGTGATAGCAGGATTTTTGTGGAAAAGGTGAACAAATCATGTTTCATGACACCTTATTAGCATCTGGATCAGAAGCAAATGTGCTTTAATCCAGATTCTGTGTTCTTAAACCTGTTTTTATATTTAAGTATTTCATTGGCTGCAGATACTTTAACAACCCACTGATGCTACCATATGGCAAAGTCCAGCCTATCCTCCAGCAGGACTCAGGGAGCATATCATTCGAGGGTCACAGCAGAGTTGCACAATGAAACTGTCTGTGCCCCCTGTAAATCAGAGCATTTCACACTGGAGCTACAGTCACAGCTGCATGATACTGGAAGTGAGCGAGAAGAACCTCACAATGAAGCTACATCATAAGGTTCTATATATTGTGCAGCAAATCAATATAAATTTACAGCAGAATTACATGCTAAGAGTCTCTGTAATATGTGCTAAATCATGGAGATTCACGATAAGGTTCACCTTTAAGCTCCCATGTAATATACAATAAATCACTAAGTTATAGCAAGGCCCAGCAAGCACCTTGCTTTATTTGGGCTATTATTACTCCTGCGGTTGTGACATGGGGGTATCTGTCATTGACAGGTGGAGTTAAGGAAAATGGTAAATCAGTTTGACTTTGAGGATGTACATGGAATGTTGCCACCTATTACTGATTCAGATTTGTGCTTCCTTTGGTTTGCTCACAATTCTGCTTAGAAATGTGGTAGCTTTGCAACACACAGGGACATATTAACAAAATAATTTTAAACATCAAAGGGCAGTGAGGTGGTCTCTTTAGCACAGGTATTCTGCACATTGCTCCACCACTGCTGACCCGCTGACCTTGCTCGACAGTGAGGATGAACTAATCCTAGGGTTCTGTAGGTTGCCTTAACAGCATATGCATTTATTAAGTAAATAGTTGAAAGTAATTTTCAGTTCTCCTTTGAGGATACTTTACCACTCCATGAAGTCTTCACAAGACACTGGGAAAACAGCATTCACAGGAAACTCTGCAAAATATCAGTTTCAAACTTACTGTAGTTTTGTTTTGATGAATATCTTCAGATCAGTCACATTTTCTTGTGACTAATATTTTCTAATATTTTCACTGAAACATTAGGGCAGTGCTCTTAAGGATGTATACATACAGAACTGTTTGCACTCAACTATTGGTGTGCTGAGGGTTGGAAGGGGACAGCGAACATTCATGCAGATGTACAGGCATCAGTAAAACCAGAAGAATGAGAAAGAAAAGCTGATGCCGATTGTGGAAAAGCAAAAGCAAACAGAGATCATATGGCTACTTCAGGCAAAAGGCTTCATCCTTCATCCTACTAAATACTTGGCACATGACCCATCAACAAAGAAGAGGTTGTAAAGGATGCCTCTAGAGGCAGTTTCCAAGCAGAAGTTATTTTGGAGGTAGCTTACAAAGCTACTTTGTAAACTGATAACCTATCAGGGTTAGTATGTTGATGGAGCTTCCCCACTCAGAACATGTCTTTGACCTTGAAGTACACACAGCCAACAGTGTCAAATGATATCATTGCACTGAGACATCAAATATTAGTTAAAGAAGCCACATAGAGACCAGTGGTCGCTCAGTTAATTGTTGACTTCCCTGGAGTTGTCTTACACTTAAGCGATGAATTAATCTGACATTTTAAAGAGGGTCTGGTTCCAAGCATACTAAGCTCTGGAAGAGTCACTGCATGCCACAGGACCAATGTGTGGTCTCTCCTAACTCACTGAAGAGCCATAAAAGTCTGGTACTACAATGGCATCCAGCAGATTGCAGTTTTCCATCTGCTCAGCTGCTGCTTCAGCTGAGTACTGCTGGATCAGAGAAGCCTAAAGATCCTTGCTCTGTCCCATGAGTGTTACAGCTGGAATGCTGCTGTCATCCCTTTGCCTCTGTGCTTGACTCCAGAAATGACAGTGTAACCCACCATTTGGATCAGGACTCAGCCAAAGTCCCTTTTGGTGTCCACTGATCAATACACTGTTTATTGCTTTCTTATGAAGGAATAAAAGGAATTAATATATTTCTAGAATTTAGAAACTCTACAGGCCGTTTCTGGGAGCCCATGGGTAGCCTTTGTCATAGCAAGACTTTTGGATGCCAGCAACATCTCTGTGCTGCCATTTTGCTTGCTGCACCATTAAAACTAAATGCTCAGTGCTGATTTCAGAAGGAGCTGTGTGGAATGACAAGGGAGATGCCAATGTCATCGTGTATAATTTTCATTAATTCTTGAGATGCCACAGAGTATCAGTGGATCACTTTTGTGGGTCTGGGTTACTTGCTCAGAGGAAAATACATGGTTGAAAAGTCTGCACTATCCACCTTCCTGCTGTGATGAACAGAAATGGATGTTATCACCTGTTACCCCGATTGCAGGGAGACAGATATTTCCATTGATCCTGTCATAACCAACCATGCAGCTCGTACTGCTTGCGTGAGATACACTCTCCATTTAGGTACTGCATTATGCACCTTCATAAATGACAAAAAAAAGTCTGTTTTGTCTTCTTGAAACCAGTTGATTAATCACACAGTATCTTGCTTGCATTTCCTTGCAACCATTGTTCTTCAGTGACACCAGAGGATGTGTTTCTCTGGGTGCACTGTGTCAGCTGGAAACCTGTTGCTTCATAAAATCATGACTTTGTGGAAATGACACTGAAAGAGGTATTGAAATATTGGCTTTGTCAAAGATGATCCCAAAGGCAGTTTCTTCTAACATTTTCTGTCTTTCCACACATCCTCAGTGTGGCAGTTCCTGAAGCTGATCAAAGACTAGACACAAAATTAATTTGTGTGAGCACCAGCATCTGTACGTTATGTCACAAAAGCTCTTCTGTATACACAGAAACACAGAAAAGTAATGGTACATGGAGGGAAATCCAAATAATACCCTGGTCTGGGTCTTCCTAGGGCTATCCAGGATTCATCAGCTCACCACGAGCCTATCTCCACAACCTCAGAGGAGCAGAGAATCCCATGGCGTATGGGAACACAAGTCAAGGGTTCAGAGGAAGGGACACTCTGCCTGGGCCCCTCTCAGGACTGTTCCAGGAGTCTGTATGAGGTGCATATGTGTGTTCTGGGTGTATGTGCCTGCTGGGTGTGTCTGCTCTGCCTCTCGTGGGCCACTGGATCCAGCACAGTTGCTTCCCCACGCATCATACACGTAGTTTGTTTTAAAGATGAGGTCAGACAGGTTCTTACAGAGTCAGACACAGGATAAATGCCCATAAAATCAGAGCAAAATAAATGAAAGTCCATATAGCTTGCTTCTGTCACATCACATCATATTTAAAGGGCAAAAAATATTTCGATAATCGAATTTAAATTTGACCAGGAAACTCCAAAAAGGACACATCCAAGCTGACAATCAAATATTGGCACCATCTTAATTTTGTGTCATCCAGTAGATGACTATCCCAGCAGTCCTGTGCAAACTGCCACCCTGTCAATCCAGCAAATTTCACAATACAGCACACAATTCCTGAAGCAACAAAACATTTCCCAAAAGATCCAATGAAATTTGTTTCTTAGGTGAGAGGCCTAATGGAAAGACAATACAGTTGGGTAATTTGCTGGTTTTACTGACCAGATTTCAGCATATGAGGGAGCAGACTCACATATTCGATGGCATTCACACTTGTACCCGTTTAGTTTTTCTGGTGACTACAAGTATACTTCCAAGAGTGGTGAACACAGAAGAGGCTTTTATTTTAAAGATTCTTGGATAATAGAAGAAAAATTAGTCTCAGGTTTAACTCTGCAGTGTTTCTTGCTGACTTGCAAAACTTAAAATACTGCTAATATCTATCTACCTTTTTTTTTGGTAAGACCAAATTATTCAAGTGAGACTGTTTGGAACAGAACCATAAAAATATCTTTTCCTACAGCAGTGTCACAAGCGGAGATGGGAACATGAATAAATGGATAATTAAGCAGCATAGTACTAAGCCTAAAAAATAATAAAATGCAATTTCCACCTACTAAGACAGGAAAGAACTTCAAGAATATTTTTATTCTCATTAATTTCCTTCTGTTTTCCTGGTCTTGGAAAGACGAAAAATAAAATGTATTTTCTTTGTCTTCTGTCTGTGGATTGCTGTCTTAAACAGGCATTTTTCTCCCATGCAAGAATAGAATTTTAAAATATTTATATATTCTCTAATACCAATCAAAATCAGCACTATTAATTACCACAATTATAACTGATTATTCTGTTACAGATTATGTAAAATTAAAAGGTGTTTAAATATCCTCTTTCCATCACTCTTGTGTGTCATTTCTGCTGTTAAGAGCTGTTCTGCCAACTAAGTGCATGAAAACTGATGACATTTTTTATCTTTGTTCAGGATTTTCAATGAGGTACTACACAGCCATTCCTCTCTACAGCATGCAGACAGAGATAACTTTTAGTTCTGTCTGACACAAATGCTGTTTTGTTTTAAAAAATCCACATTTCTTTCACTTGGGTAGACACAATCTATGTATATTTAATTCTAAAACCAGTTTGAACAGACACTGTGATTAAGAAAAAAGGTTATATTCTTACAGAAAACAAATCTCATCTCCAGTGAGAAATACGGAATCTTATTTATATTAGTGCAATGACCCCAAATAATCACAGCATTCTGATCCTTGATATCTTTTAACCTCTTTGAACTCATCAGTTGCCTTGTAGGATTTTACATTTTTAAAGATAGAAGTGGAAAAAACACACCCATTCTGCTTTTTCAAAATCCAGACATAATTTTGATGAGTAAATAACAACAATTAAAGGAATTATTATCTTTAAAAAGATTTATTCTCGCTCATCTGACATTTTGAACCTGATTCCTGACACAGTAGGCTACAATCTCAGCTCTTTGCATATCAGACCTTATAGTGTGAAAATGTAAGGGCACTCTTTCTTCAGAGACTTTTCTTTCAAACTCCGCTCTTCAATGCCTTAATTTTACATAATACGACCTCAGAGAGTGGGAAGGCTCCTTAGTATTTGGAGCCTTGCCCCTTGTTTTACTTACCCTCATTTTGTATCAGTTTAAATGCACCAACATGAGTAGAGCTTCACTGTAATTACACCATGGTGACGACAGAATTTAACCCAGCAGTTCAGCCCTTAATTTGATCCTCATGTGTGGTCTACTTAGTTGTTTTCTTCTACACAGCAACCCAAAGATACACAGTCAGAGGGGTCTACTGCAAGTGATGGCTCTCAGGAAGAACAGACTTTGGCATTCTCACCCTTTATGATACAGACTGACCTTTTATGCTGTTGCACTTGAGGGGAAGCCCTGGGTCTTCGAAACCAACACTGAACAAATACCGTCTGTAGTCTTAGAAGGTGTTACTGACACAGTAATGTTGTCAGAGGTGTGATGAAGAGTGTTTTTTGTGCTTACTAGCAGAGTAGTTTACATTTTTCCCATTAAGAGGTAAGTGAATATAAGTCATGACTCATATATATGTTTGTGTTTACAAGAATTAACAGGAAAAGAATCTTTGTTCCTCAGTCATCCAGAATGGGAAAAGAGTATGATATGCTTGGGATCCTTACTGGCAGTGGATGCCCAGGTTTCCATCCTTTCACACAAACTGAGGTGAAGCAGTATGAGAGGAAGCTGGTGTGCATCATTGTAATGGTAATGGTTTAGAACTGAAGATGGGTCAATTTGGATTAGACATAAGGAAGAAGATTTTTACAATGAGTGGTGGAACACTGGAACAGGTTGCCAAGAGAAGTTGTAGGTGCCCCGTCCCTAGAAAAATTCAAAGTCATGTTGTACAGGGCTCTGAGCAACCAGATCTAGTTGAAGATGTCACTGTTCATTGACGGGGGTTGGACTACATGACCCTTAAAATCCATTCCGACCCAAACCAGTCTATGATCAGTATTCATCCCAGTAAAGGACAACACAGGGTGTGGCCTAGGTCCCAGTGGCCAGAAGATCTCTTGCAATTAGCAGTTTAGACACATCCCTGAAGAGCACATCTGTGCCTGAGGCACACTGGCAGCTGCTCCTTCACTAGCATAACCATCTGTCTCAGAGAGAGGGTGGAATCAGGTATGCTAGTTTTTCCATATATATTGCAACTCAGAAGTGCGCCAATACAATACATCAACTTCCAGACATACACTGAGCCTCAAAAAGAGAGTTTCTTTCCTTTTTTCCCCTTTCTCACTGCTGAGTTGTTTCCTGTTCAACGCAAGGGATTCAATCCCTACCATGTGCTCATTCCCTCCGTTTAGCATATTTTAGACAGGGACCCCTTGCCTGATTTCCCTTTGGCAGGCTGTTCTTGCTGATTTGTTGTTACTGCCCTCTTGGGATGGCCCAGGCTCCAGTCACGGATTCTATCTTCTCCAGCTGTGCTATGACTATGAAAGAGGCTTATATCTTCAGATATATTGCCACTGTCTAAATTCTACATGTTGCCTCACTGGCTGCAGCACTCCTAAGCGTGTAACTGATCTCCCCTGTTTGCCTGGGCACTTTGTACTGCTCTGCATGACTCATTACTTGTGTGGCAGGACTGCCTGCAGCAGTAGTCTACAAATCAGGAATTACAACTGGAAGCAGAGTGATAGTAAGAGATATAAGGGAGTGTTGTAAGAAATGCAGTTATTTTTTACTGTATTTGCAGTTGTGTGTCTGGAGGCAAGCAAAAGAGAAGTTGCAGTCACAAACAATTTAGGAATGAAGCCCATGGTCTCCAGTAATGACTAAATTCTAATAGGCAAGGTGCAATAGAGATGGCACTTGGGGGCAGGAATATATGGGTTACAATCTATGTGGCTATTTATACAAGTTAAAAAGGTGGGGGTGAAATGATATCCCTTCAGCAATATAATGAATAGTCATATAAAGGTCCAAGAAATAAATGTTGAAAATGCTTCATCCGAAGACCAGGAGCATTTCACCTCCCTGGGAGTTTTCTAGTGAGTGTTTTCAAAACGTGCAAATAGAATTAGTCTATATGGACACATCGTAGCTTGAACCTCCATTTGGGAGGCTGATACATTGCAAACTGTTAAGTAGCAGCGTTTCAGTATATCAAATAAATGCCTAATAAGTAACTATGCATTATGCACAGCTACTTCATGTTGTAGACAAAAGGACTCTGGATTTTTAGAGGCTTTTACACTTTTTTTTTTCCTAACCAAGAAGAAATACCCTGATGGGTTCATTCCTCAAATTTAATGGTGTAGCCGCAGCTATGCTAGTTAGAATTCAATTAAGTGGCAGTCACTGTAAAATAAATTACTGTTATCTACTCATATTTAGACTCTTAAGATTTCCTGCAAAACCTCGCCAAGGGACAAAAAAGCCTCAGGAATTTTGAATTTTCATCCAAGTACACTAAGGTGTCCAGTTGTACAATCCTTCCTCATGTTGTAGAGTTTTGACTGTGAAATCACTGAATTGCAAAATGGTGATAATATCCCTATTTTCATTCCAGCTTTTAATTTAGCTAATTGCTTATGTAATATCAACAGTGTAAATGGGTATATATTTTTTGATTTAGGAAACAAGCTAAATCAACAAGATCTGAATGTGTATACAATATTAATGGGACAGATAAATAGTAGTATGTATTAAAACTATCACAATATCTTAGAATCGATATGCTTTCAGTGGATCACTGTCTTGAACCAAAAAACCTCAGAAATGTTCCCAGTCCCAGCATAATAATATCTTAATTGTACATTTTTTTCTGAGCATCCCCTCCTCCCAAGACAGTGCTCTGCTCTCACCAGACTTCCTCTGACATTCTCTTCAGCTTCAGGCAAAAACAGTAATTAATGATAAGACTTGAGTGCTGTACAGCTAAGCACTAAACAAGACTGCCTCTTCTCATCTCTGCCAGTTACTTGCTCTCTGATCTTCAGCAATTATTCAGACTGATTGCAGGTAAAATTACATGTTATAAAAACTATGATGCGTATGTCTACTGTTTCAAAATAGATTAACTTAATTAAAATCTGTGCTTCCATGGGACCCTCAAGATCTTTGGTCTAAACAAAGGTCTGCTAAAGCTAATTAAGGACATTAAGGTGAAATTTGCTTTACAGGAACCATTATCTCTAATAAAAGACCTTTCAAAGTGTCTATACTTTGAAAAACACTGGAAAAAAAGGTTTAAAAAGTATTGACTTAAAGCTAGGTCCATGCTAGAATCTTATGTCATGGTGATACTAGTTGCAGGCTGTGAGGGTGTGAAGCCTGGGAGGAGAAGGTGTATCTTTGTAAGAAATAATTCTCTGTTAAAAGTAGTGACATACATTCTCAACAAATAAAACTTGTCTATTTTTATAAAGCCATGTCAGTTGACCCAAAAAAATCACTGTATCAACTAAAAAAGTCACAACACTTAGCAGTACAGTTTACCATATTTCTTGTTGTAAATCGTAATGTAAACACAGCTATGCTGGGGAAAGAAAGATTTTTGCCAGTCCATTTTAGTTATTTGGAGTGAAGGTGGTTATGTTACATTGCCTAAAGGTGTGTTTAACTTAGGATTGTCTCTTCTTACAATATATCTTTTTCTAATCTAGCTAAGCCAATGATCTTTCATTTCCTTGCACTTCTCTTTTACTTTCCTGACATTGTCCTGATCTATTTGGATTTGAGTAATTTTTATTGCAGTTATGCTTCCAAAACTTTTAGAATGCTGGTCCTCTGCTGAAATCACAACACATCAAGAAGCTGATGGCCTCTCAAAAAACCTTTTTCTAGATTGAAAGCCTTTCTGTGCAAAAGTTAAAGGAAGTTAGTTAAGATGTTTCAGCAGATCAGTGCTGTGGCAGTGAAGAAAGTTTCGACTATAGAAGGATTTACTGATCAAAAGGAAAAGCCAAACATTGTTCAAATTAAACAAGAGTTCTTGGAAGAGAAATATTTATTTCTCACTTCAGTAAGCAAGCTGGCAGCTACATTCAGCACACGCATAAATTTCCTGTAGGCCTTAAAAAACAGCTCATATCTCATCGGTTCATTTGGGAGACCCTAAATACGCATAAATTTGTGCAACTGGTGATGATAACGAAGAAATGTAATCTAGCTTTCACATCCTTCAGTCTGGCAAATATCTTATTAAGAAATGAGTGAGCATACTTGCTCAGTGAGGTATAGACTGGACCTCCCATGAAATCTCATTGAACTCCTCTTGCTTTTGTGAGGGGACCTAACAATTAGTTTCAACTCCTTTCTCAAATTTAAAGAAAAGTGTGATTTTTCCCTTGTGGTGTTAGGGGATCCTCTTAATATTTTTCTCCCTCACCTCATGCCAGGCCTTTGGGTATCCATTGAGTCCACAGCAAGGGCTGCAACCCCCATGCAGGTCTTCCTCCTTGCACAAGGTTTTGCAGGAAGGAGTAGGTGGAAGCCTGGGCTGGATTTACAGCTAAGTTTCAGGAGGGACTACTGTTATCAGCTAATAGATGTGTAAACATTTTAATCTCCTATTGTCTTTCATTTTGTCTTAATAGGTATAATATATAGAAATTAAGATGGTAGTGTCAAATTAAATTGCCTTAAGAAAAGTTTAAAATACATTATTTATTACATTGGTGTTATAGGCATTACGATTTTTATGCAAGACTGTGTATAGAGGAGACAGCAGTATCTTTGCAAACAAAGCATTATAACCATAAACTCATACTGCAAGAAAAAAGAGGGGAAAAAAGAGAAAAATAATACTTTTTGTTGAAGATCTAGTTTGGTCCAAAATATAAAATTTCTTGTTTAACTCCAGAGAAGAACTTGTGTGATTTGTGCTTTTGTCCAATAATATCAGTTGCCTAATCAAATATTATTGCTCTCTATATAACCCCACCTCACTGCTTTTGTGCAAGAGAAGTAAAACAGAGGTAATGCAAAATAATACAGCCAGTGTTGCTATTGCATGAATCAATTTATAGACAGCATAGCTACACTAAAAGTGAAAAGAGAAGGTGTTTGTATCGCATACACAGCAAAAGCACTGAGCAGCTTTCTCATGGCCAGCAGAATCTCCTTTCCATCCACTAGAGAGAGCTGGGGGACTTCGAGTGTGGGTGCAAGGCTCTTGGCATGGCACTCCTGTCGCTCCTGCCAGGAGGCCTGGGGCTCCCTGCACTACTCTGAAAATGTAAACAAACACATTTACAGACCTGGGGAGGTTTCTCTGTTTGAGAGCTCAATTTATATCATGTGCTGAATGACGTGGTGGGAGCAGTGAAATAAAAAGTGGTATTTTCCTCCTTTTGTCCTTTTAAATTTGTTCGCAGGATACACCTTATACATGCTACCCTTCTTCATCTTAACAGGGGTATTACAGCTTCAAATCTTACATCAGGGATACTTTTTTGCCTTTCCTGACAAAATAGCTAGGAAAAGAGGTAAATTAACCATTGAAAAGCACACCTTTTGAAATTTAATGTCTCTCATTATTCCTTTATTGCCTTGACAGTAAGCCAATATTTTATAAAAGCATCAAACTGGATATTATATTTTGAGATTTTGCGGGGATTGGTGTTTTGGGGGTTTTTGGGGTTTTTTTTAAGTTTTTGTGGGTTTTTTGTTTTGCTTTGGTTTTGGTTTGGGTTTTTTTTTGTTTGGTTGGGGGGTTTTTGTTTGTTTGTTGTTTGTTTTTGTTTTGTTTTCCCTTGTCAGTTTTCTTTTCTTCTTTAGGGAAGAATAGTACAAGACTGAATTGGGATCAAACAAGTAAAGCCCCATGGATGTGGAATCCAAAAAGTGTAGCTTCTCTAACAATGAAACCGGAGCTAGGGAAAGAGATTTTCATTGATTTTTTTAAACCATCTTAAGAAGTTAGGTTTTTTTAAAATACCATTTGCCACTACGTTTTATTGAATTAAATAGAATGCTTCAAACTGCTCTATCTTGAAATTGTACTTACGGCTTATGTTCAAAAAGTGCTTTCCCAAAAGTTGCTGCACTTGCAAAGGCAAACGCCGGCACAATATAATTGCAATTAAGCAATCCATCTCCCTGAGAGAGGGCTGAGGCTGCAGGAGGCAGATGGAGGTGAGGCCCTGCCTGCAGTCAGCTGGCCTCCTCTTTGGCTCCAAATTATAAAGCTTTCAACAAGGCCATGAGAGCAACCAGGGACAGACAGAACAAAAAGTAGACACTCGAGGGAAAATTATCAGTGGAATGCTTGGGAAAATGGAATTTTCCTGTTTAACTCTATATTTGTTGGAGTTTTTTCCCCTCCACTGAGTTTATTGCATGTGTTTTACAGAAGAACTGCATTCAAATGCCTGAGTGGGGAGGGATGGAAAGGGTAGGCATGCAAAGGCAAGGGGGCTAAATCATCTATCTGTGGATAAGAATAGGGGGGGAAAAGGGATAGATGAGAAAGATTTTCTCTGAGAAACAATACTGAGTGGTTAAGGAATCCAAGTTCCCTCTGCAGAGCCCCATTATCCTGCATTTGAGGTTTTTTCTTCCTTGTCGTTTGACTGGGTTACTTTGGTTACCTTGCTTGCCCTAGGGATGATGCTTCTGTAAACAAACTTGACAGGCTTTAAAGCAAGAGCTACAGCACATGGAGTGCAAAAGTTGAGGATGACAAAAGCAGATTCTAAATTAGGATGGATTTCCATCTCTTTCCAATCTTTTCAGTGAAGAAGGGGAATGAACATTTCATATTTCCCATGGTAGGTTCTGCACATAGTACACTATTTTTGATGATCATAAAAGAAAAACTATATGTCACTGCTATGCAGTAGAATAACAGTCTCTTGCTGATAAAAAGAGAGAGCTTAATTGTGTTGTTCCTTGAAAACACAGATGTTTTCCAGGTGTTTTCAAGTACAGTCTCACTCCTTGCGTGTGGTTAACTTGGAGATAGAGCAAGATAATGACAAATAGCTGCTAAAGTTTGTATTCTCAGGTCAGTGTTTCTTATATTGAAATTTTTGCAAGAATCACACTAATGAGTGTGTCAGAAAAGTTGAATCTCCAATATATTTCTGTTCCTGGTGATATCACTTTATGCCTTCAATCCAGGGACTTTATGCACCATTTTACCAGTGTCTTCATTCACTAAAGTACACCCACAAACCCCAGCACAGGAATAGAATTAATGTTAGTACCATAAAAATATTTTTCCCCCTGCTCCTCCTGAGGGATTGCCAGCAAAAATTCCCTTTACAGCTTTTTTAGCAAAATCCTTCTCTCCAAAGAACCATGTGTACAAACACACACACACATTAACTTCTGACACATCACAGAAATTTCTTGAACAAAAAGGCGTAGTATTTAACCATAGGGCTAAGTATTTCAGTCAGTAACCTTAAGGTTGGCAGGTAGAACAGTGATGCAGGGTTTCTGCCTAAGGAAATTTACATCAGATCTTCTGTTATCACATATATTTCTCATGTGAGATGAGCAATAGTTCCCCATGTTAATTTACTGACATAACATACCCTTCTAGGAGCCAATGCGTACTTTTATGTTTTGGTTCTCAGTATTTCGTGAACATTCTAACTGCAGACTGAACTGCTACTGCCAAGATCAAAAACAGTCATTTCCCTTATCAGTAGCTGAGATGGAGATGCTCTTTTCAGTGAATGAATTCAGTATTTATTTGTATCTTTTCCATCCATCTTTTTTCACAGACTTAGCCCAGAACCTGATGCTATCTATCCTCAGTGAGACTGCTGAACACAAAAACTCTTTCTGCTGGTCCCAATTTTTCCATGTCTAGCCAGACATAAAAAACTTTGCTCGTTAGTTCTAAATGAGAAAAGCGGGTCCTATGTCCTGTCAGGCTTACCATTAGATAGACACACTGGAAATTTGACTCTCTTCTATTTTCTTTCATAAACTTTCCAATATGCCTTCAGACATTTTTCTACATTTTCCCAATTTTCTGATTTGGGGATTGGCATAATCACAGTTTCCTAAACTGTGCAATTCAGAGGACATTTTGTGAACCTGTGGAGGAAAGCAGCAATGAAAAGAGTATTAATTTGATATATAACATATTTTATTTTGCCAAGCTGTTTTCTCAAGCTGAGTAATATTTTCTCATCTCTATGTTTCTTCTCTTGTTTAGTACTACTTTCCTTCAGATTTAAATCAATTTTGAATTCTCTTTAAAAACCAACTGTATGGGAATCAGTAACTCCCAGAATTCAGACTGAGCTGTTTTGAGTAATTTCTTTTCTCCATGGAACTAATTCTGCTGGGCATCAGCTTCACTGAAGTTGAGGCATGTGGCTGGACTATGCCAGTCCCCATCCTTCCCGTATCAACAATCTCATTTTAAGTTAGATGTACAAAGTATGTGTCTACCTCTAACATAGTCGTCCTGGTTCCTAGTCCTCCTTGATTTTCATGCATCTGACCTGTTCTGAACAGGCTGACTTAAGGTTCAGCCTTAAGTGGATTGTACTCTAGTGTACTTATTTTCTCTCCATTCACTATAAAGAGATCCCACAAGGTCTATCACCAATTCAGACATTCATACTCTAGGCAACTTCATTTGGACAGATTAATCCTGCTAGTCTAATCTACCTGTATATTTTATGTCTTATCTTTGTGACAAGAATAATGCTGTTACACTTAGTTGCTGAAACAAATATCTAAAAACTCTGTCAGAACCATTTCAGCTTCAGCAACCTCTATTTAGCACTTGTTCATTACTGAATTATCCACTACACATGTAAGATACCACAGCTTTCCTTATGAAGCCAAATGTATTCAGACTGGAGACCTGATATTTGGATCAATAATGGCAATTCAAATAAAAAGTGTGTTTCTTTTTAGATTATACATGTCCTGTTAAATTATCCTCTACTGGATGTTGTTGGAAAAATGTCAGACAAGACATTAACAAGACAATAAGGCTCAAAATCACCCTGTTTTCCAAATACTGAAATTTTCAGCTAGAAGAGGCACTCCAGGGCACTTTTCTTCTTTAGTCTTTGTCCAGAAACTTGTTCTTATACTTATACTTATAATACTTGATTTGCAACATCATAAAACTGATTAATCTTCATTAAAGAGCACTTTGGTTTGCTTATGTGTATCTTTTCTGTGGTAGCTCATGAAAAATAAATACATCTGGGCTTTTTCAGAAAGTGAAAAAGTTGTGGTGTAGAAAAATGCAAGGGAAGTAGGTATTTTTGTCTTGCACCATATCTTCTTTCAATTTTTCTTAATACTTCACACACTGATAAACACAAATTTAAAGATCTATATTTATTTTTAAATGTCTAGAACATGAAGCAAACTGCCAAAATGTAATGTGGAATTCAACCTTTTTTTTTCTTTTAAACAACACTCAGCAGAGGTATCCAAGTAACCACGCCATATGCAAGTTGCTGTTAGCACTCACCTTGTTAAAGTCATGGTGCTCATAACACCACTGTAGTATAGGTTTTGAATTCCCAGTTACAATCATCACTGCTTTTGCTCACTGTGTTTCAGCTGTGTTTTCTCTTAAGTGCTTGGAAAAAAAATAGTCCAGTTGGCACTGTCACTCCAGAACTCCTGAGTATGTCTTAATGAATCACCATAAATATGCAGTATTCCACCCATGAGGCCTGAGTGGGATGTTTCTCTCACAGGTATGAAAGATGCATTACAGCTTTTGAAGTGTTTTTTTTTGATAATGTGGCGGGGTTTTTTCTGTCAAGATTCATTTCAATTTTTTAATTCAAACAAGGGAACTTTTACAGCTTGGCATTCTGTTGTGCCTGGGGGAAGCACGGATGAGGAAGGTAGATGATGCAGAGGGTAGGCTGAGGGCAATCTGTGCCATGAATTATGCTTTTGAAGTGTTTGAACATCACTGTCCTAAACTGGACGGTAAATTAACTGTCCACGTTTATTATGACAAAGTGTTTTGGAAATGACGTCTTCCAAAGGTGCAATGCTCTGCTCCCAAAAATGCGAGTACAAAGTAGCTCAGGACTGTGGAACTTGCTGGAAGTCCTCCTGTGGCCTGTGCATAAGAGCAAAGTGCACACAACTTTTTCTTCTAAAACGCCACGGAAGTATTTTTTCTTTTCACATTCCCTGTGAGCCAACAATAGTCAGTGCTATAAATTATGAACCAAAAGCCTTAAAAGAACCCACTTTAGTGGCTGGCTTGATTGCAAATAGAAGAGAGAGATGTAGGATTCAGGAAGATTAATTTCCACTTTTTCTTCTGACCAAGACTATTTCTCTTTCAATGTGTATATTTTATACTTTCTATTCCTGAGTAATTCTGGAACATCACTTTCCAGATACACACTTGACAGAATAACAAGGAGCATTGCATAACAATGTAGCAGTATCTAATGCTACTATTACTTATTAAATTAAAATTTGAATTAAAAATAATTTCTGTTGTACTAAAATGAGGTTGATAGCTATATTTTTGGTAGAGTTTTTTTTTTCATTATGTCTTTTTCTTTTATTTGCTACACTGATAATTCTAGGGAGGAGTGGATTTTGTTGACTCTTGTATAGCTTAATAGGAGCTATACAAACAGCCTGAAACATTTTGCATGCATACGGTGATGTACAGCATATATGAATTTCCTTACTTTCCTTTTCATTTTTTTGTAACCATTTCTCTGCAGGTCTTTCAAGCAGTTTAAATTTTTTGGAGAAGAAATTGATATGTTTGATTTAAATAATTGATTCTATGATTGATTAAATTGCAAAATAGATCCAATTATTTAGTATTATATACTACTATTTCTGTTGATACGGAAATACAATCTGTGAAAGGATAATCAAAATGATAATCAATTTTGATTAAGCCATACCTCCTGCTGGCTTCAAGAAAAGGCACTTGTACAATTCTTTATTTTTCTGATATTGATGTACACATTTGTACCTGAGAAAATTAAGACAATATTTCTTTGAAAATCTTCTAAAACTTCTTCTAAAACTCTCATTTGAAAAGCCTTTGTTGAATAGCCTGGTGATATCCTGATGCCATATTCTAATTTGATGGGACCATCAGTATGTATTAGGAGCATTACATATTTCAGAAATTCCAGTTTGATTTTTCAAAAAAGATCACTGAAGTTGAGATTCTGGAAGAACTAAAAGAAATCATGAGAGACATGTAGCTTGCTCAAGAAACAGAAATACAGAAGAGACATTTTTAACTACAGAACATGTCGGGAAGAATAAGAATGTCAGCATGAGAGACCTTACTGTGATTTGGAAGAGGAAATGAGGTTTCTTTTTCTGGTGTTTAAAAATAATACTTGAGAACTGTGTGAAGATATTCAGTTGTTTTGTCTGCTGTTAGTTATCACTGAAAACTCGGCTAAAACTCTCCTCACAGAGCTATTGAAGATAAGAAACCTAACAAATTTATTAAAAAAATTATTCTTGATTAACACCAAAAGCAACTATGTAGCATAGGTGTCTGCAATGGCAAGTAACTAAATGAGACAGCTAAGGAGAGCTCTTTGCAACCTGTGCTCCTTAAGAAGCAGATTCATGTGTCAGTGACACTAAAAAAATAAAAATACAAAATTTCAGCCTGTGGCAAAGTTCCTTTCTTAACAAGGTCTGCCCTAATCTCAGCTGTGTTAGCATACTCATCAACAACTCTTTTCAAAAGCAACTGTTTCTACAACACAAAAGACCCCCCTGTCTTCCCAGACCTATTTTTATACTGTACATACTGTTCAGTTCTTATGCAGACCATGACAGAGGATAATACATTTATTCTCCTCGTTCATAGTATTTATCCCAATATCACAGGAACTGCGTGTCATGGATGATATAATAGTCTACATAGTCCAGAGCAGAGCCAATTTAAAAAGCAGACTTGGTTCGGGTTGGTCTACTTGGCTGGGATTTCAGAGCTGACTTCTCTCAGCCTGCTCTCCATGGTGTGTTTCTGCTGCTCCCTTCTGCCAGCATGACTCACATTAGGTTTCCAGTCAGCCAACTCAGTTCATTCTGCTAAAAGCTAATGCAGAAAAATATTTCTTTCAGTAGGGCCAGTAGGATGTAGCCATGTGCCCGACTGCAGAAAGGCTTGTACTGACACAAGGAAAAGACTGGGAACTTGTGGCCAAGAGTAAGGCGAGATTAAATTGGTTTAAACTGGTTTAAGCTTTCTGCAGAACAGCCAACGGATCTGAAAGGGACCAATTTTTTAGACATAGTACTTCATTTTTATTCTGATACTTTATTTTCACCTTCCTCTTGCTACAAAGGTGCCGAATTAGTTTGCAGCATTTTGGTACTGAATTTACCAGAGAGCCTGCAGACGTGCCACGGATAATACTGCCTCAAGTTCCAAAGGCAGTTTATTCAGCTTTCTATCAGTGGCAGCTATATCCAGATTCATCAGCAGTTGTCATGCGTATAAAGAATAACAATAAATTTGGCATTGAAGTGTAATTTTATCCTTTTGCCCTTTTTTTTTGCACTTTAATCAGATTAGAAATCTCAAATGGAGGGGTGAAAAGATTAATATCTCTCATCTGTATGAATATGCCAGCAATTCTATAATTCTCACTCTGCAGGAGGCACTATGTAGAATCCAGATGTCAAAACACAGCAAAACTTGTTATTTACCTTAGCCATTAGCCAGAAGTACTACAATTGCATTCAGAAGCTCCTTTAGTTGTGCATTTTACAGTTGTTTGGTTTTACAAGTCAAAGTATAATTAAACACTCAACTCTTTTCACATTGGAATGTAAACAGAATACTGAACCTTTTTATCTTGCTCTAATATTAATTAATTAATTGTAATTTAATAGATTGCAAGGAAGGATGGCATTTATAACTGAGACTTTTCAGCACATCAGGCAATGAATAGCTCTTTTGTATAGGGTTGACATGCAGCAGAACTAAACTGGTAAGAAAAAAATTAATTACGGATATGTTTTTCCATATGAATGACTGTCAAAACCAGACTGTGTCCAAAATAAAAGCATATATTCTTATTAATTATTTAGTAGAAATTCTGGATGTTACTGCTTAAAAAACCCCTCAAGTCTGAATGTTTATTTTGCATTTATTAAAGACTAAATTTATGAAATTAAATTATTTCGAAATTGAAATGTCTTATATCCTTATATTCATGTAGAATACTCTGGGTCACAATTACCAACAGACATATATATAAGATGCAAAACTAATGCACTTTTTGGTTTGGTAGCTCTAGATTTAAGTTATTACCTTGCATAGAGAGTGTAAATTCTTTTTTTTCCTATATAACAAAGTAACAGAAAATATTTGTTCTTCATGCAAACATTTCTCTTAAAGCCCACTATAGGATAGAAAGACATTTTAAGAGACAAGACGTAATTATTCAATAACTACTGAATATTCCCACAATCTTTATTTAGTATCTGGGATGTCAGTAGAGATCTCTTTGTTTCTGTGTTCTGGAAGTACTGAGGAACTTCGTTCACATGAAAATTTGCTATATTTGGGATGATTCAGGGCAGAAGTTTTCCATGTGAATTTTGATCCTTTTTAGTATTTTCTAAACTTTAGTTATCTTTCTTGGCTTTTTGATTCTTCTGTCTGATAAATATTCAGACAATTCTTCATAAACATTTGATTTCTGAGTGAGAAACGGTTCAGATTTTTCTTCTCACTAATGTCTCTGTTGGGCTGACTCTGTGCCCTGTTGCAGGACTGGTTTTTTCCTAGGGAAAGCTGAGTCTGTCTGCTCTACGTGGTGGTTACCATCGCATCTCTGTGTAGCATTGGATGACCCAACTTGCCAGTTTGAAATCACACTCAGCAACAAAGCACTGACATTCAAAACTAATAAGTGAAACCCATTCTGTGCTTGCAGAAGCCAAAATAGACACAAACCTTTCAGCTTCTTTATAAATCAGCAGTGAATAGAAGGTGGAAATTGTGGTATTTCAATAAATTGAAAAAATAGTAACTACTAAACATGTGGAGTCTTGCTGTTTGCAAAACATACTGTATAATTTTCTCAAACTGCTCTTCCTAGCAATAGACTTATAAGTTCTGTTTTCTAGAGCATAATATCCTCCATATTCCACTATTTTTTAACCTTGCCACTGCTGGACAATTTAAGCTGAGAACCTTTATTTATTTATGGGTGTAAGCATGGTCCTGTATCCTCCTCTGTGGGTCTCAGGCCTCTGAATGAGCATAGAGATAGATCATACATGTCATGGGGAAAAACTCCTCACCTCATATGGTTTAAATCAAAAACAGATTGAAGTGGTTTATCGATTTATTAATGACAGAGGTAACTGCAACTGGCAATCAGTGAACTGGCAATCAGTGACCTATACATTCAGGATCAATACCGGTGACACAACAGATAAACCACAGGCCCAGATAATTGAAAAACGTTAATGCAGCCCTACAGATTTCCAAACGTCCTTCCATAGGGAATGCCCTGCTACACTTCCATGCACCCTTGCACCCTCTGGCAGCACAGGCACCCTCCCTCCCCTCTGTGCGGCTGCAGGTCCCATGTGTGGTGCCGGGGACAGGTGGCCCAGGTGTCCTTATGTGCCTGTTGAGCAGGGGTGTCCCCACACCCCCTCACTGTGTGTCACTGCCAGGTGCAGGTGCTCCTGCACCCCACAGGGACCTGCTGAGCCTGGCTCAAGGATGGAGATGTCTTGGGGGGATGGCAGTGCCATCACGGTTTTTCCGCTCCAAGGCCTCTGTCAACACCTTGTAGAAATTTCCAGTTCTTTTGTAGTGCTTCGCAGATAGTTTCAGTAATCTGTCTCTAATTTTGTAGTTACTGTTCAATCTGATTCATGGTTGTCCTGGAGCTCGTCCTTAGCATTATCACTTTGAGGGAAGGCCTCTCTCAAAGGGGTTTGGCTGTCCCTTCACACACACTTCCGCACTACCATCCTGTATTTGGTGTAGTTATCAAGGTGTTGGTAGTAGGGGGGTCTGGTTAGCGACCTCCCTGTCTCTACCTCTCACAAGAGCTTTTTCTTCTCACTTTCTCACCCTGTCCTGTCGAGGAGGGGGAGTGTTTTGGTCACATGTATGTCCAATAACATATTAGATGCATTTATTTATGACATGTGTGGCCATTTATAACTTCTGTGTTTCTTGGCTATCTAAAAAAAAAAAATTCTTCTCTATTTTGAAAAAACAAATGCATCTGCAGTTCATATTGTGGGGAAAAATCTTGATGTCCACTTCCCTGGACAGGCTAATTGGCTCATAGTTCATAAACACTTGAGAAGTTATATAAAGGTACCATACAGGTGTATCATGCATGCACATATAGAGAATTTTTATATACGTGGTTTACAAAATTTTTCAATTAAGAGGTGAGGCTTGGATATTCTTCCCTTGTGCCTTTACATTTGAGTCTGTAACTTGATATATATTTAATTTTCTGTGGGTTTGGACTTGCTTCCACAGTGTGTTTTGCGGATGCTGATTCCGAGAAACAATTAGTAGACATGATCCTCCTGTGAAAAGATATTAGGGTGCAAGGTAAACTGCAAGAGAGCATAGATTTGGTCTTGAAGGAAGACTCAGCTGGTTTGAGAAATAGCAAGGAGACAAACTGCTGATCTGTTTGTGTGTTTTGGAGGCAGGTGTTAAAAAAAACCGAAGAACAGAGGTTTTTATGTTCTGCATGTCTAACTTTGCTACCAGTTGGGCATGAGACACTTTATTTCTCTGCATTTTAAATTACATTTCCTTATTATCCATTGCTATAATTCCCGCAGTTGAATGTGTTGGAGAGATGAAACACTTGGGTACAAATCTGAACACGTGCTGCATATACTTGTGCAATGTGGAAATCAGGCAACTGTGTATGTTTTGTTCTGTTCAATTTTCAAGCATTATAAAAACTTTTGAAGGAATATATACATCTGAAGAACTGGAGGAAAAAATAGACAAAAGGCTATATGGTTTCATTGAGAGTCTCTCTTAATTTGTAAATATATTGACAAAGGAATCATGTTGAAAGAGGGATCTTTGTTATTATTCAGTCTTTAAAATATCAGCTAAATTTAACTAATTGCTAAATTTAAGTGTGTTTTGTGCAAGGTGTGTTAAAAATTATGCATATGATCCTTCTCATTGCTATTTTAACTCTAATTTACATTTTGCATTTTAATAGACCATAATTGATACTTCTCAAAATTTTGTGGAGGGCTGAGATATGATTAGAAAAGTCTTTTGATTGACACAATAAAATTCTCTGAGCTGGGAAAAAGACACTACACTAAGGAAAAGCTGATTATTTATTAGTTATCTAAAGGAAAGGAAGTTTTAGCAGGATTTCCGTAAGACATTTACTTCCAGTAGTTGCACCAAATCTGAGTGTTTCCCCTGATAAAGTGCTCATTCACCAGCTATATAGGGGCTGAAAAAGTTTCTTCTAGTTGCAGGAACGTCTAAGTTTTCTCAAACTTAGACAGACTCATCCTTACTCTGTAAGCTATGACCTTACCCACTTGCCAGTCTTTTCCAAATCCCCATTGAGTCCTGCTGTGTCCTTTAACATCTGCATCACTCATTCCAGAGATCTGAGAACGCTTGGAGTGCCACTGTGAAAATAAAAAGCTCCTTTTTCTTAGCTGATAGCAGAAGGCAGTCAAAAAGTCCTTGTAGTCTAGAGAAATAAATTAAAGTGCTTCACCTGGAAAAAAGAGTTTTAATTTAGCTGCAACACTTAGCACATTTTATCATTTATTTTCCTTAACTCCTTTATAAAACACATGTTCTATTTTAATTTAGAATGGTAGATTGTCTTTACTAGCCAGAACATTTGTCTTTGCAGGCTTCCTTTGAGTTCACTGAGAAAAAGCATTTGAGTACAAAATGCAATTTTGTTTCACACATCAGACTGTGGCCTCATTTTCCAACTGACAGCAAAAGTCATACAGTTCCAATAGCACCAGTAAATAAAAAAGTGGCCCTATATTCCTGTAGAGATATAGTTTGCTGCCATAGAAGGGCCCCAATGCAAACAGCAAGTACTTTTCCATCTTCTGAAAATGTATTACAAGAAATAAAATGGCCAGAGACATTATGTTCTGAGATCATAAAAGCAGGTGCAGCTTACCAAAGCCAAGCACTTAACTGCACCATCCGTGCTACTGAGACATTCTCAAAGCAAATACAAGAGCAAATATTGCACGGATCCATTGGTGTGTGAATGGACGTGTTTAGTAATCCATGGTGCCATTTTGACTTTGCAGAGAAAGTAGGCATGACTGCAGTATTCCAGTTCCAGAGAAATTCCCACTGAAATCCTGTCTGAGCAGACCTGCAGAGTGAGGTGAAAGAAGCAGAGCCATGAAGTTAACTGTGTTTGTCTGATTGTAACCCCTAGAACTCACTACATAACCATCTGAAGAAACTCCTGGGGGTCTTTATAACAGATGCAGTTCTTACATATGACATATTTTCAGACATAATCTTTGTGTGGAATAATAATAAACAACAAATAATAAACCCTAAACAATTAGTAATAACAACCACAACAACAACACCACTAATAAAAAATTAGAACTACTCAGAAACGTTCTGGAATCAGACAAAAGTTGTTCTTGTGTAAGGTTTTTTTAGAGTGCCTTGCAGGCTGCATTTTCTCTTTTCTCCCAGGAATGCCGTGCTCACAGGAGGTATTAGGAGAACACTGATAAAGCCACTGCTTTCTAGCATTACAGAAGCAGCTTGTGTCCCGTGAAGAGGAGCTGTAGAAGCTACTGTGCCTGTGCTGGGATTCAAGAGCCCTCTCTTTTCTGTTCAGCACCTTTCTTGCTCTGCTTTTGCCTACCAGTATATTTAGTATCTGATAACAATATATTCTAAAGAAATGTTGTACAAAACCACTACCTGGTAATATTTATTTCATCATAAAAATACCTTTCTCCTAGTAACAGGTAAAGCCCAAACCCTGCATTTAAGACTGGAAATATCCCAGTTTGGAGTTGAAATATAGAAATGTACCTAAGTATACTACTTATCAAAGACAGGTAGGGAGTGGCAAAAAACCACTTTATTTTTGTCTCTATTAACAAAAGCTGATGAACAGCTGTACCAAATAACAGCCCTTACAATTAGAAGTCTAAAGAAGGGATGCATTAGAAAAAGGATATAAAAAATGTTTCCTGCAGGAACAGGTATTATAAACAGATGTTTGCACTAAAATATGATAAACAATAAGATAAACTTCAGAGCAAGATATATTCCAGGATATAACAGTGTAGGCTGTATATAGCTATGAGGTCCATGAAAATCCAGCAAACCTTCCAAGTCAGCCACCTGAAGAACTCTCAAATAAAGTACTTTTGCCTGTGCAGCAACCACCAGGTAAGGCCTGGAATTACTTTCCTCCTTTTTCTTCTTCCTTTTCAGCCAGTGGATAAAAGCAGATTTCACTCTATGATACTGGAGTGAGCAGGGCTGTACTGACTGCTAGAAAATTGCACTGCTCAGTTAAAAATTCATTCCTTATGGAAATAAAATAGTTTCAGTGGAATTATAATAGCTCCACATGTGTCCCAGGCTATTTGATCTGTCATAAAGAAAGGTTTTAAACTTTGAAAAAATACAACTTTGTGGGGTCTGAAGGTCAGGCAGGGCAGAAAGGATCAATTTATAGCAAGAGTCGTGAGAGGTTTTTGCTGAAAACTGATGTGAAGTAGAGCACACAGACAAAAGAGAAAACAACTCTCTTTTCCTAATGATAGCATTGAGCTTTGAAATTAGGCACAGCAGGTAGAGAGAGATCCCATACAGATTTCAAAAGAGGATGCATGTCCCGATACCAACTCACACTTCAAATTGCCATGGAGTTGAAAAATCACTACGTTTAATGTTAACTTGAACTTAACAAAGACAAAGCTACCAGGCAGTGCAGCTATAAATACCAAGCTGCTGTGCAGCATTTAACAAACCTAAAACATACAAACATCAGTGATCAGCCCCTCTGCATTTTCATCTAGTTGTTGTCAGTACAGAGGGACCTCCGTTTTGCTGATATGCATCCACAGAGTAGGGCTGTCATTTAACTAAAAATGAGGGCTCTTATTTAAATTATCTTTTTTAAACTTACAGACTCTAATTTCTAACTTAAATTTTAAAGAAAATTGGGAAACAAGCCCAAATAAACCCTTCTAAAGTTACAATGATGCGTTAGACCTTCCATGTTGCTAATGTTGTTTTGGCTGAAAACCAGTTTTGCACCTAGCAAAAGACTAATAGGCAGATGGCAAATCATCATGCCTTTGATTGCCTTTATTCTTCATTGGAAAAGCTGCATCTTTCTGCTTGCCCAAATCCTTTTTTATAATAGTATGATAAATTAAATTCTCTTCAGTTTTATATGAGAAAATTTTACTGAAGCAGGCAGTTCTTTAGGAAGACAGA
The DNA here is from genome assembly GCA_013400235.1 of Oriolus oriolus. Classification (NCBI taxonomy): domain Eukaryota; kingdom Metazoa; phylum Chordata; class Aves; order Passeriformes; family Corvidae; genus Oriolus; species Oriolus oriolus. The sequence continues at coordinate 391,580 of VXBT01001279.1, forward strand.
ATAGTTTATGAAGATGGACAAGGATAATGAAAAAGAAGATCATGCACATAAATCATTGCCATTAGGGATTAAATAGGATGTGTAATGACCTGTGCAGGTATTAGAAATGCAAGTTGGTGCTGTGTGAGTCAACTTGGTTGATCCTTGCAGACAAGGATATTCAAGTTTAGAAAAATATTAATTGTCAATGAGACTTAAGGCACAGAAATTCTAATGTAAATCTGAAAGAACTTAAACCTTAAAAACATATTTTAAGTATTTTTGATAAGAAAACGCAGATGTATGAACAGCAAAAAGGGCTTTTTCAAGTTTTTTAGGCCAAAAGTGAAAGGGGCAGAAGGATGCCACGAGAAATTGGATTGGTATTTATTCATGATGGTTACTTGTTCAAAACAGGCAAATATAAGGAAACTGAAGTAGTTATGGCAAGTGGGAGGTTCCACGTAAGAACAAGGAAATAACTGTTCTTTCCCAGTAGGATACTGGAGGAGAAGGAGCTCAGAAGTTTCACCTTGCTGTTGTGTTGTTACATAGTTTGAGACAAACTATGTCTGGAAATGTCAGGTGGTGGTACCAGACCAAAAATAATTGAAAGAAAAACTGGAGGTATAGTTGGGTCTCTGTCAAAAAAAGTAGCAGCATGTTGAAGTTTCAGCTTAGCTAGAGGACAGCAGATCAGTCAGCCTGTGGAGAAAAACCTTTCTGGTAAAGGTATTTGCAAAGCAAAATCATCATCTCCTTTAGCTCCTTCAGTGCCTGCGGCTGTTCAAGAGCTCCCTATCCAGGCTGGTGGGAAAGGTGCCAGTTTTCTGAAAAATCAGATTTGTTCCTGAAGTAATTTAAAATGCTGACAGGCTGTGAACAATTGAACCTAATTTTTTGTTTTCACTGCAAAACAGCATTTAAGTAATGTCAGCAAAGGTCATTTGCAGGAATTAAGTCAGTTAAATGCCTTAAATGTTTTTTAATCTTTATTCATAATGCCATGTGGTGACATGGTAATGCTATAAAATGTCAGTGTGGGTTTTGTTAAATATATTGTAGAGAACAAAATCTGCCACCCATTCACACATGGTCTGGAACTAACTATCCACTCTCTACATCAATCAGTCTATAGGAAATATGAATTTTGCAGATGGTGTGTGCTTTTACATTATGTTCATTGGACTATTTTGGAATTCAAAGGTGTTTGAAATCTGGGACTGCTTCTTGTTTTGATTTTTTTTTTCATGGCTCTCCTTTCAATAGATCAGTTTGGCAGAATAATTTATTTGCTTCTACAGATAAATGAATTATTCTCCATATAAAAATACATCTTGGGAAAAAAGTATTCAGCATGCTTGCTAGGCTAATATGAAGGAGAATGTTAGGGTTGCGGTCTGAGAGGAAGAACTCTATTTCCATGTATCTGTACCATGTCTAATATTATGATGGTCTCATGTTGTGCGAAGATGACTGGGGGTAAAATTGTAGAAAACTCACTTTCTAACAGAAGTTGTAACAGTACAGATGTTATCTCGCGAAATGCAGTTGCTGCTTCCTGGATGGAATGCAGGTGGCATGCAAAAAGTCCATGCCAGCATGATTCCCCACACAACATAGCCTGCAAATTTAATCACTTTCTGAGAGGGACGGGACGGGATGGAGGGTGGAGCGGAATGGAGACACCACAGCCAGGCTCCGTCATAATCCTTGCGGGGGTGGAACTTGATGTTTCCATGATGCCTTAGGTTTTAACTCTTATATTTTTCAAATTCTGTATTCCTAGTGTGTAACTCTGAACTGTCTTGCAGCCTGTCAGCTGCTGTTCTCTCATGCTAAGATAGACATCACAAAGCCTCTCCAGGCTTGCTCTTCAAGGACACCCAGACCGTCCTAGGCCCAAAATGTGTAAATCAGCATCTTGACAAGGCGGGGGGCAAACTGAGGGGAAGTTGCATCATTATCTAAAGTTTAATTGGCAAATTTATGCTGATATGCAAATGGATCAAACCTATAACAGTGTGAAGAACTCCTGACTTGTCATCCATCTCAGGTGTCGCCTTTGGCCTGCCCAGGGCGTACCTCTGAAAGCCTTTCAAATAAATATCCACCTTTATTCCCTTACTCCTGGCTAGTCTCTGTTTCCAGGCTGGCCTCTTTAGGCACCATCCACTTAGCCAGTGAACCACAAAGTACCTGTCAGCCAAGGGAGATAGGAGACATCCTGCTGCTCAACCAACAACTGTGGTGAAATCGCTCCTCTCAGGTGAACTTGATTTATTTTAACCTAATTGTAATACTAACGCACAGCTCCGTCCCAAAGTTACCTACTTGCAAGGTACCACCAGCCCTCCCTGAGCATGCAGTTCATATTTTCGTGACTATACCTTATGATCGAAGTGAGAGAATTTTACAACAATCAGTAACAAAAGTACGTAAGACCAGAGTCACTCCATTTCCACCTAAATGTAAAGAAATAGTATAAAAGTAATCTAAGAATGGGAAGAAGTTAAGGAAAACTCCATCATACCTTCTGGGATTAGCTGACAGCTTGAACCTGACTTCTCTCCTTCCTCAGGCCTCTCCCCTAGCCTGAGAGGGACAGCTGTTGAATAAGAACCTCACTCTATGCACCATAAATTATTACCTCAAGCAAACTCATTGGTGATTAGAGCTTGCCTGTGTATTGTGTTAAATTCGTTTTTGCAGTCAGTCACTATCAATGGCAACCTAGAACATTAACCTGTCAGTTTTCTACTATCAGTAACGTGTTATTCTGTAAACTGTTTATCCTGAGTCCTTTGAAGGTACTAGTAGTCACCAGGAGTGGACAACATACTCAGTAAAAGTGGGGACATCTGGGAGGGTTGTCACTCTTTCTAAACTGACTCCAAAGTGTTGCTGTTGCATGTCCCCAAACAGATCGTTGAAGCAGCAGACTGTGAGTGGAGTCCCTATAACAGGCTGCCAGACCTTCATATCTGATGGAGGAATTCTGAAAATGTATGTTGCTAACAATAATGGGATAATTTTATTCCGAGTATTTTCAAATTTCCCTTTTCTTCATTTTTCTTATTAGAAAGCCTGGGAAACCTGTAACCAAGGAGAAAAATAGATTTCACATTTGCTCTTTCTTTTTCCATGAAAAAATTTCAAACATGCAAAGTAAGTTTAAGTAATTTTCATATTTTTTCTAACTTATGTTCTATACTTTTCCAGTAGAAGTAATACAAAAAGTGAGACAAAGTACAAAACCAAGCATTTAAAATTACATGCTCCAAAGCAAATGAAGTGTGGAATGGTCTAAATTGATTTTTCTCTTGAGTAATTAAAAGGAGAAGCATTTAAAATTAAATCAAGACTTCTAGTTTTCCTCTACAGTACTTCTTTAGCTCTCATTTTCTGATGAATTATATTACTTAGGATTTCACCTTTTTTACACCCAGCAGAAGTGCACATAGTGCAGGCATGCACTAAGGTCACATTATGTTAGGCCATATGTATGTTTTAGAAAAAAACCCCTCAGCTCCTAATCTAAATAGACTTTAGACTAAACAGTAAAAAGAAGAAGGGCCATGAGAAAGTCGCTATTCAGATGCCCTGTGTGACCTTAGGAAGGCCATTTTAACGTCTCCATTACTCAGTTCCTTACTTTTTTAATAAGGAGAAACTGCTTCCATTTTTCACTGAGATGTACAGACAAGATCAGATTTGATTATTTTTTGAGACTGTAGTTATGACACCTTAATAAGGATTTATTGTCTAAACAAGTAGGTCAGTACCGGCTCTGAACCCAGTACTTAACCCTGGCTCTTGAAGCTTTCTATCCTTTACCTACTTAAATTCCTGTTAATTCTTGTCTTGAACATCATTAATAAAACTTCATTTTCCTATGAAACTTAAATTAAAGTAGGTACTTTTTCCAGGGAAAAAAACAGGTATTGTCATCATAGTCAGGTGGAGAACCATATAAAAATAATGTAAATGAACTCCAGATGCCTTTAAGGCCAACATTTTTTACCTTTTTCAAAGGGAAGAGAGTTACAAGTATATTTGTAATGTCCTGCAGAGCTCTGCACACAGCCATCCCATTTCTCAAATAATTTTCAAATTAGCTTCAAGCCTTGCAATTACATTTTCCCCAGAAGTAAAGTAATGACATTTTTATCTTAATTTTTCTTTTCCATCTATGTGCTTCATGCTATATCCTTCACATTAGACTTTAGGATGTGAGAAAATTACGTAAGTCTGCAGTTATCATTGAGGAAATGTACTTTGCTGCATCACACAGTTCAATTTAGATTAGGAGAATGAAAATAGAGTTTGGCAGAAATGAAGAGAGGAATCTAGTTTTAAGAGTTAACATACTAACTGAAAATTGTATGCAGGATGGACGAATAATTCTGAAGTATCTTCAAAGATGTTTTAAATGCAATCAGCAATTCTCACATCATCTCTTTGCGTATAGGGAATGTGTTATCAGATCTTTCATGTAACTCCTGCCTTGTTGCTGGACCCATAGAAAGTGGTGCTGTAGGAAGTGCCAAGCTTTCAGCAGGCCCTGTTGGTTCCAGTGGGAACTTCTGAACCAATAATCTTCCAAAAAACTGGCCAGTTGAGACTTCACTTCTGTGTGTGGTCTGCCTGGAACCTCTGCCTCAGTTCAGTAACTTTTCAGAGTTAGGACACGAGGTCTAAGACCTTTATTCAGCACACATATATATGTACCAGAACTAGACCTCTGTAACCCTGCTTTGAAAACCTTGACCTATGGATTTGTTCAGCTTCTGAAGGAATGAGATGAATAAGTCACACTGAATTCTTTTGTATTCTGTCACATCTGATGTGACCTCTGGAATTATTATTTCATGACAGACAAAACCAGTGTCCTCCTCCTGTGTCAAAATGTCAAGAAGGAGTTATTTCCCCATTTTTTTTTTTAAATAGGGGCTCTTTTCTTCTCACATTCCTGATAATTTGAGTATGATATATTTACAGATTAAAAAAAAATCTTTAGCTAAAATGTATCATAACATTGCAACAACAGTAAGAATGGTAGCAGAACCAAAGTCAGAAGCCCTGCAAAGTCCCTTTGAAAGGCTACATTTATAGACCTCTCTACCTCAGATTTTTTCCAATGTTTCTATTTTAATTGCATTTTGATGGAGGAATTTTTACCTAATTCTATCATACACAGTGATGTAAACAACTATGACAGCCTCAATTTAAAAAAAATATTTACTGAATTTGTCCCTTATACTGATGGCAATGTTTGTCAAAACCAACAGACAAGATAGAAAACAATTCACTTTAAAAAAGTAGCATAAAAGAAGAAAACAGAAAGAATAACATTATCTGGTCATACTGACACCAAAAGAGACAAGAAACATAATCTAATCAGCTGTCTGAAGAATCCTGTGAAGCAAAAAATAAGTATGAATGTTGTCCAGACTAATTTAGGACAGACAGTTTATAGTGATGAATAACAGCTCTTCCAGCACATACTCTTTTAGAGGTTTTGAAGTCACATCACTTTGTCCCAACCAATGGCACCAAAATTGGTCCTTAAAAGATGTAATGTAACTAATTACCATTTCCACAATAACAGAAATCACACTTGTCTTACCGCAATTTTAAAGGCAGACTTTTATTTGATTTCATTAATTTTTTCCAAGATTCTCAGACTTGTAAATGTGACTTTAATGTGTCAAATACATTATGTATCAAAATCTGCAAGAATTTGCAATTGGAAAGTCATTCCTCACTACAACCCAGGATGAAGGTTCCTCTCAATCAGTTTGCTAAATATATTTCCTTGTCATGTGCTGACTTCATCCCGTAACAAAAAACAATAACAAAGACAACAGACAGCAAATAGTGATGGCAGAGTGTATCGCTAGGAAGTGACTTGGAAAAACACTGGTCTGGGAGCCTGTTCCATCCTAAACTGTCATATCACCTTGGGTAGAAGAAGTCTAGGGAAATGTTGCATTGTAATGATCTATAAAACAGGGTGTAAAATGAGGGAAGAAAACATACAGGTAATTTGTAATTATTCAGGATAATGAGACCAGGGTGGGTTGTGACGAATTACAAAGGACTTTATGAAATATTATGATTAGGTAGTCAAATAAGAGATGGAAATCCATTTTATGCAAAATAATGCATTAGTAGAAATGTGCTGTTAGCACTTAGGAGGCACGTTTGAGGTTCTGTCCTATAGTTTCTGGAAAACAAGAGATCATTCATGCCATGGGAATAAATTTATTTATTTCTTCCCTGCATCCCTCCACCCTGCCCATGGTGTGCCATTCTGATCCCTTTATCCTAGTAAAAGACACATGAAGAGACTCAGAGAAAGCTGATGGGAATGACCAAAAGTAGGAAACAGGTTCTGTGTGAGGCAGGACTCACTCTCTGAGTCTGCTGCAGCCCGGGCAGAGCTGATGTAGAGGGGATATGAGAGAGATAGGCAGAATCATGGGAGACACAGAGAGCAGGGTTAGAAGCTGTTCATTACCTCTGTCAGTAGAAGAGCCAGGGAACTGCAGGGAGTGTTGCTCCCATGGAAATCTTTTCCAAAGGATTTTGAGAAGGTGGATTCACAGGATACATAAAAAGTTCTTGGAAGAGAGATCCAATAAGGAGAACTGAATGACAATCCAACATCAGTCTCATGATCCCGTCTCAGCATGAAACACGCAAAAGTTGAGTGGGAAATACCAAAAATGTGTGCTCTGTTTTTCCTTTCCCTAGACTTGTGTTCAATGGTACAGCTGGGGATAGGATAATGGTGGGTCATTTTTCTCATCCAGTACAGTCATTTGTAGGTGACCAGGATTTGATGTAAAGTTGTAAATCTTATTTCTGCAAGCACAATTTCTAACCAAAGATGCACAAAATGGAAGTGATATGTGAATGAGGTTGGGTTTTCTTTATTCTCTGAGACTAATAGTGTGTTTGTTTAAATTTCACAGAAAAAATTTTGGGAAAAATTCCATTCAAATATGAAAATAAATTAATTATTTAAGGTACTGCTCAAGCACCTGAAATGTAAATCATTTTAACTGGATGTCAATTTTCACATCTTTGAGTACCAAAATCCACAGATGTTTCCAAATGATGCACGGAAAAAAATGTTTGGACGTGTAAACTATCACTCCAGACCAAATGACAATCTCATAAATGTTGAGAAAAGTCCTTTCCTTGCCTGCTTGATTTTAATTCAGCTCTGGCTATTTCTGATGAATAAATAAACAGATATATTTGTACATCAAATATTACTGCGTATAAAGATATTATTACTACTTTTAGTACAAGTAAACAAAAACTGAGATTCTACAGCTGCAAAATGTTTAATTCATTACATTCCTTAGATTGTTTTAAACAGGAGGTGTGATCTCTTAAAGAATGTAAAATTATTTCTTGCAGTAGATTACTGAAAGTTTAGATTCAACACCTGAGGTATTACTCTTGAGGCATAACAATGCAAAGAAAAACATGAAGTCCAACACCTGAGGAATATTCCTTTTATTTCTTGCTGCCTGGAGCATCTGTCTTCTACCACAAGCAGAATTATATACCTTCTGTTTCCATAGCACACCATTTAAAAAGAAGTCAGTAAACAAAGCACTACTTGGAAACTTTAAACATAACTTTGCCGTATGCTGTCCAATTACAATGTCTCTTTTGTTGTCCTCAACTCAGTGAATTCACTGAGCAGGAGTTTATCGGCAAACTACCAGATCACTAGCAATTTCATTTGTTTAGAGATATTTATAATTTCAATTATTTACATGCAGTACACTTCAACTGCCAGAGGTATTTAGACTTTTAAATGGGGCCCAGAAGGATCATTTTGATAACACTCAGATGATTAGCTGAACAAAGGCTCTTTTTCCCTTAATTGGTTGCAGGCACAGAGTGTAATAAAGTCCTTTTATGAGCTTGTCACTGAATTGGGTACAAATGATGTAGCAATATTACACAAATTAGCTGGAACTAAAACCCCCCAATACAGAAGTTTTCTTTTTCTTTCTCTTCTTAATAGAGTGCCTCAGTAACATACTCTACCTAAGCATAGAGGCAAAGACCATTAAAAAACAAACCTCTTAGTAAGCCGTGAACACCACAGAGTGAATCTAGCTGGTGACAGCTCTGCATGTGTGCTGTCTCCTGGTTTTAGTTTACATCTATTTAATTATTTGTTTTATATAAATTCACTGCACATCTCCGAGAATAAACCCTCATTGGTGGTTTGCAAAATCAGCTATGAGTGATTATTGTGCTCTAGATGACAAATCTGAGTGACATATCTTGTGTGGTCACATCCACGGCCAGAGTAAATCTGCCAATTGAATGAAATTTTTGACCCCAAATTAATTTTTCTATGAAAGGTGCAGATTCAGCAACAACTGATGGAAGTGCTTTCTATGCTTGCTAGTTTCCTCAGTCTCTATCATCTCTTCAAAATTATGAAAACTTAATTTACTTTTAAAATAACTTTATTAATCTACAGAGGGATGGGAATATAGTTTCAGCAACAAAATCTCAGACAAACAAGCGTGCAGAATCTTGCAGGTATGATCCCCCCTCAGGTGCAGTTTTTATATGATTGTAGACTTCAAATTAGCTGCTTGGGTTAATGGCTGGTTTTGACATAAGAGTCTTTCCTTCCTTATATTATAATAACTTCATTGTTTCCTCAGGACTCTCCCATATTCTTTGTATCTAGTTCTGATTTTATGCCTGGGTGGCAAGACCTTTCAAGTAAATAGACCTTGAAAAAAATACATAGTGACTAACAGAAAGGGGCTGTGACTGCTGTAGTACAGAGAAGAGATGATTAACAGAAAAAAGTGATTGAGGTGTTAATGTATTTTAGGGGGAGTGTAGAATAGCCAGCTGCTGCCGACTATTAGTATGGTAAAAAAAGGCATTCAAGGAGCTGAAGGATATGGTCAAATTTTCTCTATTTCTGCCGAAAGATCAGGTGCTTAATGGTAAAGTTCTCATGGAAGCACAGAAAAATCCAATTCAGCCAGTGCAGAGACCATGGAAGCTTCAGGTCTCCACAAGGGGCACCTCTCTGCCAGAGTGAGAGGGGCAGAAACCTCCGCTGCAGCCCTGCAGGGGCACCCACTCCCTCCTCAACTTTCCTGTGAATGTCTTACATCCGTGGCAAGGATTTAACTCCGTGTGTGTATTGGGTGGGAGGGCAGCACTGAACACCAATGATCCTGGCAGCCCAGCTGCTACTTGATGCAAAAAACCTGCTCTCTTTTTACTGGTGGGTACTAACAGCAGTGAGTAAGTCCAGTGTCATGGTATGGTGCATATGCTGGAAAAATGGTCATCATGGAGGCAGATTCACTTTTACTATGAGAAGGAATTTGAGAAAAAGGAGGTTTTCCTATTATATCATGAATTTCATCATCTCCCAGCAAAGACTGGCTTAATAGAAAGGATGTAATGAAAAAATATACCTAAATTTGTCCCTTTAAAATGAGGGAAATTATTTTATTTTCATTTTTTGTCTCATATTTGTTGCATAATATTCTAAATATACTACAGGGTTCAAGGGAAAACAAAAAAAATGAATGAGATTTTATTTGAGGATACAAAGCAAGGCTTCAGGGAAATTTAAAGTTTTTTTGCAGTCATAATAATCAGTTATACTTATCTGATGTGATATGCTATGAAGTAGGAACGGTGTACCTAGTGGTAATTGTGAGGTTTATACAGCAAAGTTGAGCATTGCAATATTCCTAATGTTCTCATGCAACCAGGACACATTTCCTTCTTTCTTTTCAACATGCATAATTCAAACGTTATTTCTCTCTTTTTATGCAATTTTCTTGCCAAGACTGATAGACTGAAGTCTGCTCAAATTCAATATCAAAATCCTCTGTTGGATTTATTTCCCATTTGCTCCTGTTCATTAAGGATACAGTTGATCTTGTTGAAAACTGGAAGAAATGCCATTTCAGCCAGAGCCTCATGAATAATATTCTGGGTTTACACAACAGTAACTCAGTTAGCTCTTTGAAAAGGAGAGATTAATAATCATGAGAACCTGGAAGTTTTCTGTGAGTTAACTGGTGCTTTAGCACTGCATAATACAATAATATAAATGAATGGAAAGAAAGGAGAATCACAGAATCACAATGTCACAGAACATGCTGAGTTGAAAGGGATCCACAAGGATCACTGTGTCCAGCTCTCAGCCCTGCACAGCCCCATCCCAAAGAGTCACACCATGTGCCCAAGAGTGTTGTCCAAATGCTTCTTGAACTTTGTCAGGCTTGGTGCTGTGACCACTTCCCTGGGGAGCCTGTTCCAGTGCCCAACCACCCTCTGGGTGAAGAACCTTTTCCTGATATCCAACCTAAACCTCCCCTGACACAGCTTCAGGCCATTCCCTCAGGTCCTGTCACTGTCACCACAGAGAAGAGATCAGTGCCTGCCCCTCCTCTTCCCCTCATGAGGAAGCTGTAACTGCAGTGAGGTCTCCTCTCAGTCTCCTCTCCTCCAGGCTGAACAGCCCAAGTGACCTCAGCCGCTCCTCATATTCACCTCAAGGCCCTTTACCACCTTGTGGTCTCCTTTGGACACTCTCTAATAGCTTAATATCTGTCTTCTATTGTGGCACCCAAAACTTCACACAGGTAAGCTCACTCAAAACTGCTCAAGATGAGGCCACCCCAGAGCAGAGCAGAGCGAGACAATCCCTGCCCTTGCCCGGCTGCTGATGTTGTGCCTGATGCCCCCCAGGACAGGGTTGGCTCTCCTGGCTGCCAGGGCACTGCTGACTCATGTTCAGCTTGCCATCAACCAGGAGCCTCAGGTCCCTTTCCATGGCACTGCTCTCCAGCCTCTCATTCTCCCTCTCATTCCCCAGTCTGTCTGTGCACTCAGGGTTGCCCCATCACAGGTGCAGAATCCAGCACTTCCCTTTGTTAAATTTCATATGGTTAGTATTTGCCCAGTCCTCCAACTTGTCAGGATCTCTTTGCATGGCCTCCCTGCCCTCAAGGGACTCAACAGCTTCTCCCAGTTTTGTATTGTCAGTGACCTCGCTTAGTATCCCTTCCAGTCCTGCATCCAGGTCATTAATGGCGGTGTTGAAGAGCACTGAGATGTTTTGAAATAAGATGTACTATTTTATCTGTTGCAGCTGGGAGTTTTAAATGAACACTTGAGTAAATGAAAAAAGATAAAGTCTGCTAAGTTGTGCTTACTGTGCTCTTGTGTCAGACCCAGGATGCAAACCCAACAGGCACTCTGAGGTCTTGGTTTCCTGTTCCTCACATGACCCTCATGTCTCAGAAAAGCAACAGGGAAAGGACACAGAGTAGATCCTCCCCAGCTCACCTCTAGCACCTAAAGCCAGGTTACTCACAGTTGTGATTTCCTGGCGAGAAAGATTCTTTTGTTGCTGGTAATAATTGCAGTGAACTTCGACTCTTCTCTGAGGATCATGGCCGTGCTCTGTGAAGATGCAACAGGGACTTAACATCCGTGTTAGTAACGATGAGGCGAAAGTAGAAGAGCAATATTAATGGATTAAAATATTGTTTGTAGTGGGCAGGAAACTCCAGCTTCTGTTTCCTGAGATTCATTACATCACTGAGTACAGTTAATTATTTTCTGAGAGAAACCCAAGTATGCAAAATGGTGATTTTCAAATCTGGTGCCAGTATTTCTGCAAGTTTTAGGGAGATTTCATGGTTTTTACCCAAAGATAACTTCATTTTAGTTTCTGCTTGATCAGAAAAAAGAAAATTTATTAAAAGGCTAATTTTATTTTAAAAAAACTTTTATCCAAAACCAGAGTCCTTTAAAATAGTAAAAGAACACATCATAAAATATCTGAACATCTAATATTTCACATACATGATCTTTAAAGATCATGTATGATCTAAAATCACATACAACTTTAAAGAAACATATTCCACTCTCATTTCTATTGATCAAGTCAAAATATGAGTGACTTAATATTCATTTAGAAAGTGAATTAAGCAGCTTGCAAGTATATTAATGTTATCTTTGCCCTTGAGTACATGACCCATGTGTCAATTTGATGGAGGAAATCCAAACCCATGGTTTTTATGGTTTTTCTATTTGCTTGTTCATCCCTCTACCGAAACTAAACAAACACATTCTCAATTGGATGCACTCCAGTTTCAGAGAACTAATTAAAAGTGGCAGAGGGTGATACCCATAACTGTGATAATCAAAGTCACAATTTAAATTGAATCAATAAATCAACACATACAAATGCTCAAAACACCGAATAATACAGCAGGTAATCAAGTCAAATGACTCTCTGTTACTCTTGCATTGGAAAATTTGAAAGAGAAGTCACTTTACACTCATTTTAACAATTAAACAGTGCAATTAGTTGACCTATTCAGAGAGGAATGAAGAGGTTTCATTTTATATTTTTATGCTTGCTTTGATGACAGAACATGCAACAGTGTCTCGGCTCATCTTCACAATTCCATGTATCTAGCTACCTTTTTCCCCTGTTCCCAATATAATACAGATTCATCATTGGATGTCTGGAATTCAGAGAGCATGCAATACCATTCAAGTTAATAGCAGCTTTATCATCTTGTGCTCCTTTAGGTTACCTGGTAGAGAAGGACACACAGCTGTTGCAGGAAAGACAACAGCACTTCTAGGGAAGATTCTTGTTTCCCCAAGACCACATGGTGTTGCTTTGTTTGAGATATTGATAAACTGCAGCCAAAAGGATGGATCCATGCATTTAGAACAAGCAATGCGGCCCAGTATTTTCAAAGTGAGAAATTTTGGGGTCCTAATTAATTATAGAAGTGTCCTTAAATCATTCTGGATTTTTAATGAATTGAAAGCTCTTCCAGCTGTAATCTAGGTTTTTCCAAGAACACACATACCAGTTGTAACTGAGATGCATGCCTCGAAGTTTGATTTTGATATTTCTTTCTTTTGCAAGACTTAAGTCAATAATTAACCACCCTCTTAAAAACAAAAATCTAAACAAAGAAATCTAAGCAGTGTGTATCCTTCATCACTCTTTCCTCCATAAAATAATTTTCCTATCCTAAATAAGGGAAGTAATAGAAAAAAGCATTTACTGTTTTATTCATTTTTGATCTAGAAAAAATCAGAATTTGATATTACATTTTGTCACAGTAAATTACATTCATAATTAAAAACTTAATTTTCTCCCTAAATAATCTCAGAACTAGGTCCTGCCCATCACAGAAGTTACATGTGTTTTCTGATCCACTTACATAGAAAAATATGTAAAATTACTTCATTTATTGAGGACTTAATCCTTATTTCCCATTACTGAAAGGTATGATTAAAGAGAGGTTTCTTCTAAATAAACTGGAAGTAATCTGGTTTCTTTGTACTTAGTCTGCAGCTCTTAGGATGTGCTCAACTGCAGAAAATTATATTCCCTATGTCTTTGCGGACATTGGAAAGAATATAAAAAGTCCTTAAAACTCAAGGAGTACAAGTATATTAGTATTGAAAATAAGGCTGACAGAACCCAAACAAACCCATGGAGAGAAATTCCAATTAGAAATCACAAACTTGGAGGAGATAGAGCAACCTGTTTAACAGACAGAAGTGAAGTTGATGATTTTTATAACGTCCATGCAATGTGGGATTTTTCAAGTTTACTATTTTGAGAAAGACATTTGCATTTGGGCATAGGAATTTACATTCCCATGCTGAGTGTTCGAACAAAGATATCAAAGCACTATACCCATGTGCTGCTGTGTGCTGGTTTTGTTACACGTGCTCTTGTGGAAGTTCTTAGAAAGAATGTCAAGCATCTTTGTGAAAAACTAGGTGTTATCTCTGATCTGAAAAAAAGACTCCTAACACTGAGCTCAAAGTTGAGAAGAACTGCACTGCCCATGCAAGCAGTGGGAGACATGAAGGATGTTCAGTAGTGTGTTCCCTGAGCAGTCAGGAAGAGAATTCCAACTTTTTACCGCTCCTTTATTTTATAGGGCTGGGTATAATCTTGATTTCAGGCTCAGGAAATTCCTGGTCTCCATTTCAGTGGATCACCTTCATCCATAGGTCAGAGTGACATGCCTAAAGCCATTCAACTTACACATCTGAATGGTATCATCTCTTGTTTTTTCTATCCCTCCCACAGACGCTGGCTCTGAGGATAAGTAGGGTTTGGGGTTTTTTTCTATCTAACATAATCCCTAATGGTGCATAGTTACAGAAAAATACTTCCTTTTCAGGAAGTATTGACATAATCTTCTGCATGCAGGAACTGTAAAAGCACTCCTACTAGTTTTAGTCAAACATGATTAGAAAATATGATTAGAAAAAAGTTTCCTCTGCTATACAAATGTATTGGAGCAAAAAATCGTAATTTCTCCTCAGGGTTATTAGTCACTGCTGAACATTTGATCACATATCTTTGTACAATAACAATAATCTATGCTCTCAACTCAGCTTTCAATATTTTAACAGGGAGAAAGAATGCATGGTTCTATTCACAGCTGAATGCTAGGTCTATAAATTGTTTAAGTCTGAATTGCTATGAGCATTAGAGTAACAAAACACTAAATCCTATTTGGACATTGCAGCAATTTAGATTAGAATTCTTCTGATAATATTTCACACATTCCATAGCCATCTATATGCTAATGTTTCCAGCAAATTATCAAATGTTATTCTATACAACCTTTTTTCCATAAATGACCTGTCATATTTGTAATGGCATCTGCATTTGGTGACAGTTTTTATTTTATCTAGCAAAAACTGCAGGTCCATAAAGAAACTAATTATTTAGTTTCACGGTTGATAATATGGTTTCTAGTTTTATAACTAGCAATATGCAAACCGATTCAGTACAAAAAATTATCTTTAAACTCAAGGGATTTTCAGAGAGCTGGACCAGTTTTATAAATGATAGAAAAGATTTCAGAGCTGTTACTCTAAGGCATCACTTTTTGAACTTTTCCAACCATTCTCAATAAAGTTTGTTCTTATATTTCAATGTTTTGTCCAGTGTTTCTATTTCACACCACATTTACTTTCTAAGCTTCTACTGCAAACCCCCCCAGAATGACTAGAACTAGAGATCCTCTCTTACATGCAGAACAAAAACAAATAGATCAAGGCTCCCAAAATGAACCCAAGAACTATGTCACATCTAATAAAAAAATCAAAAGGACTGCCCTGGTCTGGAAAGGAGCAGGAAGTGATACCGTAATTATGGGGTAAGCATGAGCTGTAAGGTTCTTCTGAAATCTCTGCATCACTCAGATTCAATTCAAATGCAACAGCCCAAGGCCAAGTTGCTCCTTTCTCAAAGGTGCAATGATACTCTCAGACAAGTTAACATGATTAACATAATTTGGCATCTGCATCTCTTTTCTTCTGGGTATTGTCAATGTCTGATTACAGTGATAAAAACTGTCATCTTCAAAAGAAAACAATTTCATTCGGCTCAAAATTTATAGGATATAAACATACCTCTATATGCATATTTGCTCTTAATTCTTCCTTGATAAACTTTGACAGATTAAATCAGCTATTTCTGTCTCTGGAAAAGATGGAGTTCTGGGGCAATGCTGTTTCTTTCCAAGGACGTCCACAGACTGATGATGAACCTTCAGCCTTTCTATCCTTATCAACTTTACTACTGAGCCCCAGAGCCTCCTTCGTAGAATAATCTTTATCAGCTGCATCCTTGACTGTTCCCTTGTTAGGAGTTCCTCCTCATCTGTCATTAAGATATTGAAATACCAGTGTCAATCCTCTTTCTTTGCTATTTGTGTCATTTCCTATTGACTTGTCTGCTATAGCACTCTTTGGACATAAGATCATCCAAAATACTGTGATAGACCTGGACTGTTTTCTGTCTGCTAAGGATTGAGGTTTGCTTATTCAGTACAAAAAAATAAACATGAAGATAAGTCAATTTACTGTTAACTAGTAGTATTTGCTTAGTGTATTCTGAGCCAGCCTTATGCTACTGGGTAAGATAATATTGTTTTAAAATCAACATATGGAGAGTATTTGTAAGTGATGCCTTAGATTTCCCACTTGCTTCTCAGCAATGCAATATGCAAATGATTCATTTTTAATTCTCCTGAATTTGGGAACTCAGTTCTGTAGCAATCCTGAGTAGGTTAATGGATGTTACAGATCCAGATCTCCTGAACATTCCTCTTTCTAAAGGTTTTCACAACCCAAGCCTGCCTTTGTCATTTAATCATTACATCTTCTGCTCTCTGTTGAGATACCAAGATCCAGGATCACTTTCATGTGAGTGGCTGATTATGGGTTTTGTTGCTTAAATATTGGGGTAGCACATAAAAAGTGCTTCTTGGTAGGAATGTGCCGCTTTACTACATCATCATTTTTCTTTCAAATAAAAAAAATACATAAATTGTTAATTCTCTCTGTCAGCTACATCATATTAAAAAAATCAAGCCCCATATGACCTCCTTAGGGCATCCAGCTGTTACAACTGCAAATGCAAGCATTGGGTTGCACAGAACCAAAAAACTTTTTAAATCAAAGTAGATAACGTAGTTTCTAATCACAAGAAGTTACCATTCTGTTCCCCAGTTAAGGAGTGTGCAATCACTAGACCAGGCTAAATCTATTCCATGGAAAGTTTGTATATTTTATTGCAAATTTGGAATCACCTACTGATTTAGGGGCTAATCCTCACGCTAAATTACACTCCGATTTTTAGATTTGTGCAGTCACAGCCTCTTGGATGTGACCATTGGAGCTATTGTCTCATAGCTTAGAGGTTCTAAGACTCTTTCTTTGTTATTACTATTTATTATAAAGTTGATGGATGCAACTTGTGTCTCCATCTAATTGAGGCATAAAAGAACCCATTTGTCTAATCTTACTCTTCAACTAGGTATGAGATTTCAGCAGATAGTCGATATGTACAGTACATATTAGAGAGTCTTTGGAACACTGACAAAATTAACTTCATTGCAGTAATTCACAAATGTATTCTCCTTCCTTTCCTAAGACGAATACATCTAAAATTTATCAATCATTTTGAGTTTCAGAGGCCTACTCTGAGCTTTGTCATGAAAGTTAACTTGTTTCTACTGTATTTTGGGGAATAGTTTTAGCAAAACTACTCACACCTTGCAATATTTCATTTTGTTTTCTTTTCTCCTCCTTCCTAAAAGGAGCTGTCAAAACCCATTTCCACAGAAAAAAAACAGTCTAGCTTTACTTCTCTTGAATACACTTATAGGGTAGATATCCAGTAAAATTAAACCACTGTAATAAGAATCTGTGGGTACAAAATTATGTTTTTGCAAATCTGTTATAAGTTTAAATATAAAGACTTTTTATGCATAGTAGTCCATATACTTAGTAAATTTTTTCCCCTAAATATTTCAAAGAGTAAATGGTGGACTTGAGAAAAAAACCCAAACACAGCAAGATAAGAAGAACAGATCTCTTATAATATTTGTCAGGAAGGAAGTTAGTGTAATAACAGTGCAAAGGTGACTGCACCTACATGAGCTAAAATCAGATAAAAATACTTCAGATCAAACTTAAAAATGTGGTCACATGTAATGCCATTGTTCGATGGATTATTTCAATGAGGAGAGAAAAGAAACAGAGCAACAGAAAGATAAAACAATGTGAAGGAGACAGAGTGTGAAGTAAAGGAACAATCAGACTGAGAAAAAACTCTACAAATCCCCTGAAATAGAAAAACAATTACAGCTAAAGATGTAACAAGTGACAAAAGGACAGAATGTAATGTACTTGGAACTGAAGAGAAATGCAACGGGACATACAGCATGATGGAAATCATCTGCTTTGTGTTCCTTTCATTTGAATGACGCACATAATTAATTTTCTTTTTTGAGATAAGGTTTTGAATGTTCTACCTGTATTTCCTGTCTGGCTTTCCTAATAATGATTATACTTCTACTTTAGGACTCTTCCAATTCACACAAACATCAAACACTTCCTCAGTTTTAATACACCAAAGATTTTTTTTCCTGATCTTGAAAATTTGCATCCAATCACAATTCAGTTGTCCCAATATCTCATCTTCTACAACAGACACTTGACATTTCAATGGGGAAAAATTAAAGCACAGGGCCAGTCTCTGA
This sequence comes from Oriolus oriolus, assembly GCA_013400235.1. NCBI lineage: Eukaryota > Metazoa > Chordata > Aves > Passeriformes > Corvidae > Oriolus > Oriolus oriolus. The sequence goes on from VXBT01001279.1 coordinate 409,699, forward strand.
TTTCTGTCTGCTGGTCTCCAAGCTTAGGGATTCCAGAGTCAGAGGTTACATCTACACATTTTTGTTTAATAGCAATTGACAAATTAATTTTATCCTTTCATCAGTAACATCTTGTAGGATTTAATTTCATAATAACAGCACATTTCATAAAAAATATTTTTAAAAAAATATTGTAAATCTACTCTCTCTCCTTTAAATCTTGAGTTATGATTAGTGAAAATCTTTCCCTAGTAATTTATTCATGAACTTAATGATATTCTATTCCTTTACAATATTGCCCCCTGTTTGTCTGTTTCCCAGCTGAATGGACCTAGACCATTATGTCTAGGTGTTTGTCTGGTTTGGAAAAAAGCAGGCTGACCTGTGACCTCATTGTTCTTTACAGCTTCCTGAGAAGGGCATGTGGAGAAGGAGGTGCTCATCTCTTCTCCCTAGTATCCAGGGGGGTTTAATTTTTGTATCAACAAGATTGTCTTACAAGAGGTAATCAATGCCTCAAGCCTGTTACTGCTTAAGAGACACGTGGACAATGCCTGCAATAATGCATTTTAACATTTGGTCATCCATGGAGTGGTCAGGCAGTTGGACTCAATGATCATTGCAGGTCCATTCCAACTTCAATATTCTATTCTATTCTATTCTATTCTATTCTATTCTATTCTATTCTATTCTGTTTTCCATTCTAGTCTTTCTCACCTTATCCAAGCCCTTACACTAAGTGTCTCTTACTTTTTACTGGACTTTATGCAAAGGTGGATTTGCTTCTCCATCCATAACTTTATTACATCTGGAAACCCTCTTGGTTCACATTTTGCATTCACTTCTTTCATCTTTAAACTCCAGGATATTTGTTCTTTTGTGATATCTGCTCTTCTTACAGACAGTGATTTACTCTTCCATCTAGCATCTGCTTCTCCATTTCATATTACTGTCTAGTTTCATTCTATCTCCAGATGCTCTGGCACGGGTCAAATGTTAATGCATTTCAGGCAATGACATCACATCAAAGCCTTTTCAAAAGTTCAAGACATAACCCAAAACAGCACTCTTTCAAAAATTCCTGTGTACCATCCTCCAAGTTCACTTCCTTCAAACTTGCAACCCAGCACTGGCAAAAAGATAGGAAGGGACAATCAGTTCTTTCAGGGGAGGAGGGACACCAGTTCAACCCCAAGGGGTCTGTGTAACAGCCTGTTCTTTAGTATCCTTAGAAAATATCCCTTAATATCCTTTAATATCCTTAGAAAGTTCTCCTTGCAGAATTTTGCTGATAATGCAAACTTATCCAGAATGATACAAATAAGTACTAACCTGTAAGAGTTGCACAGGATATCTGACAGTGAGTAATAAAATTCAGCAACAATAAATCCCAAGTGTGCAGATGAGAAAAGTAACCTGAACTTTGCACAAAAAACAATGGGCCTTGAATTAACTCTATCAATCAGGAACAAGAAACTGGATTTTTACAAGTTTTTGAAAAATTTGCCTTTGTTTACAGCAATAGTTAAAGTTTGTTAATAAAATTACCTCATCCCCAAGCAATCTAAATCCCTTTCATTGGTTTAATAACTACTTTGAAACAGTAAAAGCAATTCAAATCCCAACATTGTGTGGGGTTGTTCAAAAAATGTTTAAAAAAATGAGTAAACGTGGCATTTTGTGATATGGTTTTGTGGGTATGGTGTTACTTGGGCAAAGGTTGGACTTGATGATCTTGGAGGTCTTTTCCAACCTTAATAATTCTATGATTCTCTGATAGGCTCCATGTTGATCTGAATGCTTGTGCCCAAGGTCCAGTAAGGAAGACAGTGGCTGTATTTTTCCATGCAATGTGCTCTAGGATGACCCTGCTTGAACAAGGAGGTGGGAACAGATGACCTCACTGCCAGTCCCTTCCAACCTTATCCATTCTGTGATTTTGTGATTCTGTGATTCAGTTGCTAGGTGTTACTCAAATATTTTGTAAGCTTTTTTAATGCTTTCATCTAATGAGTTCTCAGAATGCCACTAATGTAAAAAGACTCATTTTGCGTTCTCACACAAGCAAAATTTCCTCTAAAATCAATTGTCATGCTGACAAAATTGGCTTGTCAGGTCAGGCATAGAGCTACCAGCAGGCTGTGAAGACTAGCAGTATGCATGCCATTCCCATTGCAGAGCAACTGATTTTGTTTAAATTCCACCAATATTTTTAAAGGTAGAAATTTAATCCAGGAATTACAGATAACTTAAGTCTGATCAATATTCACATTGTGCTCAGAAAGGCCCATTTCGGAAAAGCAGCATATTTAAAACCAAGGAATTACTTACATCCATTTCTATTCAAAACATGTGCAGCCTGCGCTGAACTGAGGCCAAAAAAATGCTTTAAGATCCCCAAAGATGCTGCATAAAGCAAATATATACACACATCCCCAAATGAGTGCTTAAGTTCTACTTTTTGCCTACCCTCTGGCATGCGAGAAAATTATTATACAGTTCTTCTTTCTCACTACTAGCATTTGGAGACATTCTTTGGCTGAGCTTTCAATAGCTGGGTTTATTCCTGAGACTCAGTAGTTAAAAATATGTGCAACAAAGTCAGCCAGACCTTGTATGTATAAATTTCCCTCTTTCCTTAAGAGAAGTAGATAGACTACAGTGTTCTTCTTAGACATAACCAAAAAAGTCTGCTTAAAAATTTACTGAATATGTCACCCCAAAATTTTACAACCCATTTATGATGCAAACTCAATTTGATTAAATATTTTATATATAGAATAAACAACATTTTATATAGCTGGTGATTTTCCTCTACATCAGCCAAAAGTCAGGAATGAGAGAATACATTGGGAATTTGGCTGAAAAATCTCAGATAAATAAGACCTTTGAAATTCTGCCATTAGGCTTCAGAAACCTTTCAAGCATCAAATTAATGTTTATTCTTCTGATAAGAAAATAAAGGAAATATATTCTTGTTATGATGATTTCTTGCATAAAACCTTGTCTGAAGTACCAGAGCCATTCAGCGAAAATGCACAGCACAGAAATTATAAATAGCTAGATTATAAAAGAAATCAGAGCATTCAAAGTCAACACAACTGTCTCCTGTAGATGCCAGTAATTAAATTCTTTTATCTGGTGGAAGAAGTGCTGCCAGCTTCCTATAATGAACTCAACATCACCTCAAGGCTTTTAAATCTTAGGACTTTTACAGGCATGCATCAAAGCTGAAATTAGAGATCTCATGTATTTTATGATAGAAATGAACACTGTGCATACATGATTGGACATCAGAGGAGCGCTGTTTCTAGGGCAGCTCACCAAAAGAAAACATTCTTAAAAGAAAATTTTCTTGATGTATTAGCAATTGTGAATTAAATCACAGCAAAATAAGTTGTACAAAAGCGTGTAATGAAGAAATGATTAGAAGAAGTCAAGATTAAAAAAAAGAGTCTCAGAACAGACTTGAAGTTTTTATGAGTGGGGTTAAAAATTTCACTTCCTTGCTTCCCTAAGCATTATTAACTGACTCAGTATGATGTAGTCCCTGTGACTGAAACATTCATGGTAAGAGGCCTGAAAAGTGTTTGCCTGGCACCTACCTGGGGTTCTCATGACTTCCATGCTTTCAAAGCTCAGCTGCTCAACAGAAAATCCTGAAACACTCTATTGAAACAATTCAATCTCTGTATCTTTTAAAGAGGAATATCTAGGATCTCAGATTTAAGGGCAACACCATGGATCAGGCTGTCCTATAGCTTTTTACTCTGTAAACTGAAGTTTGCAAGCAGTTGCATATGGGACAATGGGAAAAACCCAATTGTTCTGCCCCCAGGACACCTCTCACAAAATTACAGGCTCAGTACTGCAGTTCATATAAACTCCAGTGCTCATTTGTGCTTAGCCTCCCTTCCTGAACCTCCAAATGACGTCCTTAAGAGTATTTGCTTTTACTGCAGGCAGTGAAAGAGACTGCTCATTAGATATATTCCTTCTTTTCTTCTAACCCACATAAAGCCTTTCTTTTGGCTTTACCTTTGTCAGCTCTGCTTAGATGCTTTGTTGGTATGACAAAGGAGAGACCTATTGCCTGGCTATGGAAAATGCTCACATGCGGCAGTGCTGCTATACCCTAAAATCCTAGGGCTCCCGGCTAGCTCCGCAGGTAGCCGCTGGATTATGGGGAAGCCACTCTGAGACCCTTGCCGTTGGGTCCCAGAGCAGCGAGGGATATTGAAATCCTCTCAGCAGGATCTGTTGCGACGCGTCTAGGTAAAGGGTTGAGGGAAGGACTCAGCCCAGAGACAGAGTGGGGGTCAACGGTTTATTGCCCCAAGCCCTGCTCGGTCGGACTGAGCCGAGGGACCGGGGTGACAGCGTCTTTTATGGGGGGGTGCACACAAAGGGTATCGGCCAATCCAAACCAAGCAGGGAGGGATAAAAGGTGGAGTAATATTCACATACAACCAATAAGGGACCAACAGAGATGATTAACATACAAAATATCAAATGGGGCGTCGAATATAACAGAAGATTCTGGAAGCAGGGGTAGGGTTGGGAATGATTGACATAGAGCAGGTGCATGGACTTTGGGGATTGACAGGGGAGTTCTGGGGGTGGTCTGGGTGATGGGCATGGTTTGAGGGAAGGGTTTTACTTTATTTGGGGTAGGGGCGGGGCAGGGGGGATGGCTGGGATGAACCTTTATTAAGAACTTAATAGGGGAAAACCAGGAATGTACCAACTCATAAATTTGACATGAAATCCGCACTACTACACTCACATAGCCTAGGTACGTGTCAGGTGTGCAACCTGTTCTTAGCAATCTGTTCCTTCTGTCTGCTTGCCCTTCCTGATCATTGCTGATTTGCTGACAGTTTGCTGCGTGCTCTTCTGTGTATGTTTACACTGGGCAATACTTATACGTGCCATTCAGGCATCAGGATCAAGAAGTTACTTCTCATCCCTGCTGAGCAGGTTCTGTTTCTCACATGTCAAGTCATGAAGCAGTCTCTTCTTTGCCTCATTAAATCTGTATTTTCATGCTCCATCAGCTCATTTCCTATTTTCTTGAATGTAGATTTAACTTCTTTGAGGCAAGGACTTTCTTCTTATGGTTTGTATATCTAGTTCAATAACCTTAGTGTCACTAGTTACACTGAGAGTGAGACCCCAGATCATTTCAATTGCATGCAATGTTTTCATTTAATGCTTTATTAAATAAAGACAAATGTAATTTGTTTCATACTAGATGAGTAACTTCTTCACAGCTCTGTTGGCCAACTGAGTGAGGGGAAGAAGGTGAACATATAGACTGATTCCAAATATGCTTTCAGTGTTGTTGATGCCCACTTTCAGGCTGCAAGACAAGAAGGATTCTTATAACATGACTGATACTCCCTGAGGGTTTATTCCCAACCTTCTCATGGTAAACATTGTTTTTTCAGGGTTTGTTTTTCTTGTTTGTTTCTAAAGGATAATGTTATTAATATCAGATCAACTATATTTAATTGTCTTTGTCCTTAAAATATCAAAATAAAACAGATTTTCTGTACTTTAATTACTTACCTGAGGAACTCTGCCTCTGCAATGACCCTGTTTATTAGAGTATTTCTCTAACCTTTATTTTCTCACATATACTTATTTACAGAATTCTACCCACAAAAAGCAAGGATGTGACTCAATTTTGCAGCTTTTTCTGTCAGATGTAAGTAAGAAAGAAAGAGAATACAGTATATTAAGGCAAATAGATTCTAATACATACATAATATGGCATGACTGGCTGAATTCAGACTGAAGGAAATAGTTATTTCTCCACAATTAGAACTCCAAACAATGAGATAAACCAAACTGTGTTTTCCAGATAAGGGAAGAACTCATGCTAACATGTAGTAGAAAATAAAATGTGAATCACAATGACAACAGCATCTTCTGGTTTTTGTTTTTATCCTTACTTTGCATCTACAGCTCATGCATTTATTCTTTGGACTCTGGCTCTGGGTTCAGCAAGAACATGCCTTAGTGTTTTGTAGCAGTCAGGTGAGATGTTGACCTAACAGATCTAAGCATGGATCAACTAACAAGTCTCCTCTTTTCAGTTTTACTCTCTTAATAGAATTTTTTTTTTTAAGGTGCCACTCTAACACCTGAATTTGCAAGGATGTTTTTGTTGCATTTGTTTGAGTTGTTGAGACTAGACTGTGATGATGCAAAGATCCAACCAGGTTTAGTCATTGGTCCTTCACTGATCTGGCAAAGCAAGAAATTTGGTCTCAGACATAAAACATTCCAGGCTGTATGTTGATTAACATGAAAAATCTGCAGTTATATTAGAGAAAAATCTGCTCAGAATCTTTCATTTGCCTTTCAAGTACACAGGATGTTGGGGGATTTTTTCTTAATTTCCTCTTAAACACAGAGTTCTCTTCATTGATTTTAAAGATTTCTAATATGATAAATTTAACCAGTTGCATTTTTGGAATGCATACATGCTCTGACACATATATAGAGACTTCTTTGACATCAGTGATGGAGCTATACATGACCTGCTGGCAAGTTTAGAGTCTTTAAGCATTTGTAACAACCATCCCTATTTAGATTTAAAGTAAAATTTAAAATGAAAAAAACTAGGCTGATCTCTTGTCTATCACACTAGTTACCTTACTGTAGTTATATTATTCTTCCTCCCTTTGTCAATATCACTCCGTTATGTTGTACTCTTTCTTGGATTTTTCTTTTTTTCTTTACCTACCATTTACTATTATAGCTACCAAAGGAAGTTCACAAAATTGGTATGATTACTATTTTCCTTTTGAGTAAGTTAACCCTAATGAGATATTAATTTTCCTCATTAACATGGTACACATTTCCTAACAATAATTTGTGTTTCCCAGATAGAAATGAACCAAGTTTTCACTATAAATTTTTTCAGCAGGATTAAACATTCAGTGCTCCTTTTTCCACACTGAGAAGCAGACTAGCAGGTCGTTTTTGGTTTTGTGGGTTTGTTTTTTTTCCCCCAGAAACCAAGGGATTCATGTACACCTGAATGGATACACTGACACCTAGTCTAGTCAGGATTTTCCACCTTTGTCTTTAGGGAAGTCTACTAGTCCCTGCATTTTAATTCTGTCATTCTGGCAAGAAACTTTCCAGTGATGGATCTTGAGTGTCCAGAGGGGACCTAGGCTAGAAGATCTTATGTTTCAAACATTAATGGTTTCCTACAATGAAGTCTGTGAGGGAAAGGTTCATGCTGTTTCTTTCTCGTAAGCATAAAAAAACACGCTCTGAGTCTTCTACCCTCTGCTTAATATATTGTATTAAGCAGAATTATTTCAGCTGTTTGTTAAAAGGATCTGTAAGTGGCTAGGAAAGGATCTGTAGGCAGTTATTTTATGTGCCCTGCAATTCCAGGGCAACTTTACAGAAGAGGAAGCACGAGACATTATCTCAATGCTCCACCAACATCAGGTGAAGAGCTGTATCTTTGGGGGTTTTTCTGTTTGTGTGGACAGTGGATCATACTTTGCCAGCTAATAAATATTAGACCAAAATTCATGTTCTGAGATGTCAGTTTTCCACATCTTTTAAAATAAACATTATCAAAGCATTCCACAAATACAGTGCATTGGCCTTATAGACTTTTCAACATTTCAATAGCCATCCCTGGACAAATATGTGATCTTCTTAGAAAAAATGCAAAACCATACAGGTTGGCGGGACTGAATTAAATGAGAAAAGATTACTTTTAAATAGAGAGTTTATCAACTGAATTCACAAATAAATAGCCAGTGAAGAAGGGAATTTACATTCGTAGGTGAATTTTCATTGCGAATGAAGGATATGACTTATTCAGTTATTCAATACAGGTACGTCCCATTACACCATGTGCATATTTTGTCAAGTTTCTGTAGTTTGTTCATCATCTTGCACAGGTGAAGTAACAAGCACCCATCTACCTGCAGGCTTGAGTAGATTAGTCTCCATAATTACGTTTGTGTCTTGCGCAGGGACACCGCTGGATGGGTTTATCTTTAAGCTTCCATTAAACAGCTGCTTAGAGTGAACAGAAAAAACCTTTTTTTATTTCATTAATATACAGCTTATCTCAAAAATACTGCATAACTGTATTTTCCTACTGTAACATACTACATATATATTTTCTGAGATAGCTCTGAGAGTCATGTGTCCAGTCAGCTTTTGCTGCAAAGTCTGATTAAATTCAAAATTAGAGGTTTCAGTGAGTTAAACACACCTTGAATTAATAGAACTTCTGAACTGAGGCTGACGTTTATGAAACCAAACTTGACAAACTTTGGAGTACAAATGACTGTGTGGAGTACTCTGTTACCTTACAGTAAAAACTCTGTCATTATTATAATGACAGCTAAAAGTATAAAGAAAATGATTGTTGCATTAGTTGAATCTTTACAGAGCTCTGTACAGTGAATTCAATAAATATTCAAAAAATCTTTCAACATACATTTTTCAAAAGAGCGTTCTTAGAAGTGTAATACCTGATAATAATTTTTTAAAAATGTCAAGCTTTCACTATATCAGTGATTCTAGACAGGATAACACATTGCTTTCATGTACTATTTACTGTCTTTTTCTTCTTTATTTATGACACTTACAAATGTTTTAGAGCTATTAGTTTAGTATTTTACTATTTGGTTTTGGGAGTTCTCATCAAGGCAGGTTCTGACTTCAAACAGATTTTCTGTTTAATCAAAAGCAAGCTAGTGCCATGTCAGGTAGTATGCATTCTCAAAAGAAATGGATTCCAGTCACTGATCATTCTTTTAGTTTCATACATTAAACCATCTCTTTCAGGTGTCATTAGTACTAACAATCTTTCCAAAGGCTTCTAAAGATTTCCTTTAATCTATGTTTGTATTTGTTCTTTCCCTTTTACAGCTGGTGTACCCTCACATGCACTTGTCACTCATTTTACTAAGCCACAAAAATTGTAATACACATGTCACTGACACACAAAAACATTAGTGGCTTTATCATACTGATTAAGCCATAGCCCTGGAGTTTACTATACAATAAAGTGAGAAAAAGAAACGTAACAAACATATGTATGTGGAACATGGCTTGGACAATCCAAAATGTACAATACCAAACCAGTAAGTATCAGTGGTGCTATAACATTTACAATTCAAACTGCTCCACGCAAAATTAAAGAGAATTCCAAACACTAAAATTAGTTTCCAAGTGAAATCCTGTCATAGTGGCTGAACCTTTCACAACTTCATTGTTGTATTTCATGTCATAAGTTCAAATGGACATTTCTGTTGTCTGTGTCATTAAAACTTGTGCATCTCTGATTCCAACAGCTTTAAAGCATCCAGCATTAGGTTCCAGTGTGATATTTGGCAACAACAAAAGAAAAAAATAATTTTAGTGATCTTTAATCTCTACCAAATTCTCGTAAATTTTTTGGGTAGGAGAATAGGGATTATATTCAGAAGGCGTAATGCTCTTTGTTATCCATTAGAAAATATTTAAAAGGATAAGTATAGACAATCACATTTAAAATTTAAAATTAATCATCTTAAGTTTGACATTAATAGAAAAGTCATAAACAGAAAAAATATCCAACATAAAAGAAAAATTACCTATAGGTTTTTGTGAAATAAACTCAGAAAATTTAAAACAGTGTCATATTTATTATATTTTTTAATTCTCATTTGCTATTAGGCTTATGCCTAGATGAAACATAGCAAATCAGAACTTTAATGACATCCAGAAAACAATGAGACCATACCCAAGGATACAAACTTGAATTCATAGAAATTTTTGGCAATTAGCTTAAAATGTGACATAGCTAAATGAAAAGAGAACAGCAAAATCTTCCATGCATGTATAACTCTCACAAGGGTTTGCCAATGCTCAGCATATTTGGTCTCAGACTTTACCTTTGCTGTCCTAGCAGTGAATTTACATTAATTTCATTCAAAGATGTGATTGTCTCAGAAAAATATATGACACAGACCTATCGTTTTATCACAGGACAAAATGCTGGGCTATCTTTTCTGTTTATTAAGTAATGGTTCTTTCCAGGTAAGCACAGGAACTAGAAATAGTTATTGATTTTGCTTCTGTTTTCTCACAGGAAATTAAAGGCTTTATCTAAAGTACATAAATCTCAGGTGCATAAGATAATTAATGTATTCTGAGCACACTTTGGAAATGCATGACTACGAAGGTAAAGAGGTCAATCCTGTTTGAAAGGCTAGCCAAATTTATACATTTTAATGTCTTGCTGGCAGCTATAGAAACCTGGCATATCACGGTTACATTTAAGTATTTTTTAAGCTATAAAAGTCAGATAAGGTGCATCTGTTCCAGAAAAAAAAAGGTTGCAATTTGTACTTATATCAGTAAAATTAATGAGTACCTTCAAGCATTCAGTCACAAAGCTATCAGATGTCATAAAACAGAGATGATATTAACATACAGGACTTGTTTCAGCAATAATGTAGTTTACAATTCAGCAATCGTGGTTTGGTTTGGGTTGCAGAACCACTCTTCACTCCCTGATAGGGAGTGAAACATGATAGGATTAGTTTAGATATCTCTAAACAAACCTGAAAAGAGTAACAACTTACCTAGACCTTAAATCTGAGGGGATGGTGAAACGACACTTTTTCCTAGAAATGATTTTCAGTTGCCATACTCTATTGAAAGTTTTATTTATCCCAAGTGCTCCTTCTATAAATTAAGTCCATTGCTATTTTTATCTTTCCATGTTGACAAGAGAGATAATTGATCCTAGTTCACTTCATTACATCACCTTATACAACTGTAGATAGTTCTGTCTCCCTTCATCCACTTTTTTTAGCAGAATGAACAGTCCTGTTCTATAGGTTGTAGTTTGTGAGGATTTAGTAAATTTTATTGCTCTTATCTAACCCTTCTGCTGTTTGACAATGTCTGGTTTAAAATGTGGCTTTTGTGCAGAATGCAGAAAGGACATTTGGCTGAATGCCAAAGCAAGTTTTTACAAAAGACACTGCAACTACAGTATTCATTGAGGTAAATTACCATTTCAGTTTACAGGCCATGCACAGACAAGGTGATCATTATATAATATTTTGTTATGAATTTATCCTGTTTTTGAAGAGTGCTAAAGTCCAGAACAGCTTGCTTTACAGGAAAAGCCAAGCATTGCCTTTTTTAAAAAGAATAAGCACATTTTTCTTTTGATTTGTAAACTATTCATCATCTGAAATTAAAATATTTTGAATACCTTCAACCGCAGCACTACAATGGAACTTACTCAGCTGAAGAAATACAACTGTATAGAACAGGAGTTTCTAAGTTAAATTTTGCATATGAAATTCTGATGATACACGTCTGCTTAATATCAATATTCTCTTTCATCTTATAGATTGGTGATATTTTTCCCTGTTTGTAAGGACAGAAATTTTAAAAGATCTCACTCAAAGGAATCTTTCAGATAAGTGTTTCAGCACAAGGCTTTGTTAGACGCCCAGCATTGCAAATGGTAGATTCTGAGCAAACAAAATTCAGCACAGAGCTAGACCTGTTAAAATATTAGTGATTAAATGTCCATATTTTCTTTTTTTTCTTCATCTATATCCTGCATTATGGGGGTGCCGCATTTCTGACATTGTAATACGTGCTTGCTTTTTACTTTGTGTGGGGAGAAAGCCTTATTAACATTCGTAGCAAGCATATTCAACACAAGAGAAATGAAATAATTGTTTCTTAATATTCACTTTAATAATAACACGATTATGCTTTTCCTTTTTTAAAAAATTTTTGTTTTCTTTAGCAGCTCACATCTGATCTCTAAATGGAGATCAGTTATTTGCATGTGCAACAGCCCAATGGCGTACCGATATTCAGGCATGTACCCATTATGAATTTTACTCTTAAAATTCTGAAATATTCTTAATAAAACTCTTGGACAGAATGAACTGCATTCTTATGAACAACATCTTGACATATTATTGTCAGATGATCGATTTAAACATCAAGCAATCTTTCAATCTACACAGTGTATGTATTATTGCAGAAGTGTCAGTTTGTTTACTGGGCTAGATGCTCTGAAGTGTTGTCTCTTTTCACATCAAAGGTCAGTTTGAAATTTCTTTCATTTTCTGCCAAAAAAATCTATGAACACTTCATAAAGTTGTGATCTTGTTTCTTTCATTCCTTCTCAGATGAACAGAAAATGGTATCTGTAATGCCACCTGAGACACATCAATCTATACTCATGGCAGATATATCATCTGTGAAACTAGTTCAAGAAAACTGTCAGGTCTCATTGGGAAAATTAAGTTTTCTATTAGGGGAATGAATCATATATGACAAATACTGAATGATAGGTTGGAAGAAGTTATTGTTCATGGACTTCATTTCAGATGCAAGTTCCTTCTCACTTCACAATTATAGTAGTCCGTTCTTATCACTCCTTTAATTTATATGTATTTTTGCTCATAAAAATCTGTTGTGCCATTCCACAGATTTAGGACATACCATAAAATAATTGTTCAAGATATTACCATTATTCAGATAAGTGGAGAATAAATTATAATTCTCAAACCTTCATTTAGCAGAAACAAAGAAGTTTTATAAATTACCATTTTTCTGATTCGGTTCTACTGTTTTTATTCTGTCGTACTGGTGAGAAAAGGCTTCTTATGGCAGAGGTGGCTAACCTTTCACAGACTGAGATCCAGGAAATGAAAATGAGCAATATCAGACAGACATAGGTTTTAAAATAGAATCACTGAATTTAGTACTCTTATGCTGTTGCACCTGATTAATAAAGAATTGAGAGTTTTCTGTGTGAACCCCAAGACTGACTAAAAGGCCTCTCTTGACATACCTGGAAAAGGCATTTTGGTAGTTTCAAAAATGGTTTTACACCTGATAACCATGTGACTGTATGCATACTCATGCAGTGCATTCATTTAAACTCTGACACTGTGCTGCTGCAAATAGCTGACTCTGAATCTGCTGTAAAAACATAATGCTAATTACACTTTGATTTTCAGAAATGGTGACTTCTACTGACAGCAACTTTGATTCTTCTGTTCTTTTACAGCTAAAGAAAATCATTGCCTATTCTGATGTACAGTGGATGTATTAGTGAAAAGGAAGTAAATCAGCCCTTGTGCTCTCAAGAAGCAGTTTTATTCTAGTCTAATTAAAAAGCCCAAAACACCCAGATCCAGAGTGTGAGAAAAAAAGTAGGAACTTTGAGCTAAATGACAGTCTGGTGAAAGAGCTAATGATGACTAGCTGCAAGGTAGCCAGTATTGCTGAGAGAAGTGCCTAGAGTGACAGCCGCTTCAGAACAGATTGGTCAAAGTGTTAAAATTAATTACTGCACAAAGACTCTTTTTGCCAAAGAAAGAGATTAGAGGAGTAACCTCTGCAGTGCTAGGCCTGAATTTCTAAAGCATTCTCAGTGTAAGTATATCGTGATGGCTCAGAGTCATACTTAGCTGGTCACTTCCAAACAGATAAATTCAGCTCCAATATACAGACATAGCAGCAACATGGTGAAGCTATCTCTGAGTATCAAAGACATGTTAAATTACATTTGACAATCTCATTAGCTGTCTGCAGGACACGCATTTACATTCCAAATATCCGAAATGTTGTAAACAGCTAGAGCTCTGTTTTAATAATTATGCTGTCAAAGAAGCATTTGTTCCATTATAGAAGTGGAGAATTTACTGCAAAAGTCCTCTAATACATTTGTTCTGGCATAGTAGTAAATTAAGGATGTGAATAGCATATGAATATTTAAGAATAACTGCATTATGAACAGATATCTTAGTAAACAGATAGATACACATACATATGTACCTAGTATACATATAGTAAGAGAGCAAGATAATTGTAAGATATCCTAAAAAGTATGGTAAAACAAGCTTTATTTAAAAAATATTATAAGCAAGAATGATGATTGTTTGCCCAGTTTTAATACTGTCCTTCTGTATTTGCCCACAAATGCAATCTTAATCTATTTGTTTGCATAGTAATTTCTCACCTCTGAATCTTACCTCACTGAGTTGGTAGGTAAAAATTTATCATTTTCTTCATTTTTCAAACTGATGCACATCCTTCAGCTTAGTAATTTATTTAGTAATAGGGCCAGATGACTACCCAGCCACTCAGTCAATTCCCTCCTCAGAAGGACACAGGGCAGATAATAAGATGAAAAAGCTCAGGGGCTGAGAAAGACAGGGAGATCACTTACCAGTGAGCATTATGGGCAGAACAAACTTGTCTTGGGGGAAATTAGCTTAATTTACTTCCATGTAAAAAATATATAGATAAAAAGGAACAAAGACAAAATTTAAAATAAATCCTTTCTCTTCCCCCCACCCCCTTGCCGATGGGGAAGTTTGCTCCCTCTCTTCTGGCTCTATGTCCCATGGCAAGCAGCACAGAGGAATGGGGAACACAGGGTGTGGACAGACCACAACAGCTCCTCTTGGCTGCTCCTTCCTCCTCACACTTTGCCCCTGCTCCGCTCTAGGTCCTTCATGGGGGCTGTAGGCCATGAAATGCTGGGTCCTCTTGATGGGCTGCAGGGGAATCTCTGCACTGACACCTGAAACACCTTCTCCCCTCCCTCTACTCTCACCTCGGGGTCTGCAGGGCTGTTTCTTGCACTTTTTAACCTCACTCCTCTCTGCCAGGAAGTGTTTTGCCATCTCTTATATATGCTTTCCCATAGGTTCAAGGTGGCCTTACCTTACCCAGGGAGCTCAGCTGTGCCCTGTGGTCCATTGGAGTGGGTTGGATATTTCTCCATGTGAGCAATACAAACCTCTGCACATTTCCACTGCAGGCTACAGATTTGGCCCAATGGCAAGAACTTCTACTAGATGAGACCATGGCATGAGTGCAGACCATGCTGGATCTCTGTTTTACATGGAGATCTCACTGGAGAGCGAGGAAACGCATTTTCTCCACCAGATTCATAAAAGTAGCAGAGAGAACAGCAACATCTGTAAACACCACCTTTTGAGATCCAGTCAGGCTTTTGAGATTTATCTGATTAGGCTTGTTTTGTCTGTCCCTACCCTCATTATGCATCCTATACCTCCTGATTTTGGAAGTGAAGTGAAACATTAAAAACCTCAGCTGTTTAACAGAAAACACTGGCAGCTATCCTGCATCTGGCTCTTCTGAAAGACTGTGGATGGCAACCATACCAGGTATTCAGTTCAACTTTGACCTGCAATATACATATACACATACATATATAAGAGATAATTTGATGGATACATGTATAGCTAGAAATTGTCCCTAGCAGAAACAAATTCTTCCACAACTGCCAAATAGAGTTAAGTGAGTTTGGAGAAATTATACAGGAAATAGATTAGCTATAAAAATCTTTAAGATTATTAGGAGCAGATATAAAAAGGTCTGGACTGCTTTTTAGCGGTCTTAAAAAAAATCTTTGAAAGTATAGGATGATATTTAATATCCATAATAATGAAAAATGCACCCAAGACTTAGGTTCAGTTACCAGCTTTTTAGATATAATTAGATTCAGAAAAGGTTATGTTTTTTCAATGTCCAGAAATGTCTAAACACAGAAAGATTATATTGCTACCTGAGCAGGGTAAAATGTTTAATTAAAAATTCTCTTTTACTGCTAATATGAAATTCTTTTTGTTACAATTTCTTCCAAGGGAAGTCACAAAACTGTTTTCACAAAGGAAACTGTAACAAATTAATTAGGAGCATTTTATCAAGTACTAATTTTTGCAGGACACTTCAATCGACAGTGGTATGGGAGTCTCAAAGTTACAGTGGTCTAAAATGAGATCTAGTAAGGTTTTGTTACATGCAAGTGATTTAATTCAGTCCCAGAGATTCACCTTTATAGCAGGTGAAGCGGGCCCATTCCCTCTCTTCTACACAGTAGCTCAGTGGATAAAGCATTCACTGGTACGTAAAGACCTGCTTTTATTTCTGAGGAGAAAAAAAGCTCCACCCTCCTGACTTGAGGCACATATTGCAAACAGACCCTGGGGCAAAAGAGCCTCACGTATTCCTGATGCAGAGAGTCACCACTGGCCAAGTAATGCACATGGAAAGCAGGATAGGCTCCACTCTTGACTCAGTAAACATTTCTGTCTGATGTTACAGTCTCTGTGATTAGATGTAATGCTATTAGGCAGACATTTGAGATGAGGCAGAAAACTGGCATTTTCAAGAAAGCACACAAAATACCTCATTTACCTCTCTTTGTCTCTTTCTGGCCAAAACATTCTTCAGGCTTTGATGTGAAGTATTGAATGGGATGGATGAGCCTATGACAGTGACAGAGGCTGGAATTTTGAGGTGAACCTTAATGTTTCAGAGCCTTGTCTGTACATATGGTTGCTGGGAATTAAGGTGAGCTCTCTCAGGCTCTGATAGCAGAATTCACACCAAGGCCGAGTTCAACCCCTTGCAATGGACTCACAAGACTTGAGAGTGGATATAATTTTAAGATGGTTAAAATGAAGCATGTGTAAGGTACCTAGATAATAAAAAGGGTTTTTAAATGACTGACATAGGAAATACTGGAAATTAATTCTCAGTACCACAGATGACTGTCTTGCTTAACTGATGATAATTATGGGAGTCCATTGCTATTAGCAAAAAGTAGAATATACATAAAAAGGCTGTAAACTCACTCATTTTCTGCTCCTTGTATCATTTTTAAGCAGCCTGAGTAAGAGCAGGAAAACTTGAAGAAGGATCTCAGATTGATTTAAGCCCCTATCTACATTTTAAGTTTTCTGTATCTTCCATCTGAAACCTAACACATCTGCTTAAATTGTCTATACCCATCCACCCAGCAGGTGATGCTGAGATGTTGGTTTAGCTATCTGAGAAGTAAGCTGATATGATTTGAAGAACAATCTCCAAATTTGAATTAACGGGAGAAATAAAAAAATTAAAAGATACCACCACTGGAATCTTTATAGCCCCGAAAAGGAACCCCTTGGAACTTTGTAACTGACTTTCAAAAGTTTTGAAAATGTGCCACAAAAGTAAAAGAAAAGAAAAAGTGTCACAGTATTCAAAAGGGAAGGAAAATATTACCATGCCAATTGTAAACCATGTTGACATGACATTGAGCCTGAGCTGAGATGGGTTCTATTAATTAGCTTTCAAAGTAGGATAATGAAATAAACACTGATTAACAGGAGAATAAGGAAATATAAGTGTTATACTGAAAAAAAACAACCTTCCAATTAATTACCAGGTGGTGGAAAAAAAGTAATAGGATTGCTGAATCTGTCTTACACTTCTGCATGGTAGGTAGCAATATCTACCTTGAGATGTGCTTCACATGGAGTCCCAGAAGAATGGACACTTGGCTAGTTTACCCTTTATATTTTTTTGACAGTCACCGGGAAGAATGGATTTGAACTACCTAATAAGCTTGAGGAAAAACCCATTTTGGATACAGAGGAATAAATATTCTGAGGAAATGTCAAGTAAGTGCATTTCATATTGAGATTGCAGTGATTTCTGCAGTAACACTGTGGCCACTACAGGAAGGACGTTGATATTGGAGCAGGTTCAGAGAAGAACCTTGAGGATGATGAAGGGATGTAAAAACATGGCTCTCACTGAAATATATAGCTCAAACAGTTTGTCTAATAAAAGACAAGTCTGTGGGGGTGACCCCAGCATAATCGATAAATAATTTCCTGTGAATAGAAATCTATTAGCAGAGAACTAGCAAAGAGGGAAAGTAATTGTCTGTAGTAAGCACCCAGTTAATGGATTCTCCATCTCTGGAGAATATTCATAAATCTATACTGGATATTTTATTAAACAATATGCTTGAGGTAAAACAGGAATTAATTCAAGGATTTCTGTAGCCTGTGTTTTGTTGGAGAACAGACTAGATGGTCATGGCCTGTAACAGAATCCAATAATGTGTATTTTTCCATTGACTAGATGAAGTCATAAAATCTGTGAAATTCTATTAAGGTCCTAAGTCCTTTCTCAAATAATCACTAAAATACTGTTTCTTTGATTTTTTTTTAATTGTTGTGGCAAATAATTGTGCAAGAGTGTTGTTAATGAAAAAAGTAAATTTTACATTTCTTTTGTTCTTGTCATCTGCTACAGAATCTATTGGTGAATGATTAATAAGATTTTACTGGCAGCTCTAACAGCAGTAAGAAAAGCACATCAAAGTCCCAGCAAAGTTTTAGTCTATATGAGGAAATCACAGCGTCGTGGTTTATTATGAGCTACACAGCAATTTTATTTTTGTTTTTAACAGGTGTCATTATCAGTTTTAGTGAGTTAGAATACAAATTAATTGTATTTCAGAAAGTATCTCTTACGAAGGCGTATAGAATCATAAAATCGTAAATCATAGAATGGCCTGAATTGAAAATAAAAATATGTTATTTACAGAAGATGTAGAGAAAATTTCTAAAGCAGAGGAAATAGATCTAGAAGGCATCTGCAGGGAAGAATCTAATTTTTAACTTTTTACAAAGAAAGTAAGATTAAAGACTTTTAATTTTTTAAGTTTTTTATTTTTTTTTATGTTGTCAAATAACATCCTTTAATAACATCAGAAGGGTATACCATCATCATTGCTGTTAGCTGTGTTCCCCATTTTGCTTTCTAGAACCTCTTCCTTTTATCATGGAAAGGCATTGGTTTGTGCAGACTGTATATGTGGTTGTGAAGAGTATGTATTGCTATTCTGCCTGTAGTCTCTGTTTCAACCTTCTTTTCTGTCTAGGTAGGACTTCACTCAAGAATTAGGGACAGTATTCCATTTGATTGCATACTTGCAATTAACTAACTAACTGATGTGAATGAAGCTGTGCCTACGTGCAAAGATTCAATCTATGCAGATTTGATCACAGACACATTTTGTGTATTTTAATTGCAGATATGTATGTTTTAAACTAAAATCTCATCCGTAGTGTGAGCATGCAGATTATGGTTTCTGTGGCTGTCTTTTTTTCTCCTTACTGTAGCTAGTGGATGTATGTTTTTGTGCTTTCCTTTATCAGTAATAAATAATATCTAAGGGCTCATTTGAAGGGATGGGTGTCTCTTCAGTATTGTATGCCAGAAGTAAATGTAAGACCTTGACTCCTGATCATATTCTTTTAACAAATCAATACTCTCAAACACAAAGGTATTAATTTCTTTTCAAATCACAAAAAGATTTTTTTTAAAGACACTATTTTTTAGATTTCTATAATAAAAGGTACAGTATAAAACTGATTACATTTCTTTTTCATATGTATCATTTAAAATATTTTTTTTCTCTTTTGTGGTTGATTTAAATTTTGTTATGTGGTGGTGGACTTACCATCACATTTTTTGTCCTTAGGAAATGGAATGTGTTTCAGTCAATAATGCATATATTACGCCTACTTTATAGTTTGAAAGTACTTAAGTAAAAATCTTCAAATCTTCTCTTCTACATTTATTTGTTAAGAGAAAGATGATACTTACATGTGCTGGCTTGTGCTCAAATAAATCCTCACTTTACGGACAAAATGGCAATGCATACTGGACTAGGTAGAAAAGTGCTGAAGTCCATTTTATACGTTTCATTCAGCCTTGGAAACTGGGAGATGCTCTTTATTGGCAGAGATACTGAGAAGTGAGGGCAGTCACTGCACATAGCATTAAAATGCAGCAAAGTGGTTGTGTTGCATTACCAGGCTGTAGTCCCAGAGCCTCAGAAGACTGTTTAATAACTAAATCTCTCCTCAGTGTCATCCTAAGTTTCAGAAGCCTAACATACACCAAAGGACCCCTGGAAAGATTACTGACCTGAGAGAAAAACTCAGACAATATAATACTATTTACCAAGCGAAAATATCTCTTTTTGAGTAAGATTATTTTTACTGAAAAAATTAGCTAAGAGACTGAGGAACCTCTTTCTTTCTGTGGTCAGAGACTTCAGACAACTCAGAAAGGTATTCTTTAAAATATTAAATCATAATGACAGGAGAGTTCTCAAACAGTTTTGTTCAAAATTTGGAATTACTGCTTCATTAGAGTGCTGCTTCCTAGTGTGGAGATCCAAAGAAAGACATAATTCAAGGAAGAAGGGATGGTGGAGGAAAAAGAGGAAGAAAATATGAGACATTTGTGCAGCTAAGGTTTCATACTGTGGGTCCAGGGAGTAGCAGGAGGAGCTGAGGACTGGCACTGGCACTCTCACATGTGGCTGCATTCTCCTGGAAAACGACAATTTTCTTGAAGTTCTCCCTTATTTCAGCTAGCTCAGATCTGAATGGCAGTCAGCCTTTGAGGAGGAGATACTGCTCTATCAAATGAAAGATGTTGAAAAATGCTGGAGCTAGGAGGATTCCTTTGGAAGACTACTTTTTTCCTACGGGGAAATTCTTTGATAATTTTACATGAAGTAATGATTTTTGAGATCTGGTTTCCATAAAGTACTGAAAGCATTTTCTAATGAAATACTGTAGTATTCATTTTTAAAAATGAAATGTAATCTGTTAGCAAGTCACACTGCTTAACACAAATCAGCCTATAAACATTTACAGTGTTGGGGTTTTTTCCATTCATACTGAATAATAATATTAAATCAAATTGAATTAGTTAGACTAGATGTGTTTCCATAAAATGGTTGTCACAATTAAAATTCACAATTAGCCTTCCTTGTTTTTCTGTAGCACTGCTCGAAAGATGCCAAATAATTGAATATTTTGAGTTCAAAATCCTTAATTCTGTGACACTTTTTCATAGTTTTTTCTTATGTTTGCAATCACAATTTGAAATTTTAACAACTGGAGTGGAACAGAGCATGGCTTACAACTAAACTGGAGTGAAGAATTAATAGACAATCTCCTTTTTCATTGAAGATATTGGTGAACTTCTCCTATTGTAGTTTCCAGTTCATGGGTAGGTACATATGAAGTCCAGTGTAAACCACTGAATATGTTGTACAGTTGTGACTGGATTTTTTTTTTTTAATGTGATACAGTTACACTTACACAGTGTACCTGTACAGCTGGTTTAGGGAAACAGAATTCAATCCAGTTAACCAACTTTAAAAAAACCTTTCTCAGAAGTCTTTCAAATTAGGTATATATATATAGATATATGAATAGGACACATTGTATTAAAAGTGCATTGAGGTTATACAAAGGGAAAAAAGAAAAACGAGAACATACATGTGTGAAGAAAATGGATTATCATTCATTATTTTGTACATTGAGCCTGATCGCTTTTCTACATTAGTTACAGAAACAAAGAAATATGGAATTAGAAAGCAGAAGATGAAACTGCAAAACAGGAAAATAGAATGATTACAATGTAAGTGTTTATCATCACAGCATCCGTGAAAATCTTTGTTGTATTTTTTTGTGCATTTATATACTGCAGTGACATTTGATGTGCTCAAAACATTCATTTCATGATGATATCCAGTCTGGGTACACCACATATTCTACCACATAACGAAAAACATGATGAA
The DNA here is from genome assembly GCA_013400235.1 of Oriolus oriolus. Lineage (NCBI taxonomy): Eukaryota > Metazoa > Chordata > Aves > Passeriformes > Corvidae > Oriolus > Oriolus oriolus. The sequence goes on from VXBT01001279.1 coordinate 431,180, forward strand.
GAATTTAAAGGCAGAGCTATTAAGTAGTAACAGCTGCTCTGCCTTCGGGTGATAAAATTTATAAGCCAGTTCTTCTGGTTTTCTCTGTTTCTATTGTGCCAACATTAGTCTTTCCACCTTTGGTACATGACTCAAAAATGAACAAAAACTTGGTGCAGTTTCCCAGTAATGTGTGTTGACAACTCCCCTAAATTACATGTGTACCTGGATGCTCTGGAGCGCGGTGGATAACTGACACTTTTTCCTTAAAAAAAGGGAACAAAGTGAACTAAAAATTATATTCTAGAAAAATGGAATTATCTAGTCATCATTATCGGTATACTGTGGTTGAACAGTATAGTAAGACCTATAATATAAAATATTACTCATTTGTTTATTCCTCCAGACACTAGTTAACAAATTTCTACCACTTTCAGTAGGCCACAGAGCCCAGATAGCTTTGAAATTGTGGGCCTTAATGTTTTTTACTTACCTGTCAGGGCTGCAAGTGAGATACCAAAAGCAACAATTTTCAGTATAATGATCCAAAATCTGTCTTCATCAAACCTAACAGCAATATGTAACTCTCTGATTATAGTATTTGATATACAATTTAGTCAAATATACTAAAATACAGCTTCATTTTTCATACCATGTTCTTTCCATGTACACCAAGACAGTTAGAAAGATTTAAGCAACACAAACAGAATATTTAATACCAGAGCTGCATGTACAACTGAAGAAGTATGTTGGCTCTTACTTTCTGGTGCACACTGGGCTCATTTTGAGTCTTCTCGAGAAAATGTGTTGGAGTTGCTGAGACACTTTTATGTTCCATTTAACTTATAAAATTTTATAACCCTAATAAAAACAAAACCAACATTTTATGTTTGAAATTGGATACGTTTAATAATAGTCTTTAACAAAGACAGCATGTCGGTCTTTTTTGGAGTCAAGGTAGGAAAGCAAAGCCATAAGTCTTACACCTTTCTTTATTGCACACATATTTTTCATACATGTGTATTTTTGATTTGTGCAGAAGAACAAAACAAAACAAAACAAAACAAAACAAAACAAAACAAAACAAAAAAAGAGCAGCTTTTAAATAGATTGACTTTTCACTCTTGATGAGCTGGAAATGTATTTTCTTTTGAAATTATTTTCCATGTGTTATCTTACAAAGTGCAGTACTTGTTTCCAAGGTCAAAAAGCTCTGCAGAATTTAGTAAATGCTATTCACCGTGGGTGTTCCTGGTGTAAGTGGCACATTTATTTATGCTTCCATGAGTGCAAAATAATAACCATTTGTTTTCTAATACATGTCCAAAGTAACAGAGAGAAATTAAAAAGCATCACTCACGTACTATACAAAGTGGTCATTTTGGTCACTGAGGGAAAGGCTTTCATTTAGCAAGTCAGAGCAAAATGCAGGGATCAGCAGAAGATAGCACAGATATGCTGAAGTGTTGAGGAGTCCTGTTGACACCAAAAAGAATCCTGAATTATTGTTTCTACGCTTTCACAGTTTGTAAGATCGATGTATTTTCCAATAGCTGTCTTCTTACTGCACTTAGACTATGAAGTGAATCTATATGAAACATATGAAACAATGATCTATCACAGAAATGTAGGAGCTTTCTGTATATACAGATTTGAACAAGGTGCTGCAGTATATGGAGTTTGTTTTTTTTTTTTTTGGCTGAAATAAGGTCTATGTTGCAAGCCTGTTAAAAAAACAACCAACAACTAAGTAGAAAAATTATTGCTTCTATAAAAACATAAACAGTACCAACAGTTAGACCTATTTTCCTGCTCAGGTATATTTTATTCTGCAAAAAGGCAATTTCCTAGTTTATCTGCTTTGATTTTGACTTCCCAGAATAGTTCATCTTACTGTAGACAGATGCAAGTCCAGAGGCAGCCTGGGTTTTGGTCTATCAGGTATTCCCAGCACCAATATCCACCTGTTTCCAGGAGCACTATGAGTTATTCCATGACAAGAAGAATCAGTCCTTTGGGGACATTAAGTAAGAAAACAATGTCTTGCATTTCTTTTAAACTCTGTTTAATGCAGTAGCTCACACTGAACTATAGATCCTGTGAGCTGTTTGTTGACACTCTACTGCTTTATCTGGACATATGGAAAGAGTATTTCCAAGTATAGTTAGGTTATAATTGCTCTACCCCACCGCTGCCCTGCTCCAGTATGCCTTACATTTCCCTTCCTCACTCCACAGCACAGATCCAGAACAGCATCAGAAAAAATCAAGGAAAATAAAAAATAAAAAGGTTAATTGATTTTGGAGTTATTTAAAAGACTGTGCCCAGAGTAAGGTAAACCTAATCTGAAAATGGTGATGTCTGTAAAAAGGGCTTCAGTGACAAACCAGCAAAGGTATCTATGAAGCAGTAATTTTTATTGCTTGTTTATTCACTAGGAGTTTTTTTCTTTTTTTTTTTCTTTCTTAATGAATATTTGCTATTAGAAACTGAGTAGCCTAACTAATACATAACAGTCTCCCATGAGTCAGATAGCAATTATCAGGTTATTGGAGTTGCATTAAGAAAAAAGAATTAGAATGGCCTTTGCTGATACAATTATTTTTTTCTAGAGATTACAGATGTACTCAGCAATCAACACCATAAAACAACCCCCTTCTAATGCCAAATTACCTTTTTAACTAAAGAAAATACAAGTATATGTATACCATTCAAGGACTCATGAAGACCCCTTTGTCCTCCTGCTGCCTTTCAGATTCCTTAATAGAAACAACGATGGATGTGAGGGTAACAGATCTCTGTAATCCTTTCTTGTCAAGCCCTCATCCTATAAGCCTTTACAAAATAATAAAAGCATATGTATACATTGAATCTTAATGGGGTTTTTTTGATATTAAATCCATGCAAGCCAAAGAAGGTAAAGTTCTACTGGATATCTGCATTAGCATTAAATTGAATTGAAATGCTTCAGTGATGTTGCTCAGAATTTTGTTAATTCATGAAAATTTGATTAGTAAGAGTTTAATACTTTCAGTGCAAATTTGATTGAATATCGCACCTTTTCTATTAAAAAACAAACATTATGGAGGGGAACACTGATATCCCCAGGGCAGGGGATGTATATATTTAAATTAACCTTCTTAAGGCATAAAGATAGTTCAATGGGGCCCCAGATTGGCCACTTGACTGTTTTCTGTGGCAGCCTTCATGAAGTGAAAAAGTAAATATTTTCCAGGAATGAATCAATGTATTGTATTAAAAAAATTTCATCTCTCAACACAATCAGAATGCACTTGTTCTCTATGTTCACGGTGCCTGCTACAGCAGATGTAACTCTGGGTAAGACTCTACAGCTGCGTTACTTCCTGTCAAACATGTTTGAAGATGCCTAATTTTTGATTTACAGCTCATCTTTGTATCATCTTTTTCTGTTGTCTCCTTGATAGCAAGTTTAGCATGCTTCTTCAGTACTGGCATTAGCTTCAAGTGCTTTAGGAATTGAATTTGTGTTCAGCATCGTACCTTAAAGCAGGTGACAACAGCAACAACTGAGAATAACTAGAACAATGCATAGAATGTCAACATAATGTTCATTTGTTGTTACAGGATGAACTGACTAAGAAGATCAGTATCAGACAGGTTTAGCTCTCAAGAGCGTTGTTAGGGCTTGTTTGCAAAAAATTGTGAAAGCAAAAAGCTTCTGCAATGTCTTTTGTAAACTCTCTTTTAGTACTACCTGAGGTTAACCTTATCAGTTTCACTTCTGTTTGCCATGAGGTTTTACCCTAGTGTAAAAATACAGACCCAGTTTTTCCTACAAAGGCAAAAAGGAGAATCAATGCAATTGGTTTTTTTTCATGAAGAATGAGTACGGATAAATAAAACTTGGGAATTAAGGGGAGGAAAATGTAAGTGGTGAGGAAGCTGGAAAAAAAATAATTTTGCTTTATAAGCCTTCTCCCCAGCCCCAACAAGAAATATTTGAGCATTACTTGTTCTTTCTTACTCGGAGTAAAACTTAAAAGGAAAGGAAGTTTGGTGAGCATTCATGCCATCTGAATTTAGACATAATTTGGATACTTAGACTTACTGTATTGTTAAATCCAAGGAAGTTCTAGTGACTGTGTTGCTTAGGATTTCTAAATTCCTGCTGGAGATAATGCTGTTCACGTTCAAGTATCAGAGCAAGGGAGAATCCCATCTTGGAAAATTTACCTTGGTGTTAAAGCTATCAACATGAAAGTCGATGAAAGTCCTCCTGCATCTCTCTCATTGCACTCCAGGCTTGCCTGGTCCTTGGTTTAAGTTCAGAGCACATTGAGGGCTGCCAGCACTTATCTAGACTCCCTTTTGTTTGCCCCTAAGCTGATCCTCAGCCAAGTGCTGTGCTATGTAATTCAGATGTGCTTCCAGTTTCTGGCATATCCCCTGGCATGGCATCATGTTTTAGCAACATTTTATGTCAAAACAATTCCCTAACTCAGGTCAACTGTCTCAAGGCAATTTTCAGAAACTTCATGTCCATTGAAACAAGCGCTGTGTGAAATGCAGCCAAAAGGTCTCTGTAGCTCGTGGATGAGTATGTGGTTTATAGGCAGATGAAACTTGACATTTCAGATAATATTTGTGGCTGTATTATGATGAAGTGTTAAAATATTTTATATGGATGATTAGAGGTGCATTTATCTTCAATATTTTTTTTTCTCTTAGGACAGCTGATATGTTCTAGGGTCAAAAGTCCAGTCTAGCAGCTGCGTTATGGTCCTAAATCCACTCTCTGCTACTAAAGCTGCTTATGGTGTAAGCATGGTGTTAGGTATCCTTTGCAAGTCATTGTTTTATTGTCTTGATTGCAGCCTTTCTGTCTACCAAATCTTTTGGGGACTGCTGCTGGGGGTTTCATCATAATTAGTTACAAAGGAAGATCATAAAAATCTTACATCAAAATGTCAGTCCCATCAGGCATTGTTCATTGCAAGAATGGGGCAGAGAGCCATAAATATTTTTGCATTTATTGGACTGACTAGATGTATTTTTTTTAAAAGAAGTCCTTGGCTGTGATGACAATGACAAAGTATCAGTGATGGTCATCGCTCTGTATTTCAGAATAAATTGGATTACCAAAAGAAAAAAAGTTAGTCAGCTGTGGTTACTAATCTACTTGCTTCTCCATGTATTCCCTGTGATGCACAGAAAACAACTTTTGTCATTCCTCCAGAGGGATTGGGGCCATAATTTATTGATGTGTGGAAGGATCTTAATATTTCTGATTCATATTTTATGGTTGTTTTTGATACACTGTAAATAAAAATTTGTACACTGGAGAATGAAACAGAAGTGATTTCTGGAGCGCTTTTAAGGCAGCAGAAGCATAGATCCAGCTGCCAAAATTTGTGTCTTTTGCACAGATTTACCCTGTAAAGAACAACAGAAACCCATGTTGCATATGAAAAAAGAAATGAGGTAAGGGAGGAAAGCAAGCCCTGTGCTCCACATGGGCAGGGGCAGCAGTCCTACACAAAATATGACCTTACTCTAATCCAGAAGTACGGTCAGAACGGCTGAGTCCTTTTTATTTCCACATGCAAATATCGTGGGACATGACTTCTTTAAAAAGCCTGAAGATGATTTCATGGACCTGAAAGAAAGACCATTTATTTCCAGCTACACTGAGTGGTCTAACAAACACTGTTGCCTCTCAGTTTGCCTCTTGATGTACAGTCAAATGTAATTCTGTAGGATATACCTTGTGAGCATTGCAACACGTTGCAGAAGATCCTCCCATCATGCAAATCAGGATGACAGTGGTAGCACAGCACCATTTCATCCTCTCTACTGTCATAGCCACAAAACTTTTTTAAAACAGGCAACGAATTTTTCTTCTGCCTCCTGCAATAAACATCAGCTTCTGTGGTTATGAAATAATTATATGCCTTTTTTTCTTTCACTGTAATGTCTGTGCTACACATTTAAATACCCTGTGGTCGTCTTATAACATCTTATTTAACTTTGAGTTTCCTCATTCCTATTGATGTTCGTGTTTTATTTATTCACTTGAGTTCAATATTCTCAGAAGGTGCTGGATCTTCAAAAGAGATCTTCAGTCACAACTGAGTTCAATCAAATCACATTTCTGCAAGTTGTCTGCCTGGGTTAAATTAAAACATTATACTTATCATCTGTGGACGTGAAATGGAAACAGGATGATTATGAAACTCCTTCTGGAAGTTGAAAGCAGAAAGCTGATGATTTTTCAACTAATAAGTTTCCTTTAAAATTACAGTAACCTAAAACTACCTGCTAACCATGTATCTAAACTAATTTCCTGCAGTTCAGTTTTCTGCATTTCACATATACTTCAGAACAACCCCCACAGAAAGCTCAAGTGAGACAATATTGGGAGGCTGCTGAGAGATCACATTACCCTTTGTCTGGTAATGCTGACAGCTGAAGTGTTCCACTTTTGTCTGTGAATCCTCAAGGATTTATTTAAAAGATTATGATCTCTTTGCTGCCTATGGAGTTTCGATGCTGGAAATGTAAGAACAGGTTTAACACTGGAAATGTAAGAAGTTTTAGCACTTCTGTGCTGCATAGCTGCTAAATCCATCAATGCCTCCAGGTCATAGCCTGTGACAGTTTGCATCCTTGTTAGTGAACTCACATGAAAACTGGCACCTGCTCCTGCATGTGAAAGGTCAGTTTTCTCTTGGTCTAGTTTCATTTTCAAGGGTTAGCAAGAGGTGAGACTCTGAACTCAGGAAGTGAGTGGACAGGGTGCTAGATAATCTCATCTAGACTCCCTTTTCTGTGAAAGGGTGGGCCAGATGATCTTTGAGGTCCTTTCCAAACTGAGCTATGAGATGATTCTATGATGAACTCTGGAAATAAGCTGATTGAATGCTGTTTTAAGGGTACTTACTTTCACAGGCAGTAAGCACAGGCACATTTGAGTGAGTGCAGTGGATGGAGTGTTTCATTTCTCATAATTTTACGGGTGAAGAATTTTATCTTTCAATGTTTGCTGCATGCTATGGGCTTCCTGGTGCAAGAAAGACTTAGAAAACCAGAAGAGGGGCAACCACAGTGACTACGGGACTGGTGTGCAAAACGAGAGAATAGACTGGAAGAGCTGGGTTTGCGCAACTTAAGAACAGGCTGAGGGGGAAATCTAATTGCTGTCTGCAAGTGAGTAACAATTTTAGAGATGGCAGACTCTTCCTGGAAAGGGACAGAGAATAGATCGCTGCAGCAAGGGAAATTCTGGTTTAATTTCAGAAGAGCACTTTTCACACTGAACCAGGTTGCCCAGAGAGTCCGTGAAACTTTTACCCTGGAATACATTCAGCACTTGACTGAACAGAGCCCTTGGCAACCTGATGTACCTTTGAAGTTCTTTTTAAGCAATGGGTTCAGTGCCAGAGGCTCTTTCCAACCTAAAGTATTCTAGGGTTCCATGAGTTTCTGGGTGTGAATGATCAGGTAATAAGTGTTTAATGTGTACTTTCAATATTTTCTGGTCTGGGACAACTTGCTAAGTGGTCACAGCCCTGCATGGAGTAGACTATGCCATTCTAAATCAGAGCAACTCAGATACAGAAACACTATTTCTGTTTTAGATTATTCTATTACAATAGATAATTTTGACTTTTGCCAGCATAGCTCTAAACAGATAATCAAATGAACACAGGTCGATCCCCACGATCAGGCACCACTACTGAAGTTAACAGAAATTAACAGGGTACAAAATTCTGGTTTGAAGAGTTCATTAAGTTCCAAATTTCTTTACCTGAAGATAATGGTTGCAAAGGGAAAACTAATCTACGTCCTGATTGATTACATTCCCCAGAATACTTAGATAGTTTTACAGACCAGCTTTTATAGTTTCTAGACTTTCAGTGTATATATTTAATTGTGGGTATTTTGAAGTTACTTACCACAGTATTATTACTGTTATTATTATTATTATTACTAATTTTTGTTTTCAGAATTCAGCAAACACAAAAGAAACCTCAAAACTGGAGAAAATACAGGCACAGCAAAGAAGCTTATTTACTGATTAGGGTTTTTTTTGGGGGGGTGGGTTGTTTTTGACATGAATACAAATAGATCCTTGTGAATGAAATTTATTGTTCTCTGATGGGTACTCTCCAGACAATAAAGGGAATAGCTTCTATCCTGAAATCAATGCTTGAAATTTTCTGCTTCTCCTTCAAACACAAAGAACACAGTCTTTTTACCCATGAAACCAATTAACAGATATTTCTTCAATTTTGTTCATTCACTTGTACTTGCAAATTGCACTTTATTTTTGTTTGTTAGATTAATTTAAATAAGAGTAGCTGTTTAATTTGAAGATTTTAAGTGTAGATTGTCTTTCTTACCATAAAAGAAAACCTTAAAAAAGTGTCATGACAAAATACTTTCTATAAATCTTTCTGTGGATGGCTGGATGTATTAGAATTGCACTAGTTCTCAGAAACATTTTTTGGGAAGGATCCTTAGGGATAATAAAATGGTTTAAATGGATCTGTACAAATTTACAATAAATGACAAATTGGTCTATGATGAAGCTGAGTATTTACAGAACACAGCTAAAACTAGAATGCACTTTTCACATTTTTTCCAATGATCAGTGCCCTTACTAATATTATTTCCACATTTCAGCTTTTCTAAAAAAAACACCAGAAACCAAAACTCCACATCCTCATTAGTTTTTGAATCTTTGGCTTAACAGAGATTAACCTAGAAATTTATTGTCTTTGGTAGAGAACAATGCATTTGTTTTTTAAGAGAATAATAGGGCAAGGCAACTAAGTAAGTTGCTGGACTAGAAGGTGTTTAGAACAGCTGAAGAAGGCTTAGTTGGTCAGAGACAGTCAACATATTTTAATATTTACCAAATCTCTGAGGCTTAGCTGTTGTGATAGCAAAGATTTCTATAAAGAATTTCTAAGGTCGTGACAACACCAATAAAGTTTTCATGGGCAGTGAGGTAAACAAAATTATTTATTGAGAGGTGTATGTATATATATATGCATATATACATGTGTAGATATACTGATAGTCTTAAATAAAGAGGTGGATAAAATAGCTTGCATTATAGAAGGACATAATTAAAGACAACTTCCTTAGAGTTTTCCCTAGAATAAGACCTTCAATGATTTCTAAGGCTGCAATTGCCTGAGCAGCTGACCTGATCAGATTGTTTCCTCTGCTGAAGGATGGAGGTCTCATCCTTCCTTCCTCCTTACATCTCATCTCTCCCACTCTTCCCATAAGGAAGGAGGAAGAGTTGTGAATAGGATCTATTAGTTTTGATTACAGCAAGGTGGTAAAGCAGTTGATGGCGTCTAGTAGAATTATATATTTAAGATGCATGTTTGTTCTTGACTTCAACCTTTTATTTCTACCTTAGGAATATCCTGACCTTTTGAAGGAATCTTTCTGTAGATGTCAGACAGATCCAGGAGAAGTAACTGGAAGTTGGTCCTTACTATCCCAATCCAGTATTACAGCTGGCACTACGTTATTCTGCTGACAGACAGGAATAAGATTGAGCCCTTCCACTTTGGGACCATTATAAACTGGGGGAACACACAGTGGGCTGGGATTGAAACCCTGTCTTCATTAAATCCAGCAACAAAACACTCCCTCAGGCTGAGGTACTGCTAGCCCTGCTTAGTGATACAGCAAAACATACAGGTCTAGATTTAGTACTCTGTCAATCTCAGTGCACTGCTCCAGACTTGGCCAGGCAGAATCTCACCTACCAGCATTTTGTAGTGGAGGAGCAAATGCCTAGGCTTAGACAGGAAAACTGTGACCAGATATGAAACAGGGCTAGTATATGCTGATATTACCTCCTGGCACTCAAATGCTGAGATAGCAAATGGAATGAGGAGGCTTCAGACTGTCCATATCGTTGAACTCCTGTTTGGACTGCTGCATGTAATGACCCAGAAGAGTAACATAAAAGTTGAGATCAATGTGCTAAGTGTAAATTTGTTGAGAAGTCTGTAATTCTATCAGAATCACTGAAGCTGTTCATATGCTTTTCAACATACTGCTTTAGCCTTTGATATCACAGTTATCAGAATGGCTACTAACTTTTAAATACGATTCTCTTTAATTGGCAACACTGGAGGCTAGCTGGTAGTAAGCAAAGGAGGAATTCTGTGCAGCGACAGCTTTTCCATGCTGAGTTCTTGCTATAGTTTTACACCTCCAGTGAAAGAATTTATAGGTGAAAGAATTGTTTGTTTACCGGTCTTGCTGCACAGTATTTTACAAAACACTAGTTTAATTCTTGTTTTTATAAAGCAAAAATCTTTGCAACTAAGACTAATAATTATGAAGGAGAATCACAAAATAAAATCTCTTACATGCTAACACTTCTCTTCAACCCCAGTGACAGACAATATTTCCTTTTATCCTTTTTCACTTGACACACTGTAGAAATACCTTGGATGTAGCTGTGTCAGGAGCAAGACTAAATGACTAGACATAAACTAAGACAGAGGTTGTTTCACTTCCTGCTTGTCATGAACAAATGATTTTTCTAATGGTCTTCCCACCTCATGCTTTCTGAGGTACTGTTTGGGACACTGCATAAGGGAAATGCAGCTGAGGGTAAAACCCTGGTATAACCAGAGCCTGGAAGATGTGTCTTTAAAAAACCTTTTTCTCGTAAAGCATGTAAGGATTGTTGTGGACTGCCTAGCTTGGTAAAGCAGGAAGTATTATCTTTTTATATATTTATGTTTAAAATTCAAAGCTGTATAGAGGCTTGTTATTACAGGTAACTTAATTGTTCTAAATTCTAGATACTGTAAAATCTTAATCATCCCATAGTTAATGTGGGCTTGAAGCTGTTAAAGTAATAAAGCTTTCTGTTTGGTTTGGCATCATTGCTATTGGCGATAATAGTTTTATTTTGTTTTTCCTGGAACTTTACAGGCTATGATGGACAATAAAAGGCACATAAGTTGCCCCTCCATTTTCAAGAATAAAGTGAATTCACTGATGATCATTAGTTATCGTTATCTTCAGTACCTACCAGTGCAGCAGAGAGCTGACTTGAATTTCAGCATGAGGAAAGAATGATAGATCTTCTCCATTAAAGACAAGCTAGAAAAGAAAGTAAAGACTTTCTCACTCAGTCTCTTTCTTGTTCCAGGGAGACAAGAGTCTGTGCAAACCTTGTAATAAATACAAATCACCTCTTTTGCAGTGCTGCTTCACCTGTGCCAGCCAAGGCCTCTGCCACTACAGGGAAGCTGCAGTCAGGGAATCTGTTCCTCCTCATCCCTGCAGAATAATTACTTTGAGAGGCAACACAAGCACACTGTAGACATGCTATCTGGGGGCTTACAGTCCTTCTGCCACAGGTAGATTTATTAGCCGACAGAGACTTGCCTGTAAGGTCTTAAGGGTCGTAAATCCTGTGCAAATTCTTCAATCAGTTATAATCACATTACTGGACACAGAATTTAGCTGCTGTTGTGGTACTCTGTGCTACTTGTTTGGGAAATGCAAGGTAAACCTGTCTGGGGAATGTCTCTCCACCCTTTTAGTTTGGGAGTATTTCATCACACTGTAATGAAAAAGCCAGGGTATCTGCAGAACATACAGCACCTTCTAGGCATGCCTTGGACCTTACTTGAAGCTGCCACGTTAGAGGGTGTGACTTGATCCCAATATTATCATCTCATCTCTGTCTCTTACTTATGTAGGACGTCTCCTTCACCACACCAGAACACTACCCCTAGCCACTGCTCTGACTTACTCAGCTCCTTTCAACCCTGCACCACTCGAACCCAGTATTTAGGAGCAAAGACAAAGCAGAGGACTCAATTATCTGTATTTGATTGCATCAAATAAGAGAAAAGTCTTGTGATTCTTGATGGTAATAGTGATTGAAAGGACCTAACTGCAAGTAAATTTATGTGTTAGCATCATTATGTTTTTACCCTTAAAAAAAATTTACTGATCTATTATTCTAACTGCAGTTGCCAGCAAATTTGCAAGGTGACAAAAGCCATACAAAGTAGTGAGATAGAATGGAAAAAGTGAGGTAAAGGATAAGGAAACCAGACTGAATTATTCTGAAACCATATAGAGAGAGACTATACCTATATATAACAATATAGCTTCTGGAAGACAAGCTTGCAATTCATGCAAATACGTAATTCCAAACGGGTAACCACAAGGTAGTGGTACTTCAGCACGGGCTGAAGGTAACAGACCACATAGAGCCTGTGTAGTTCATACTGCAAGGATGTGCATTTGATGGTACATATGTGTCCAGGAATTTTAGGTGGTCAGAACTTGAGGATGAAGAAGAGAAAGAAAAAATGAGTTCTTGTCCTGACGTGAAGAAAGTACATAGTTTTAAAAGCAGGACATGTTCTCACAAAACATGAGACTGTACTTACCTCAGAATCAAGAACATGCAGGCAAGATGTTTAGTTGCTGCAAATGTAAGTTCAAGATTTTAAAAGAGTAGTATTCACTTACTGTGACTGTTCCTTTGATAAAGTAAAGCACTGCTAGCAACAGCTGGAAGAAACTGGAGGAATGGATTTGTCCACTGCCAGAGCAAAGATATATATCAGACAATTGTTAGGGTGTTGATTCTTATGCTGTCTCCAAGGTTAAGAATGAGGGTGAGGGCAAACCCCCACAGAACCAACTATTCTCTGACAGAGCCTCCCCAGTCCCCAGCTTCTTCACCAGCCATGGCATGATTGCTCCCATATCCTGTCAACTCCTCCAAATGTGTGAGTCAACACACAGAGGCAGTGGGAACGACCACAAACTCATGGCTAGAACTCAAAGAGTAAATATGTTTCTATTAACTTTCATACCAAGGTAACTCAGTCCAAGCTAGAAGATCACTGGCCTACAGTTCACACAGGCTTATCAAGAATTATTTCCAGCTGCAAGGCCACTTCAGTGTTTTATATTCCACATTGCCATTGTTCTGCTTTTAACCCATTCCTCCTAACACCCTCCCTTCCCTTCTGGAAAATCACAAGAAACAGCAGCAGAGGACATCTTTAATAGGGAGAGAAGGTTCCTACAAAAAGTGTATTTCATAGCCTGTTCTTATAAAATGGTAAAAGAGAAGAGTATTTCCGTAAAGGAAAATAAACAAAAGACTTTCTTTTGTTTATGCTATACAAGTTTTCTCCACTCTCTAAAATACTGAACATAAATTTAAGTCTATCAAGTCTACACTGACCCTGCTCTCCTGCATTTGTAAACATGTACATTGGTACTTTCTGGTTTGGCTATAAAAACAGCAGTAACAACAGTCTATTAATTCTATAAATCTTGTAAGTATTATCTAACACAGTCGACTATATATTATGAAACAGATGCAAATACTTTGTCTTCAGTTCAAAGGCATGACTTTAATTCATCTCTAAATCTTAAACTTGCATACCACAATTGCTTGTTAACATCCTTTCTTTCTCTGGAGCTGGTCTGATTTTTGGCATCAAAAGATTCAAGCTTCAAAGAGTCAAAGGGTCAGATTGTTTTATACACACACAGCTGTCCCTGAGGTCAGTTTCGTCTTTTAAACTTCCACCTTCTACTACAAAGCACAGATACTTGGAGGCAGTAGTCTAATCTCCATTTTACATAATGCATTACTGATAAGCCTAAAAATGAGATATTTGTGTTTTATGCACTAATCTCTTAATCACAGAGCAGTGAAATGCTTGAGATAAAAAAATTGTGGAACACAAGCCCAGAGATACCCAGGGAAAAAAGTACAAACAGTTCTGCAAAAGGAAAAAAGTTATGCATAAGCTGAAGACCACCCTTCAAGCACCAACAAAGCGAAATTCTCCTAATATGAAAACAGCACAGTTAATTCATCCACCCGCCCTGGAATTTGGAGACCTTTGTGAAACCTGCAAAGAGCCCAGAAAGGACAAAAGTGAATTCTCAGAATTATAAAATTAGTGTATCAATAGACAAAAGACAAAGCAATTAAAAAAAAAAAGAGAGTATGAAAGAAGGAAAATGTTACAGTGCTACTTAATATATTTTGAGAACAAGAATCTGGCTGCTTCTAATGAGATGGCAAGAGAAGAAAGTGCATAAGTAATTTGAAAGGATGAAAAAATGACACAAACATCAGACTTCCCCAAAAATATCAAAAATAATGTGACTTTATTTTAGCAATGGATGTATTTAATGTGCTAGAGAATTTTTTAACTATGGAAAGCATACAAAATGTAATAAAAAAGAAGGAAATACTATCAAAATTAGATTGCAATGGGAACCTCTGGAGATTTGGGGCTTTCTCCATGAACAGTATCACACAGGATATGGCAGAATACCTGCCAAGTTTCTCATGCAGCTGAATTACTCAGAATGCAGAGAATTGCTTTTCCAGTTCCTTTTGTCCCTCTTACCTAAGGAAGAAAATTTTTAATTTCCTGGTTTTCAGGTCCCAGACCCATAATGGTCCACCTGCCCAATATAGCTAGAATCTGAGAATGGGTCCTTGGGATCCCAGGATCCTGCCTGGCAGGATGCTGAGGACCTAATTTCCAGCAGAGCAGGGCTTCTCAGCATCACATTAGGCACCAGCTGGACAGTGAACCAGCCAAAACCCCTCCTGGCAGAGAAAGCTCCTCAGACCTCTGCTGGCACTCTCTCTTTCTCCAGGAACACTTTGGTGTTGATGGAATGACATATCCTGTGAAAAAGCCACTATATCAGAAAATTTTCTGGCAACAGAAATTCCCAGTCAACATTCTGAGTGGCATAAACATGGCTTTAAACAGGTGTGATGGACAATGCTCCTCATAAAAACACTTAGAAAGACAAAAGAAACAAATGAAAGTAATAGTTTACAAGAAAAAAACAAATGAAATATGTATTCCCCAAATATCCTACAACAAATGGCTGGAAAAAACCAAGCAAAACAGTTATTAAAACGATCAGCTGTGCATTGTGCTACCAATGTAGACAAATAACATTTGAAAAGGGACAAACTGGTATTAGCCTATACAACGATCTCTGGGAAATGCAGGGAGATTATTACAAACACTGCTGATCTCCTGTTAAAGGAGAAAAAATTTATGCTACATAATAGGGACAAGAACAACACATCAACAAACACTCCGCTACCTGATTTCCATTCTAATTCTATGTTTGAGATACCAGTTCATTCTGGTGTCGAAAACCCAGAGCACAACAGAAGAATCGTGGCTGATATTTTATTATGATGAATTTACATTGAAAGAATGTTATTCCTTTTAAGAGCTTTGTTCCTCTTTTCCAAAGTAGTTGCCTGTTTTGATTGACCTTTTTGTAGCTCAATTATCTGTAGTAAATGAAAAATACTTAATTTCATAATTTACATTCAGGTAAAAATTTTCTCAATCACCTTAAATGGAAAAAATAGAGACAGTAAAAATTTTTTTATAGAACATTACATAAACAAATCCTAGTCCATTATATTTCACTTGAGAGGAACAAATTAAAAATATCCTGGAAAATATTTTTTAGGCAACAAATAATTTGCTTCTTATTTGCATTCACCATATATTTTAGAATAATTAAACCCTGTAGAAAGAGATGATTTGCATGATTTTGTGGAGTTTCCAGACCTTTGCATGGCATTAACCCATTTTTTTTGCTGTCCTCTACTTAACTGACATGGTCTCCCACATCAGCAAAACTACTTGCAGGAATGTGACTGAGAAATAATTTACAAGGTCAAATGGAATTAGAATTAATCTGACTAAATTAGAAACATTTTGGATTTCTTCCTATGAGGAATTTAGACCTTTGGGTCTTTCTCAGGTATCCATATGATTATTTTTCAATTCTTAAATGTTTTGACATTGTTGAAAATTGTTTTGTTACCTATGCTTAATGTGTTATAATTTCAACTAAAGATTAGAAGACCCTGTTTCAGTAAAAAAATCCAGATTTATTTATTAGCAGATCAATAAAAATAACTGAAACATGGTTTTATAATATCCGCAACAAAATATTGTGAGTTTTAGTGCTAAAACACCACAGTTGTTTAATTCAGTCAAAAGAGACACAGAGTATTCAACATCAAACAAGGATTGGTGTCTAATTCTTCATTAAGTTTTTCTTCAGGGTAAAATGCATGATGCCTCTGTTATAAGAAATAAACTAGATATTAAGAAAAACAATAAAAATGTGCATTGTCTGTTCAGCTCTAAAACTTACATCATCAGCTGACAGACAAGTTACTGAAATGAACTTTTAATTGTCTTCCCCAATAAAGATTTCACTAAAAAAAAGTCAAAGCTTTATTGTTCCAGAAAGTAATGAAAGATGATGTGATGAGACAGTGTAAATTAATATTTTTGTGTTACAACCTAAAATATATTTCGTTAGTTAAAACAGTCCCAGCAGATGGATACAACCGTAAAACAGGGCAAATTTCTGTTATTAAGCAATTAGGTAATTGGCTTGCTATTTTTCCCCTGTCAGAGAAAGAGTCATAAAAATACAAGATTTTTATTATAAAAGACATTAATATGGTAATATTAAAAATACACTCACCCTTGGCCTGCCAGATAATCTGCCCTTCACTGGACTTTATCTCTGCTCCTTTCCACAGGCTCTCAGGAGATTAGTGATGGTTCGTCCCAAAGAATTGTTGACCTCTGACCTGTGTTGGGGAGTGGAGGAACAGAGACCTGGGAAGTGAGTTACCTGTTCACCCCCTTCAATTTCTGACATGCTACACTGTAAAAGAATATTTTTTTCCTCTCTTCAGACTGATTTTTCCAATACACTGTGGTAAAAGCATCATATCTTACCAATATGGTTGCAGTTTCCGCTCTGTGGGATGTTACACAATTGGAAGTGTCCTGGCCTTGTTTTTGTTTCGCCTGAGAGCAGACCGCACTTGAATCACCCTGCGAGGGATGATCCAAGCACAGTGAGGACATAGCTCTGTGTGACATGCCCGAGGACTGGGGCAATGCAGGGCAAGTGTCCTGCACCAGAGATAGTGGCGTCTGTCCCCATCACAATTTTACAAATTTCCGACCTTTTTTCAGTCTTTCTTCTGTCCCATGCTATGGGCGGACAGCGTGCATGCGGTGAGTGGCCCAGCATGGCACCACACTAAGCACAAAGCACTTGCTGGGAGGGAATGAAATGAACGGGAGCTAGTCACCTCATGGAAGGCAGACTATTTTATTTAGAAAACAACACTGAGAATGGGATCCCGAGATAAGCTCAAAGCAGACCAAAGAATGGCGTGCACGACACCAGGTACTCCATGGGCAGACAACCACCACGGGAGGACTTCGTACAGAGCACAAGCAGAGTTCTTATACGCTCGTCCTGTGACGGGATTGGTGCGTTTTGGATGCTCTTGTTGATTGGTCCTGGAACATGTCTCTGATTGGCTCGTTTTAAGGTTCATTTCTGACCAATCATTTGGAATAAGTCCACTTCACTGGCTCACTGATGCACCAATTAAAATCCGGAATGATGTCGTTTCTTCTGCAGAGAGTTTCTGGAAAATTCTACCCATTAGTTACCCCCATGTGACTCCCATCTTGTGGTTGCATGAAGGTGTTACACCCATACATCAGAGCACTTTAAAACCAGATTAACATTAACATTACAACTTGATTTAACCAATTGTAAGACTCAACCCTAACATAGCTTCAACCACCCATCATCATGCAACCAGCCTACGAAAGCCCACCCATTCATAACAGGAAGGCACCTCACTCCTGCATGGCATTGCTCAGAGGGGATGGACGTCACCTGTGAAAAGCCTGTCAAGCTGCCACTGTCACAGTACAAACACTGCATAATAAATACAAACATGGATACTGCACCTCTGCAGCCTTTCCCTGGTCAAGACTCAGTACAGTGAAAAAGATAGGAAGATGTGTACAGGAAAAATCTGTTCAACCTTCCAGTTCAGGCGCAGGTTTGGAAAGGGAGAATATCTGCAGATCTTAGGGCCATCACATATTTTGTATGACAGCTCTTGTAACAAAAATTTTTGGGGCAATGCCATAAACTGTCCAGGAGCATCTTAAGTGAACTTCAGTGCCCTTTAATCTCTCTTGATCTCTTAATCTCACTTGATAGCATAGCATATAAGGCCATACTTCTTTTCAATATGAAGTTTACAAAATTTTCACATTGTACTATATTAGTACAATTTATTCGAGCCACCACAGCAGGGAAACAGTCTTTCAAAATGTCAATATATAATAGATTGGCATTCAGATTTAAAGTTTTTTCAAGCTTCAAGTTGAAGTAAATATATCTTACAATACAACCGCTTTACTTATTTGCCAGATTTGATCCACTGCTTGCTCACAGTAAGCAATTGGCAGGAATACATCTTAATTTACCAAGGAGTAAGGAAGAGGAATAGCAGATCCATAGATTGAAGAGCCAAGTCCTGGCTTGCTTCAAGCTTAAGTTAACCATTGACTTGAGCAGGCATTCAATCGATTATGCAGAGAATAAAAGTTGTTGGATTACAGTCTTAGGTACTAAATCAAAATGTATTTTTTAAATGCATTTTAAAACCTTGTTGGCCCTGGAACAGTATTTTAGTAAAAGAAATGAGACTATTGCCCCTTTCCCAGTGGAGCCATCATCTCATTGATATTGAGTTGCATTTCCCAGCTGCAGAGGAGGACTGACGAAATTCAAGTCTCATTGAATTTTCAAGTCGCATTAGAGAATAGTAACACTCAGAAAACCTCAAAGCCAATTTAACCTAAAACGTATAGATAATAAAAGCATTCAATGCTTTCTTTCAGTCTTGAAATAAAGAAATGCCATTTACTCATTAATGTTTTAAATTAGGCCCCTCTCCCTGCTAAAGAAATCCCTGTGATCCCTAAATGAGGAATCGTGCAAGATAATGCTGCCTGATAAATAATTTAGACGGTTGCTCTTCTGCCTGCTTCTCTTCTTAAGAGGTATAACTTTAAGTTTGCAATATGGCATCTCTGAAAATATGAACCAAAATCAGTGAAGAATATAAAAATTGAACCTGGCTTGTTTTATGCTTCCTGTATTATTCAGCCTGGTAAATCCATAATGTGAAAATTGTATTTTTTTGGTTAATTATACATGAACAAGTGGAAATGAAAATACTTATTCAATTCATTGTGTGAATGTGATTTTAATTTCATGTACAGTTGTTTCAGAGGATTAACTAGGAATGGAATTGCAACATGTTTTCAAGGAAAAACAGCAAATTTTTAATTCTAAGGAAATGGAAAGAGGAAAGAAAAATGTGGTGGCATTGATTTGCTTTAAATTTTTCTATTCATTTGCTTACAAATCAGATATCAGAACTCAGCAAAACCAACCACAGATGTGAAATGAATGAACACAATGAGTTCTTTCTTAAGGACTTTTTATTAATCCGAAAAGTCAATTAATTAAATAATAATAAAGATTGCTGCTCAAAACAAACTTCAATCAAAATGTGAACATTCAGTTCAAAATATTAATGAAACTGTCAACATAAACAAAACAGAAATAGTCTTTTTTCTTCTTCTTTCTTAGGTCCTGGGAGTGCAACAATGCATTTCTCTTTACCTTCCAGCAATCCACAGACAGTAGTTATCAGCCTTTGCTGATAATTTTCTCAATGTGTAGTATTACTACAGTATGAACGTTTTTCATTTCACCTTTAGAATGCTTGTTTTCCCTATTTTTTTAAATTAAAAGACATTTAGGTAAATATAATTGCAGAAATGATACATGAGAAAGATGTTATGCTTCTTATAGCTCCTTGTTCTTTCAATGTTACTCACATAGTGTGCTATGTTTTCATTGGACTCATTCTCTAGTGTACAGTGCATTAGTTTGGATTTTTTCAGTTGTAGTGGTTTGATTTGCAGCTTTTAACTTTTTGTGAGATAAGAATTAGAAGCAGGGAAAACAGGCACAAACTTTAGAGAATATAAAGAAGTTTATTACTAACAAGATTAAAAGTTAAAAGAAATAATAAGAAATTAAATTTTAAAACTCTCTTTTTCTCTTTCCAGTACCTTTCACTTTATTTAACGTGCATAAAGGACAACAACATATAATATCGGTTAGATGCAGGTTTTAAAAGTCTTTTCTATATTTGAAAAAAATGGTTTCTTCTACTTGCATGGTTCTCAAACTGCTACCAGCAAAACAGAGTACTGCCCGGAGAAATACCCTGCTGCTGTAACATTTCTTTCTCTCTTGAACACTGTAGTTTTCCTACACTGCTTTTACATGGGGTATTATCTTTTTAAGGATAAGCAAAACTCCAGCCTGGAAAGCAACGGCTCCACAGAATTTTTAAAAAGTCTTTTACAGCTCCAGGTGGCCGGGCGTGGCCACATCTCTTCTCTTGCAGGCTGCACATAGAATTCTCTTTTCCCCCCACGTCTTAGAGAGATATAGAACAGTCTGTGAAATTACAGTCTCTACCACGGCATGCAAGAAATCAATTTAAGCTACGCGCGAGGAAAAACGCCACCGCCCTCTTTTTTTCAGTTCATCTTCAGCCCCGACTCACATGACTTAGTTTTTCTTTTTTTCTGACTTTGAAGCCTCTATGTTTGAAGAGCTGATCTTTTTTCTTGGGCTTTTACGTTGGAGAAAGCCTCATTTCCTTTATGCAGCTAGCCAGTTCGATGTTTTTTCAGGAATTAGCTCCTGCCAGGTTTTTTCTCAGAGCCGTGTGGGAGGGGGAAGAGAAGCTTATCAGCTCTTTAAAGCAGAAACCGCTCTGGGTGGTTTTCAGTCAGGCAGCAGTTTGATGTGTGTGTCCCAGCTGCTCGCGGTTCCAAGAGGGTCCTCCCGCAGCCATCGGCACCGGGGAGCGGGCACAGGGGGCCCATGGCCCAGCAGGGCCCGGCAGGGCCTGGCAGGGGCCTGGCCTGGCCCAACGAGGGCCCCAGCCTGGCCACCCTCCGGTGAAAACCGGAAAAGAAGCCAAATTTCCCGCCTCTGTGCTGCTTTTAGATATGCAAAATTGCAGGAAGCGATTGGCTCAGAACTTTGTCACTCAACTCAGGTTCAAACCACGACATCAGTGCAGTTCTGAAATGGATTGAGCAACAGAATTTACACCTTTCTTTCTCTGAGAGACTAAATGAGGAAGAACTGAGGTGTGTGCGCTCAGTGCAAAACAGGTCTTTGGAGTACCACTGGGATTGTTGTGACTATAATCCCACACTCTCATTGCAGATATTCATTTTCCCTAATCCAGAGGGAGGGTGTGTGCGTGTGTGTTAGCATTTTGCTTTGGATCAGAGCAGCACCAAGACCCAGCTGGGATGTGTCAGCACATCCATGAATGTGGGTCAGGATCAGGCCTGGCACGGGGCCCATGGCCCCAGCAAGTGTCTTCCACAGCAGAGGAGCTCGAGTCTTCTAGCAATTGCTCATGTGGCAGTTCCTTCACCCAACTTCATCTTGTGTATTCCTCAACAGACAAAGAGGCTTTGGGCTTCTGCACAAAGCAGGGGTGAACTTTTCAGAGTCAAAGCACAAGTGGGCTGTGTGGTTCCTAAGCCCATGGATAGTATCTTGGCTAGTGTGAAGGCATTGTTCCAGAGGAGAATGGAGCTGAGGCTCACAAAAATATTTCTTATTGAAGTGTTAAATTATTGAGCAGGCACCCATCATTAACAGGAAAAAGATTAGCACAAAATGATAGTCTGGCAAACAAGTGTTTGGCATCTTATACTTAGTTTTCAAATCTAAATTGGGTCACACCATGATCATTTTTCCTCCTCAGCTAATGAAGAGCAGAGAGAGACTTTAATGAAATTACAGTTATGATCTTGCATAAAAACTACAGCCTTGTCTCCTGTTTGCAGTTCCATGAACCAGAAGCATGAATTAATTGAACTATACTTGCACATTTGCAATTATTTTTGATTACTGGAAGAACCAAAACCAGATTTATGTTCTTAACTTAGAGTCTGGGGGAAACAATGTTCCAATAAAATACCACTAATCCTTTTTAATGGAGATTGAGAGGTTCAAGACTTTGTTTTCAGTGTTAATACCAAGACTGAAGTGACAAATTATAATTAAAAATTAAATTTCTACTGGAGAGTGAGGGGTTAGTATTTTCAGAGTGTCCTCCTTATTGTTCTGGAACGAAGGTAGAAGAAATATTTTTATTAGTAAGACAATATGTACTGAGATTAATGAGTCATCTGAAAGCTCATAAAATTAGGTGCCATAAACCAGATTAAATTTAATGCAGATTGCGTGTGTTTCTGGTTTTTATAGTTATCTGATTTAAATTTTCTTTTCTTCTTTTATATTCCTTTAAAGAAATGTTTTTGCAAGGTTCTGAGATAAAAGTTGTTCTGTACTCATTTTTATTATCTTTTTCTATGAAGAACTGACAGATGCCTTAATAAAGAATGGACAGCTGGTTTATAGACAAAAAGACACAATCAATTTAGGCTACAGTTTAAAAGTACATAAAACAGCTGTACCCTACTAATGAGTTTTAATAGTTTTGTTTCTTGAGCATCATACCATTTGAAATATTGATAATTAAATGTGCATTTTGTTAATGAAATATTCCCTTTGAATCATTAAAACAAGGAACGTGCACTTTTTGTAAAAACTTCTGACATGTTTGGAGAGCTGTTTTGTTTTGGCTTGGGTTGGCAGTTTTTATATATTTTTAAAGTCATTTTAGCTTTCAAAATATAATTATTCAGTATTGATTTGTCTGAACAACAATTTTTTTTGAAAATTCTGTCATCATGTAGCAGTTGTTAGCTGTTTTCCATTTTACTGTTGCCTTTGATTCCCAGAGATGCACACAAAAAGCACACGAGAGGTAATAGAGCCATTGAAATACATGGAGAACATACTCGAGAGATGGGTTGCTAAAAAGCTTCTATTTTTTTTTTTCTACTAATAAAAATATGACAATATGAATAACAAAATCTATAAGTTAATCAAACAGAGGGATATAGATTGAGTACTACATCAAAAATAATTTTTATGCTCTACACTAAAAGCTTTTCTGTAGTGAACTCAGGTTCCAAAATTTTATATTACAGACAGAATGAGTGAGTCTGGCACCATCAGAGAGAAACACATCCAGATTATATCTTGGCAGTATGTCACATATATGGTTGCAGCAAGGGTAAGAGGCAGACTAGCTGGCCCTGGACAGAAATAACTGTTGTGAGCTGGTAACCATTGCCTTTTGGCAGAGACATTTCATGTTGTCACAATAGCTTGAATTTTTGCTTGAAGGCTGAAAGAACTAATGTACCTGCCGTGGGTGTTACTGCTAGACAAATCAAAGCAGGTTCAGATAGCCTAAGCACCCATACTCGGTACCAAACAGAAATAAGTATACAAGTGGTCTTTAACCACATCATCCCATCTGTATGAAAAGCTGCAAAGTGCTGGTGTTCAGACCAGCTGTATTTCCTGGCCACAGCCATTTCTTACTCCACTAGCAGAGACAAGCTGAGATGAATGCCCACTACTCTTTCAGTGCCACAAGTATAGCAAGAAATTTGCTTGTAGTCCTTCGCTATCCCTCAGCTGTTTCTACCCATGGTGTCCCTGATGGTCTCTCCATATTGTCCATATATGTTCCTTATACACATGTCAGTGTCCCTGTATATGTCAAAACCCTCTTGCAGTGGTTTGGGAACCACTTCTCTTTTCTTTAGGCTTAGGAACTTCTTCCCCCTTTCCACCCCTAGCCCTCTTTACAGAGATCTTCAGACAGTATATTGTCTCACCTAGGGACAGAATTTAGGTCTCTACGTACCTTAGTTATAGCAGTGTGACAAACAGCACAAGAGAATTTTGTTAGATCTAACAATCACAGCTTTAAAGTCCTTTCAAAAATAAATAACTTCTAGTATTTATGCTGTTTATTTCCACTGGATTTAAGATACATATGCTTTCAAAATTAATTTGGAAATTAGTTAATTTAATTTCAAAATTAAGAAGGGTGGATGATTTTAAATAAGTTTGTTATATGAAAAATGAAATTTCATAATTGGGCCACTTCTTGGAAGCAAATAGGGTAAGTATATCATGATTGTTATAGTTCCTCATTAGCTAAGAAACTAATGACTCCCAAATCACTAAAATTACTGTCAAATGGCAGAGTATCACTTTCAGTATCACCATAACTTCAATTTTGTCTTCATTATCACCTGTTTACTGTTCTAAGTCCAGTTAGCTATAGTGGAATATTTACACAATATTTTTATCTCTCTTACTGTTCTAGATAAGGTCATAACTACTCTTCAGATATAAATCTCCAATCATTCTTATAGATCATGCTTTGCTTTACACTATTATCACAGCATGTATATTTGACTTCTTGGAAATGAAACTGAGCCAGGTCGACAGCACACCTAATGAATTCCAGCCAACCGGCCTTCTATAAATAAGGGCCAAAATATTTTCTGAAAGAGTCTCCCTAAAATACACACACTGTGGATGTCTGGTCACACCATTTTGCTTTACAGCACCATTTCTGCTGTAGTGCATTGAGTGTTAATGTGGATGTAGGTGAACTCAACCCAAATCAAAACTATGGCCTGGGGCATGGGTGGTGAGCATGTTGAGGAATATGTTGAAGGAGAAAGTTTGGACCAATGCTTAGAGGATTCAAGTGTCTGGGCTAAGTGTGAATATGACTATGTTTAGTCAGTAAAAATCTGCCCCTACTTATCTCAGCATGTGGGCATAACATTTTCATTCCTAAGCTCTTCTGAGCTGTTCTTGACAGGAAAGGATATCTTCATCCTTTTCAGTCTAATACCTAAACAGCTTTATCCATGTAAATTGAAAAGTCCCTGAGAATATCTTTGCTGATACAGAGCACCACATGGTAATCACTACTTGAAAGACAGAAATCGTCACTGTAAACTACACACAAATACACGAATTGCATTCATATTTTACATTAAGTAAAACTAGGTAGTACATTCAGTATGTATGGAGTATGAAAAAGGATCACACTAGTTTAGGACAGCCCCACCATGGCATCTGTTTGCACAGGAACATAGCTTTAACTAGCAAAACAGAATAAAAATGACTGCATCCTACCTAAACAAGGCAGTGGGGGACATGAAAGTCTAAGGAAATAAGTTTCTTGGGAAATGAAAGGCTGAAGTTCCTTAGGCAAAGGAGTTAAGTGATTCAGGGAGAGAAAACAGTGCTGAGTACCTAAGATTAGCTACACAGGACTGGATGCAAAAGACAATGGCTTTATAACATACTATAGTTTTCTCTGCCTTCCAGGTTAGCCCCTTCTAGTTCCACAAGCAATAAATTACCATCCTTTTTTTTTCTTTCTCACAAATGACCATCTTATCAACTATCCATCAGCTAATATTCACTCAAATAACAGCCAACTTTTCATCCAGGCAGTTTGGACTCAATGTTTTCAACCTATATTTAGTTTGGAAAGATGTTCATTTTTCTCATGCCTGAATAAGGGTTTGTGCTTCAGCCAACTTATCTGCTTTTCCTCAGCAACATCAGACCGTGTGTTGTCTGAATATGCATTATTCTTCCACACGGATCTTGCCTTACTTCAAAGAAAACAGCAGAAGGGCCTCATGTTGATGCAGGTGGTAGTACTGCTTGATATTGATGGTTAGTTTGATGAATTTTTAAACTTCACAAACTTCATTACTATCTTGTAATTACTACATTTTTTCATGACTCATAAGTGATCACGTAATTCTCTGGTGCTCGTTGTTATGAAAACAGATGAAACTGGGCTATTAACAACAGTTTAACTCTCATCAGCTTAAAAAGTTTTAAATATACCAGATGGGGGAGGAAGGCAGAGGGATCAGCACCCGACTTCTAGAAATTGAAGTTTCAAAATTAAATTCTTTTTCTACTGACACATGCCCATGATTATCAAGAAACTAAAGTAGTCTGGTTTTCAAAGACCCTCCCCTTTACTATCCAGCAGAAGGCATTTACCCAAATCTTCAAGTCGTTCCTCTGATGACATCCTATATAAAAAAACTCATTCCTTTAGATGTAAGTTTTAGTGAAAGCAAAAAGCAAGTTTTCTAATAAATCATCAATTTATTATCCCAGAGAAAAGTCAGAGGAAGACTTGTAGGAAAGGTACATATAATATTTTCCTATTTCCTTCCATTCTCTTAAGGTTTCTAATTATTAAGATTTTTGGAAGTAACGTTTCTTTGTGTTAGATACCCTTGGTCATTGAACGTGTGATTTGACAAGGTGTGAAGCATGCCAGTTAACATGTGCTAGCTGATAAATAATTGTTTGATATCCATCAAATAACAGCTCCTCCAGAGAAGCTTCTAGGCTATGTATCCATTATTACCAAAACCATCTCTGTGTAGTTTAAAAACTTGAAGAGTGAGTTTGA
This sequence comes from Oriolus oriolus, assembly GCA_013400235.1. Classification (NCBI taxonomy): domain Eukaryota; kingdom Metazoa; phylum Chordata; class Aves; order Passeriformes; family Corvidae; genus Oriolus; species Oriolus oriolus. Next base: position 457,575 of record VXBT01001279.1, read on the forward strand.
AGAATCTATTGCTTTCTTGGCCGGCTATGCAAAGCTCCTTATGTGATGTCAACTCAATATCTGGGAGCTTATTTTTTAGAGGTACCCAACTCTTTCCAGGCATTGAACTGGGCCAGTGAATTGCCCTTCAGTGATACTTGACTGTCTGGCTTAGCCTTTTCCTTCCACTCTGCATGGAATACTGTGGCCTCAGATGTCCAGTGCAGGGTTCCACTTGCTGCCTAGGGAAATGAAGCCTTTTATCTGTGTACCATAACTAAGACTGTTATGCTGAAACCCAAAATAATCCACTACAAATAGTTTAGAACAGTTATATATCAGAAATGTGAATTAGAAAGTTGATTAGAATTTCTTAATGTATGTAATGTTAAATATTGCAGTTGATATATAAGTTAATTTTATAGCTCGCTTTTAATGAATAAAAGTCATAGATTTGTCATCAGTAGAATGAAAACTTTCGCTGACTACTGAAATAACAACTAAATATAGGCTGGCTGATTTTATTGAAACACATCAGGTTTACCTGACAACAGGTAAAAATTATGAAAAATAAGTGTCTGCTGGGAAATGGGTGAAAGCTATCTCTTTTCACAACTCGATCACCGTATTCTTTCTAAGACCTCCAAACTGAGAAAACTACATCATACAACTTCTTTAATCTCCAAGTGATGCAGCCTCTGAATCCAGATTAATAAAAGCCTATTAACACAAAATGTCATATTGCATTATGCAATCAATGTGGGAAGGTATTAACATAGGGACACCTTATAGAGATTCTTGCACAAGCCGTAAGCAAAATTTCTGCATCTAATTGGCTACTCAAATAGAATTTTAAAAAGATTCAATTTGCTTTTAAAATTAACACTGTTAGATGAAAGAACATTGAATAGGCTGCAAGCATGTCAATAACACAAGGTAAAGCAATATAGCTAGGGGATATCTTCAATTACATTTTCTTTATGACATTCCAGAAAATTTATCTGCTATAAATTACAAAATATCAGCCCTCTGTGTGCCAGCTCAAACTCACATAAGAGTCTTCTAAGAGAAGGAGAAAACCCAGTTTTCCATCACAATTCTGGCAAATAAATGTTAAGTATCGGGTAATCATAATATTTAGAGCCAAGAATATCAATAGTACACAGGTATTCCATAATACAGTTTCATAGCAAATGATGTGTCTGAGTTTCAGTGAGAATTTTACAGAAACATTTTTATTTTATTTAGTTTTGCACAGGCTGAGAGTCTTTGTAGCTTAGTGTACATAATCAACCTGTGATGGCAAGATTACACAATATAATATTAAACTTTTTTGCTTAGTTGTTTAAGTGAGGGGAGAGTGGCTTGCAGACCTAAGCAATCCTCCTTTCATTTCTAGCCTTCCTAGGAAACAAGGCAGTATCTTCTGGTGGTAATTGCCTTGTTTGTAAATTAGAAGGAAGAGATGCAGCTGCAGAGGACTCTGCAGGGTCTCCATCCTCCAGGTAAATGTAATGTGGAACACAATTGCTTTTGTTGAGAGTGTAGACTGTTGTAAAGGGTATTGTGAAAATAAGGGCTGCAGTGAGTTTAGAGCATAAGACATACTTAAAACAAGAGAAGAATAATAGGAGGGGGTCTCAAGATATAGAAAAGAAAACAGCTGGAAGCAACAGGAATATGTTTATATCCTCAAAGTAAATAAAGTACTCGGTTTTTATTCCCATAGGCATCTGAAGACCTAGGCAAAACTGACTTCTCTACAGATCAGAAAACAATGAGTAAGTAGATTTTCTTTATTTTCATTTGCATTTAGGAAAGATTAGGTGATTAGCTGTGCACTGACAAACCGAGTGTCTAGCTGCGGATGTGATAGGAGCACTACTATCTGCTGGTTTACCTGTAATATGCCCATCAGTGGGCCCATCACTTTGTGTTGGAACACATACTCCCTGGTTTTTGGGTATATTTATGGTTTAATTGGGTTTCTCTTCTGTTTTCGCAAAATGTCTGCAGTGGTGCCTTGATCCTGGACTGCATAAAATATGCTAGCATGCTCCTCACGTAAACTGGGCCTGTCAAGGTTTAACGGAGACTGCTTTTTCTTAAGAAGTCCAGAGTGTGGAGTTCAATCTGTGAAGGCTTCAATGAACCCTGAACTTACACTGAAAAAGTGACTTGAGTTGTCTTTGGCTGTTTTGAATTCTTGTCAGCCTGAACTTCAAGTGAAAGGATACTTAGGTGTGCTTGATACAGGGAGACACAGTTTCGATGACCCTGGAGGGCAAAGAGGTGGGGGAATCCCACCCCCATAACTTCTGTCACGCATTAATGAAGAACATTATACCCCCCAAAAAAGTAGAGCATCAGGCAACAGCACTATGATGACTGGTCCATGTAAAGGTCTAACTTTATGGATATTAGGTAATTGCTTTACAGAACTCAGAGTTCAATGACTGACCACTTACTTTCAGTTCTTTTCACCTCAGTTTCTTCATAGCCAGCTTGTCTTATGTAGCCTTTTGATCTCTTTGCACAGCTAAATGTTTTGTGCCTTTTATTTATATCTAGTCCAGGGATGACTTTGAACATCAGTGGAGAGAACATTACACTCTGGAAAATGGAACTGAAAATTCTCTTCTCAGGACTTTACAGAGAAATGGTCTGAAGAGATTTCTCATTTACTTTTTAGAGCTGTGAACTCAGTCAGAATAAAAGCTCCAGTGAGCTTTCTTCTAAAACTTTTGAGGCTACTATTTTAAACTATTATCAGTGGTATCAGTGAGAATGGTTGGGATATGGGCTGTTAAAACCAAAGAATTGCCAAAGAATTTTAGAATCAGTGTATTTTCATCATAAGAATTTATGCACAATATAAATATTTGTATCAATGTCTGTTAACTACATCATAAATTACTAAGAACAATTTTTGCTTTTATTTTAATAGATACTATTAAAATTTTTTTGCAATTGTACATATTGATTTTTCTTAGCAGATTAATCCAAATTGTATTTCATGTTTATACTATTGATTTAACTTAATATGAAAAACCTTGGCCATACATACAGTGTGCTATTTATTGCTCAAGTATATTCCACATAACTTTAGAAAAGGAATTTTAGAAAAGGAATATTTCATATTTACATTTCCAATCAAATGTGTGACTTCTTAAGACTATTTTCACTGTTTTTCTCTTTTTTTAATGCAAGAAAATTATCTTTAATTAAACATTTATCTAATTTTTTATTATTTTCTTCTGTTCGAAAAGAAATTTTTTTTTACTTCGCATTTAGTGAACTTTAATTCCCAAATATGTCTGGCTGAATGTCTGCAGTATTTGATAGGCATAGATGTCTACCTTTGAACCACCTAGTTCTCCCTTGCACATTTTTAGGAATATTTAAAGGTGTTCAAAAGCATTCACGTAAATAGTTATTTTGGAAGGTCCTAGGTCTGCATTCTCTGCCAACTTGTTCAGAGTTATATTATCAAGAAAAGAGGTACAGTGACACTTTGGACATATTCCATTATCCTTTTAATGTCAAGCTAATATTAGAAACAGAAATGCATTTGCCAAATGTCTTTCAAGTTGCATTTATCTGCCTTTACCTCTTTTCCTAGGAAGCATTTTTACAACAGTAAAACTATTTTTTTCCTTCAATAAGTCAGTCTTAACAGCAGAAAAAGGGTGTAGAAAGAGATTATAACAAGGAAAATGAGCTGAAAGCTCAAGAGCATTTTCTCTAAAGCCTTTTTCCATCTGATTTTATCAGCCACAAGGAGCAGCCAAAGAGATGGGAATTCTCTCTTCTGCCTTGAAGCAGGACCAAAGTTAATACATGGGTCCACAGTCTGGTATATCTCAGAATGAAAATATTTTCACCTAAGATAGAACCTCTATTTTTGTTGTACAAATTTCATTTTATTAATTTTAGAAACATAATTGTGTGCCTCTTAAAAATAATTACTGCCTTAAAAGAATAATGTCCCTGTGTGTTTTTAGGTTTTTTTTCTTTACCTTTCACTTAGGAAAATATATGGCTGTTCCATTTATGGCTGAACCATGTGAGTGGGACTGTTAACCGTGGTGGTCAATAATTGCCACGATGTATGCATACATCTTAAAACATATTTGCATTTTCAAGGCTGCTATCTGTTCTCTTAACTAATTTGTCATCCTCACCATGCTTATTATCATTACTTACATGGAGGTCTCACCCACACAATATTTTAGGTAATGTTACACTCTGAAGAGCTTGAGTCATCAAAATTGTGGTCATAACATACTACATACTTGGGACTTCTGCTCTTGTTGCTCCCTGACAGACACCTTTCAGATTTTAATTTGTCTGCAAAATTACACTCTCCTTGTCAAAAAATATCTTTTTTATTTTCTGAAGGCTTCCCTGCGCAGTTTGTGGTTTCCTAAAAATTTTGTCTGTTCCCACTACTGAGGTATTCTGGGGGCATAATTTCTCTACAGCTGGAAACATGTGCTTTCTTTTGTTAAAACTAATGGCTGATGGCTTACCAGGAAAAGTGCTGTTTCTAAGATCATTAATCATTCCAAAAGGTGAGCATGCAGAGGAAATTCAATTCACTGTTATATGCATAGATTGTGGGAATGAGCACTCGGGATATAGTTGTCAGCAGTCAGATCAGACAGTCTTGTTGCTCACAACAGTGGCATTTAATAGCTCTCCATTAAGCTCTGAATCTCACCTGAACACCTGAAGCATGAAGGAATCAACTTAGAGCAGGGTGACAAAATATATACTAAGCAGTGATGGTGAGAGGACACAAGCTTGTGTTAATGGGGGAAGTGAATTGAAAACATTCAAACTTGCTCCAGTACTGCCTTTATTCTGCCATGAAATTGTCTAAACCTCAGAATTAAATTGTCTAATCAGCCGATCCTAGAGTAAAAATCCTGCTGTCAGTGCCAAACATTACTGTCAGGTCACCAAAGGTGGAGGGACAGCTTTATGGTCCTGTTCCATGTGTTAGCTAAAAAAGATTAATCTTCTTGTTAATTTCATTCCCTGAAATAAAATTTGTTGCCAGAAAAAAAAATCTTTGTTCTATGGCTAAGACAATTAAAATGGACCAGTAGAAATACTGCCAAGAATTTTTCATGAGGGAAATGTATGAAATTACTAACTGTCTTCTTACGAAGATGGACAAGGAGACAAAGTTGATAGTCTTGAGGGATCATTACTTTATCTCATATAAGCAGAAGGAGCTTTCTAAGGATTAAGAGACCTCAAAGCCTCTGAAAATCTCAATTGAAATGAGAGTAAGTACTTTGCCACCTAAATTTCTGACACAGTAAGTGATAGCTGGAGTGAACTGATGGGCTGTGAACACAGGTGTTCCGTAGCCTTGTAGCTGATGGTGGATTGTTTACTAAGTAAAAATTTAAATTCTGACATTTAGTTTCAAGAATTCAGTTGTTTCCAGTCAGAAAGCTAATCTATCCAAAATTCACTCCTGGGGTGGGACTGCCATTAGGAGAACCATTCTGTATTTTAAGAGCACCATTAGGCTTTATGCAATTTTGATTGAACTGTTATCACAGATCATCTGTTTTCTTGCCATCCAGACATTATGCACAGCTTCAACTTACACTGAAGATTGTAAAGATCCTTCCTAGATGTTCATAGTCTATAAGCTATTTAAGATTAATATAAGCAATGTTTTTCATCAAGCAGTTTCTTGAAAACTGTAGCATAGAACTGGTCTTTATATTTCCAGGCCATTGCATCAGAGTGTTCAAAACATTTGTGATGAAAAAATTTTTGAAATTATTAAACATTGCCAGGAGTTGTATTAGTGATAATTCAACTTGCATTACAATGCCTTGTCACTTGGAAAAATAATTGTAATTTAGCTTCTTGAAAGGTCTTTTTCTGAGTTATTGCAGACAGAAAATGATAGGCAGTGAGGCCAAATTTTTAACAAACAAAAAGACAGTCTTCCGGACCACAAATTTCTCTTCTAAAATTGCAGATGTTGAGGTTTCTGCTTTATAGTAGCTAATTAAATATCAGTATTTGAGTCTGAGGGGTAAGCAAGAATTCTTAGATGTACTTATAGTAGAAGCAGCTTTCCTGAAATAATAAATTATTGCTGCTTTTTCTTCTGTGTCAATTCTCCTAAGCAACATTCTGCCAGGCACTCGGGTCACCACAAATGCTGAGGACACCCAGAAGGATACCAGGTCTGTATCCTGACCTGACCCCAAAAGACTGTGTACTACAGCTGTGCATATGCTTTGTTCTGATCTCATGAGGTTTTCTCATGACACTGAGAAGTCACTAAGGAGTCATCTGAACTGCCTTTTGCTACAGGTAAGAATTTGAACCAATTACGAAGGAAAATGAGCTGTAATTTAGGTGAGCATAGTTTATGCTAAGTGATCATAATTTATTTTCAGACCTGTCTTCATGAAGTCTGTGTCTCTTAAGCACAATATTGATAATATAGATACACAGTCTCAATTCACAGTATATTGAAGTCTAAGGAACAAATTAAAATTGAGAGACTGACTAGAATAAACATTTAAAAGAATTTAATCACAAAATTAGCTTTTTCTATAACTAAATAGAACTCCTTCAATTTCAAATACCTCAAAGTTTTATTTCAAAATAACTTCAGACTTTCAGAAGAAAAATAAATTCTTTTGAGATAAGTGATCGTCATGAAAAATCTGGGACAGAAAGATACTTCAGTGGGATCTCGCAAGAGCAGACTAGAGGGGCAGAATAACCTTCCTCAACCTGCTGGCCAGACTTTTTGTGATGCAGCCCAGGCATGGTTGACTTTCTGGGCTGCAAGAGCACATTGCTAAGTCATGTTGAGCTTTTTGTCCATGAACACGCCCAAGTCATTTTCCCCAGGTCTTATCTTGACCCATTCTCCCCCCAGCCTTTACTTGTGCTTGGGATTGCCCCAGCCCAGGCACAATCCCTCACACTGGGCCTTGTTGGACTTCGTGAGGTTTGCACAGACCCACGTCTCAAACCTGCCAAGGTCCCTCTGGATGTCCTCCCTTCCCTCCAGCCCGTCGACCACACCACAGAGGCTGGTGCAATTGGCAGACTTGCTGAAGGTCTATTAGAATGGGCCAGAAGAGCCTGTCTCTGTAGCCAGCACCTGTAGGGTTAACTGGGATGTTACTGCCTGCTGTTCACAGTGCCATAACAAGTAAATAAGAAATTAATGTGACTAATGTAAGAAATGTCTCAGTGTGAAGCCTTAGCTCATTTTTTAAGATGACGACAAAGGAAATTATCAAATTATTTTGTAAATACATTTGCTTTAAAAAAAAAATGTTTCTCTATGTCAATTACAAAACTCTAGATGATGGCAAAAATTGACTGTTTCTTATCTGTGTGGTTAAGTCTGCGTAGTAGTTTTTGAAAAATGGAATCTACTTTCAATTTGCTTAGACTAGTTGCATAATAGGAAGACATGAACAGATGTGTAAAGGCTATGCTAAATATGCTTGGTCTTGCATCACTATAGATAACTGGGTAGATGACTGAATTCTGTTGCTTGTAATACACATTTCTATAAAATACTTTACTGCTTCAGAAATAGAATATGTATAGTGAAAATACATAGTTGAAACATATGTGCATATACATTATCTACAGATGAAACCATTATAAAAATATCATGGCACAGATAAATCTTCCAAAAGTTTTTCTGTATATCAAAATGTTTATTTTTGTACGCTTACCATAAGAAACAAGTTATACCTTGGAAGGAGAGTACATTAGCTGTACGTGAAATGCAAACTGCTCGTAGTCTAAATACAGCATGGGTTCTTATAAACAGTGAAAATTATTACACAAATTGCCTGTAAATGAAAGCACTCTATAAGAGCGCTACTTCCAGTGATATTTTTTCTTCCTTTTCATTTAAATTCAGACAACTAGGAGTAGAAATCAGACAGTTCTCGAGGTAAAATTTAGCCCTTAGGAAGCTTGAAAAATAAGTGATTGTTCCCTCTCAAACCACTCATAACCCTAGGCCAGCTACATATGATGCCAAAATGCACTCATGATAAAATCACATTATTATAATGTGATCTCTGCTTTTGTTTTTATGCTCTTTAATCATTATTTGAATATGTGGCAATGAGGGCACACACATTTTAATTGGGATTTCAAATTTGTTTCCCATTAAAATGAACCAAAGAATCATTTCTTTCAAGGTCTTTTCTAGGCTGTAGTGAAAAAGCTGAATCATTCTATGCTTAATTTATATAACACAGACAATTTTTTTAGCACCATAAGGATAAGAAGTATAAATAATTTCCCATGAATCTTGAACTTTCATGAGTAATTTGCCTGGCCAGATGAATCAGACTTGCCTCATCTAGTCCTGTGAGACAAACACATGCCTTGGCACACAAAGGAAGTTAATATTCAGATTTCAGTTGGGAACACTTGCTACACTTTTGTAAGAAAATAACAACCAGAACGTCTTGCAGAAATCTCAAAAGTAGACCAAGTAAGTGCACTATTGCTGTAATTTGGCATTTAAGCTGTTTTGGTAGAGTGGAAGAGTCATAGGCTTCATGGTAAAGATTATTGTAATATTTAGTGCACATTTATTTGATGTTTCTTCCTGTATAAATTTGTTAATTTAGATCATGATAACTGTATTGCTTTTCTGGAACTGCTATTCTTTAACTCGTCAAGACAAAGTGAAACGTATTCCATTGAACAGAATGAGGAAGCTTCTGCTTCTTCCTTCATGACAATCAGAATATACCAGAGATTGAAACATGTAACCTTGGACCACGTATAATGAAATGCAAACTGTATCTGGCAGATTACAGAAAAGGCTCAAAAACTAAGCTTTTAAATTAAAGAAATCAACTCCAGCCTAGGGTAGTACTCCTTGCTAGACCTGAGGAGGAGCACTGAGCACAAGGCTAATAAAAAGTTTTAAATTCCAACTTTTCACCTCAGCTGAAGATGTTAAGTTCCCTTCCCAGAGTTTCCTCCTCAGCAGTTACTGAAGGATCTCAAAGAGGAAAAAATGCTGCTATTCCTCATTTGACCTTAAGGAGACAGGATCATCATCACACAGTTTTTATGCCAGATTACACAGTTGCTAAACCAGGACAACCTTGAAGAACATTGAGTTTGCATGGATGTGCTGCAGCAATCTAAACCTAGAAAGAAGAAAAATTACCCAAAATGTCAGATTTTGTTCAGCTGATGTTAATTTTCTGTTATGTTTTTACTCACTCCCATGTGGTCTTAATACCTTCTGCAAAACGTTCATAAGAAAATGGTATAGGGACAAATATTCTCAGTTGACTTTGGTCTCAGTGTGTTCTGCAAGATTGCCTCTATTTGTGGTTAAGACCCTGGAAATGTGTGCATGTGTGAAATCACCAAGTTCTTAACATATGATAGGTTCACAATACCTTATGTGTCTTCCATGTGGAGCATGGAAGTGAAGGGAATTCAGAAGGTTGTGGTTTAGCTGGCAGCAATAGCAGAGTCAGGCAATGAGCAGAACATCTCTTTGGAGCACCACATTGCCCAGGACAAGAGAGTCACAACTAAGAAATTATCCACTATGTCTTCTGGATTGGTGGAATTGTAATCATTTTTATTAACTTTTATAACTTTTCCTGTCTTCCAAAATGACACGATGAAGGTATGGCTTCTTTCTGCTTATCCCTAAGCGGTTACTGCGGTTCTACAATGGAGAGAAGTCCTGAGATTAACAGAAAAGAGTACCTTTAGAAATGCAAACAGTCATTTAAATTCACATATAGCTTTCATCCGTGTAACAAATAACTGTAATAACATGGATTCGATATGTTTTGCTAGGGTTTACTTTCCTGATTGGATTTGTATGCTTAGCTTGTCAAAATGCTACGGGAGTCAGTTTGCATGCGAAATTGAGTGAATTTAAGACGAAATTTACATGGAAGTGAAGCTTAAACTGTTGGAATTTGGTCAAGTTTGACAAAAAGCTGTGAGCCCTGGAGTCTGTTGTCTTACATCAGTTCACGGATTGGACAGGATCAGCACAATGCTCTAAGATCCTGTGGATCAGATTCAATGGTTAGCATGGACAAAAGGTGGTTAATGTGGGATATACCTTGCTCTGTGAGTGATGTCAAAATAGAAGGAATTTCTAATGCAAATGGAAACTGAACTTCAGCAGTGTCAAAAAAAGTCTGATGTCAGGGCTTATTGTTAATAGAAAATAATCTTTTCTGCTCTCTTGGTATAGCAGAACTCCCCCGAACTTCTCCAAATCTAAGCCAAGTTTTTGTTTACTGTTGACCAAGATGATCTGAGTGGCTTACCTCTTCTAATGTGGAAGCTGAAACTAAGGATATTCAATCTGGGGAAAAAAAAAACCCACCCTATAAAAAATTATATTAGATCACTGCTTTATTTGTAGATATAAGACCCAGAGCAGAGGTGTTTTTATTGTACCTGTCAGTGTACAATAGGAAAACATCTGTAGAGAGTAAACCATAAGCAGTAAGATGTAGAAACTTTCCAGGCTCTTCAGTCTGAAGGACCACAAAAGAAACTTGAATGCCATATAACTGCTCTGTTTTCCAAAGTATTGAAAATTTCATAAAAGGATGACTGCTCTTAAGGAAAAAGGATTACAAAACCGATGAGGTGCTGTTACAAAAATCTATACGATATACTTGTGAAAGTGCACCTCATTATGGAGTATGACAGCTAATTCTTCAGTAAAAAAGGCACTGCTGTATAGACTGTAAAGATATATGGATTGCATAGACCAAATTTAACGTGAGATGAATCCTTCCAAAAAGTAAAGTCTGTGCTTTGCCCTTTCTTCCATGAAAGGTTCTGTAACAAGGAAGAATTAATGCAAGTTATTTCCATCGGTGTGGTTTTAAATGCTGAGATTTGTACATTACCTGAAACATTTAAATCCCTCCCCATCTTGATTGCTTGAAGAAAACGTCTACCTGTCTTTCTCAGCAAATGGTTTATCAGGTTAAGTTTATTTAAAAGTACAGTATGTATCTCATTTGAGAGGAATTTATGAAAGAATGAGAAAAGTGATGTAAGAGGAAATTCCAGACTAACAGAAATAGAGACCAATAAGTGCATGGCTTATTTTATGAAACATACAAATAATGTCACTGTTTTCCATTTGTTTTTTAATTTATTATTTATTCTTGATATATATATATTCTATATACTCACAACTTAGGCTTGAACCATAAACTACAGTTTGTATAAACTAGGCTGAAGTGTAAATGCTCAATTTTACTGAAATTTGTCAACTAAATATTTTAAAGTGCAACTATTTAGTGTAGTGCACTTAGGAAGCTAAAGAATTTATACAGGATTAATGAACTCCATTAACTATAACTAAATTAGCTGTAGCTATTTCAGTGGTAAATGTTATATCAACCCAATTTTTCGTTTGCTATTGGAAAGAAGATATTGAGTTTCTTGTGAAATGGAACTCATAAAAAAGTAGCTCAATAGAACATTTGGCCAGGTTCTCACATAAACAAATAGAAAACCGTAAGACAAGTAATGAAATTATGTTTTATGAATCTTCTGGAATAAGCAGAAAACAAACAAACAGAGGTTAATCAGTCTAGAAATGCCGTAAGTAGACTTCTATTGTTTGGAGGCTTCAGATTTTCCTCACATTCCAGTTACAGGAAGAAAACTACTTTTTGTGGCTCTCTGCAAGTCTAATCTGCCAATATATAAATGTCTCTATATCAGTTTCATCAATCATTGTGCAACACAAAATAATAGCATTTAAACTATTAAACAGCATATAGCAAAAACTTTTTCCTTGGAAAGTGAAACAATTTCTTGAAATATTTCTCCTGAATTCGAGATCATAGATTAACCAGACATGTACTCATGCTGTGTGCTGGTTAATCATAAAGTTCATTCCCTAGTTTTTGGCAATTATAATTTATTCTGTACTGCAAAAAGGTAATTTCTTCTGCAGTGTTTCAGACTTTTAGGAGAACATCTGTTTTACCGTAAATGCACATAAAACTGAAGTGTGAAAAATACATTAAATAAATATAATTAATCCCAAATACGAACTATAAGAAAATATAGGAAAACTGTAATTTATTAATTTTAATTTTACCTGCCAGGACAAAAGTAACACTCTCAAGATCATTTGTGAAAATACATAAAAGAACAGCGTAACTTCATCCATTTTCCAGGAATGTATTTTTAGAATATTCACTTTTCAATCACTCTGAAAAGAAATTATAATGATAACTGTCAGATTTACCCAGGGAATGATACCCTTCTCTTTTTTTTCTCTTTGTTTTCTTTTTTCAACTTAGACCCAATTTCCTAGTCCTCTCCCCGGTGGTCATTTCCCACACAGGAGTCTTACTGACATCTACAAAGTTCAATACACTGAATGAATAACAGAGGCTGTTATGGACTGACCACAAAATCTCATTCCCCACCCACTCTGACAGTCCTGGGGCAGGTAGAAAGTAGAAAAGTCAGCAATGAAGGAGTGAAGGGGTGGAGTGAAGGTGTTTCTCTGTTTCTCACCATCCTACTTTGGTTTTGTTTGGCAATAAGTTACACTAATTTCCCCCAGCTGAGTCTGCTTTTCCCTGACAGTAATTGGTAGGTGATCCCCTTGTCTTTATCTTGACCCACAGGCTTTTTCATCTTATATTTTCCCCTTGTTCTGTTGAGGAGAAGGAGTGAGGGAGCAGCTGGGTGGGAATCTGACAGCCAACCAAGCTTAACCCAGCACTAAAGCAAAGCAGAATTCTCAGATAAAGAAAGTGCAGAGGTGCAAGAGGATGGGTGCAAGAGGATCTGCTAACAGGAAGAAGGTTCCCAGACAGCCAAAGAGCACATCAGGGCAAAATGACAATGGTCTTAATGATATAGCCAATGCAAAGCGCAATTGGAGACGTCTGGATTTCTGCTTTGAGGCTGGCTGGAAGAATAAAATTGAAAGTGGTGTTGCTGTTGAAGGAAATAACCCAACACTTAAGGCAGGGCCCTCTTTTCTCACCATCTGTGGTCCCAGTTTCCCCATTAGCTGCATCTTGGAAATTTTTGTGGCTCGCCCAGCCCTACTGCTTCCCCAAACTCCACTATCTCAGTCTCAGACTGAACTCAGATTCCTTCTAACCTCTCTTCCCTCATCTTTCTTCATGAGTTTTTCTCATACTGCAAAATTTCTTGTTATCTGCTCCAGAGATACTATGCTCCAGCTTGAGCTATTTTGATCTCATCCCTTGAGGCAGGGAGGGTTAATTCAATTTTGAATTGCTGCTGCCAACCTTTAATTTCTTAGTAATGTGGTAGATACAGCTCATTCTGAGATTCCTTAAAATAGTGTTGTACTTTTAAAGCTTATTGAACTTGCAGAAAATATTAATAGGCTACAATAACCAGTGATCTATACTCAACTGCTAAAAAGCAGCCTTGTCCATGCTTCCGGATAAAATGTGACTATGTTATTGCAAAAAACACAATTTTTGGAGTTGTATGGTTTAAATCAGTGAATCATGAGCATAAATATCTGCATTATTCTACAGGTGCAATTTTTCAATTTGTAATGTGAGATATTCTGCTGTTCTTTCCTGTGAATGATTTATGCCATTCTGCAGAACCGTAAGAGATCAGAAATCCCTTGGCACTGTCCTGTTTTAGTAGACATCATCCTGTACATACCAATGTTAGTAACACAGCAAACAGATTTTTGCTATATAGAGCTGATGCAGTCTGGAATCCACAAATGTATTGAGGGAAATAATCTGGGTTATGGAGTCAACCTGAATTTAAGATGACACAAAACTACTACAGTATACTATTCATGGCTTTGTGCTCTTGCTACTATACTCCAAGACAGCAGAGAAATATTCCCGTTAATTTCCCCTAAGGGAGATGTACACAAAGGAAAATTTAAAATGAAAGGGTGAACTTTCGTGTTTGGATCTGAGAAGTTGTGTGTGAGTAACAGCTTTTGAAGGCACACGGAATGTTGGTTTCTTACATAAGAAGGGATTTCCCCTTGTTAAGGGACCAGCTGTACTGGTGAGACCCCATTTTTCTGATGAGCTCATGGAGTTACGTTCTTAACAAAATCCAGGTATCCTGTACATGTGAACATGGGTATGTTGTGCACAATGAATTAATAGAGATATTAATTAAAGGAATGAATAACATTAATTTCTGTGTCCCTGTCAAGCTTAAATGTTGAGAACATTTTCTTATTCATTCTGAACCACTACACAGGATTTAAAGCCCAGGTTCAGCCATTAGTTTTGGACAATTCCAACCCATCAAAAGTGGTTTTGCATTCATAGTAGGGGAACAAACCCCTTAGTGGACAGAAAAAAGGACAAAATAGGAAAAGTAAAAGTTTTCTGATGTCATTGTTTTTATTATCATATGTCCATCAACAAAAAAAGAATTCTCACTGGTGAATACATACAATTGCAGACAGTGTAGCAGGAGGTAGATTCCTCTCCAGAGGTGCCAGTACACTACTCTCAGACTGTATCTTGCATGTGGTTGCTATTGAAATATGTCTTCTGGAGTTAGAAATCATGAAGAAACAAATACAAAACAGCATATTAACATGTGCTATAGCACATGTTAATAGAAAGCATACTTATGTCTCATTTATGCTTCTAATTTGTTTCACAACTATCTTTTGACTTAATATTATCCTTTTCTTCTGCAGGGATCTTAATCACTCTGTATCTCTTGTACTAATCAGTGTTCTGACAGAGGGGAGAGGGAATTATAGTTTTAAGATATTTCCTGCCTTATTAATTTTACCAGTGAAAGAGCATTCCCTCTGTCAGATTCTCACTTAATTCCATCTTTTCTTCACCAGTCTAAGCCTGAAGATTCTGACTTAATTATTAATTTTTGATTCCAAAGTTTTCCTGATAGATTCGGTGTCCCAGACAACTGGCCTAAGGCAGCTTTGATAATGTGAATGTTTACTTCCCTTCATGCCCAGCACCTTGGTCTCTGCCTCCCTTTTATTCATCCTGGCTCCGTCATGCTCAGGTGGGGAAATCCCAGAGGAAAGGTGGGTTAGGATCCAACTCCTATCACTGTGGTAAGTAATGGGATCTTTGCACAAGGCAACAGTCCCAGGCTTCAGCTGATCTTCTGCAGGCAGACCCAGATGGAGGTGAACCTGCCTTTGGCTGAGGTCTGTCAGCAGCCAGGCTGCCTCCTTAGCAGTCAGCCTGCTCCTTGTAGGAGCCGTCTCCAGCGGGCAGTGACTTAAATGTCCCTGGTGTGAGACTGAAAGTTACCTCAAACCTGGGGAAAGGATTGGCAAAATATGCACCTTGAATAGAAGGTGAACTACATTCTAGACTGATTTTCCTACAAAAATCCTTGCCTCATTCTCAGAGAGAGGCTGCTACCTTTGTCTCCTGGACCAGGTGGTGGTGATGGTTTCCTCAGATGGCCTCTTTCAGATTCTTCTTATAAATCATGTTGGAGTTTGTTCACACAAACTCTAAAGAAACTAAGCAAGTGTTATTACATTCGTTTCTAAAAGCCTTGTATTTCTCCACAGCAAACAATTTGAGTAGTTTTTCAAAATAGTTTGAGATTTACTCAAATGAGAGGTTTAATTTACAGAGGTTGCTTCAGGCACAGGGAATTAATATAATCACTTTTTACTCCTTTAAGTTACACCTTCACAGAAAGCTATCCATTTTACAAGGCTGAAGAGATTGTGCCATTGTCAGATTGAATTAACTCTACATTTAAATTCACAACAGTCCCTGATTAAAAAAAAAACAAAAACACCTTAGCAGAGATGTATTAATAAAAACCCCAAGATCCCAATTTTCTGGAAACTGGAGAACTCACATTATTAAATTTGTACTTTAACAAAACAATTGAAAGGAATACACTAACCACATTAATTTTTGTAGGTATTTCTTTGGGATTATCAAGTAGAAGTAGTCTTGGAATTGAAATAATTTTAGAAGCAATTCAGCTGTAGCACTTTGCTGCACAAGTATTTGTTCTTGTTTCCCACTCAAAGGGATGCTAAGAAAATAAGAAAATAACTTCTTTTTGAGTTGAGGATCATAAGGTCATGTGACAAATGATGCTCTTAGCATCTCACAGTAGTAGCTAAGACAGACGATGATCTTTCTCACTTATAATTTTCTCTGATGGTTCAGTACAGAGCTTTGGCAAAGTGCTGTTGTCAGCACTGAAGGATAATATCCTTCATCATTTAAGAGGGCAACAACAACAAAAATGGTACAAGTTTGAAAGATTTTGAAGACAAATACAGTTTTTAACCTGCAACATGCTTGAGAGGGATCAGAAATCTGGTGTCTTAGAATTCATTGCCAGGTTGGAACAGAGTAAGAAGGACCTGAATCCTGAGTTGTCTCTCAGCACGAAACTGAAAGATGAAGTTTTAAACTGCTTTACATTGCTACAATATAATGTAAAATACAGAGTGGAAAAAAAGCTGTGAAATACCCCAAACCTGTCCCAAAGATTAATTTTTTTGTCTGAAAAGTACAATGAATGTTTTTTAAAAATCTGTCTATATTCCTAACACAGTTGAAAGAAATTAATGGGAGAGGCAGACCCAGGAAAAATATCATACATGGGCTTGTTACTAGTAGGGCTCTCGTTGTAGATGGCTTACCTTGGTGGCTTTTAGACTGTCTTAAAGCAATACAGACAGACTGTGGGCTTGGCACTCCTCTGCCAGCACAAATCATATTACTGTTATGATCTGGTTATTAAAATTGTTAGAGAGATGCCTCTGCCCAAATTAAGGTGCAAATGAGACTATATGCAACTCAATAGTATGGATTATATTTAACATTAAATGTGAGGGAGAGGGGGAGAGAGAGAAATAGGAAAAGGTGGGGCAGGGGCGAGGAGGAAGAGAGTAACAGAGAGACAGATTCTAAGTAGAAAATATTACCACTCCATGTATCCCAATGGCCTCCCACTGGTACTCTTCTGGTCTTCTTGGTGCTGAGGTCCTCAAAACAGACTTTAATTAGCTAATATACATTTGGGCCAGGTAGGAGTGCCCAGGTGCCTTCCCTGTTGGGGACAAGTTTGACCCTGTCTCTTGCAGCAGACTCTGGATCTGTTGCATCACTTTGCATCACGCGCAAGGCTGGTGCAAGGCCTCAGGAATCAGTCAGGGTCTTTGGGGGTCTTTAATAGTTTACGGCACTTCTCAGCTTCTTCTTAAGTGAATGTCCTATGGATATGGGTTTTTATAACTGAGCCAGTTTGTGTAAGGGAGGATGGGTGCTCACTCCCTCTGACCAGAGGTTACACCACACACCCAAAACTCTCCTCCTCCCTCCTTGGTTGTGGGGGAGTGTGTGCAAACCTGGCCTCATCAGATGAGTCTGTGGGCTATGGCCTCCTCCACCACAAACACAGCCAGAGATGATAAATACATTCTTCTTCCTCAGCCTTATTTACTTCTCCCTAGACCTGAGAAAATTGGTTTAACTCACAGTCCAAAGTTTCAGTCAGGAGGCATATTCAAAGAGTGCTTCATAGCAATGTTTAAGCCAGTAACTATAACATTGCTGCCTCTCACACACTGAGCCTGGAGAAAACTGGCAGTTCCCCATGACTTTGCTCGTTGCATCCATTTTGTCATTACCATAGCCATAAACAACAGACAAAGGCCATTGAGGGCAGGGTGACTGTGGTGGAGAAGGATGCCTGAATTGAAGTAACATGCTGGCAGCTGGAATATTAAAAAATGGGCAAAACAATGTGGCTTGACCTTACAGAACTGTGGAGAGGGTAGGTAACTAGCAGGGACTTGATAGATCCTCTGTTGCGGAGAGTTGCTGCAGTTTCCTAGAGACATCCAAGAAATGTTAGGCAGCCAAAAAGATCTAGATAAGAAAAAAAAAGGAAAAACAGTCAAAGAATTCCTTTGATAGTTTCATTAGGTAAGGGAGGACAGAGTAACATAATGATTTTTCTGGATCAGAGACAGGTGTGGTGGGTTTACCCTGGGTGGATGGCAGGTGCCCACCAAAGCCATTCCGTCATTTCCCTCAGAAGGACGGAAGAGAGAGAAATTACAATGAAAGTTTTGTGGGTCAAGATGAGGACAGAGAGACATCAGTCACCAGTTACTGTCACAGGAAAAACAGGCTGTATTTGGGGAAATTAAATTATTACCAATCAAGTCAGAGTAGGATGAAGAGAAAATAAACCCCCAAATCTTAAAATCATCATCCTCTCTACCCATCCTTCTTCCTGGGTTCAACTTCACTTCTGCATCCTCTATCTCATTCCCCTGGCAACACAGACAGATGGGGAATGGGGATTGTAGGCAGTTCATCACACATTGTCTCTGCTACTCCTTTCTCCTCAGGGGAGAACTCCTCACACTCTTTCCCTGCTCCAGAATGGGGGTCCCTTCCATGGAAGACTGTCCTCCATGAACTTCTTCAAAGTGTGCCATTCCCACAGGATGAACTTCTTCATGAACTGCTCCAGAGTGGTCCCTAACGTGGGGTTCAGTCTTTCATGAACAAGCTACTCCAGCACGGGTCCTCCATGGGGTCACAAATCCTGTCAGCAAACCTGCTCCAGGGTGGGGTCCTCTCTCTCTACGGATCTTCAGGTCCTGCCAGGAGCCTGCCTCAGCACAGGCTTCCCACAGGGTCACAGCCTCCTTTCAGGCATCCATCTGCTCTGGAGTCGGGTCCTGCCCAGGCTGCAGGTGGATCACTGCATCCCCATGGACCTCCATGGGCTGCAGGGGCACAGCTGCCTCACCATGGGCTGCACCAGGGGCTGCAGGGGAATCTCAGCTCTGGCACCTGGAGCACCTCCTGCCCCTCCTTCTGCATTGACCTTGGTGTCTGCAGAGCTGCTCCTCTCACATGTTCTCACTCCTCTCTTCTGTCTGCTTATTTCCCCACATTTTCCCCCTTCTGAAATACGTTGTCCCAGAGGTGTTAATGTTACCACCATTGCTGATTGGCTTGGCCTTGGCCAGTGGCAGGTCCGCCTCAGAGCTGCGTGGCATTGGCTCTGTCAGACATCAGAAAAGCTTCTGGCAGCTTCTCAGAGAAGCCATCCCTGTAGCCTCACAACCACCAAAACTTGGCCAGGCAAACCCAATACAACAGGAGAAAGTGTAGGAGTGTTTTCTGACTGAATGGTGCAGAAAAACTTCAGAGAGAGGAATACTGTTGCCAAGCTGCAGACATCTAAGGGACAGTGAAAGATCAAACAGGCTTTTGGTAGAAAATGCAAATGTTTTCTCACTATGAGATAATAAGCTGTTGTGGGTAGGAGAGAAAGAAAACTTTTGAGGGAGTCTTTGAGTTACTGCCAAGAGAGGGTTACACACTGTGTCCCTTCCACATGCACTTGCTGTGTGTTTGGTGCATCTGCCATGCTGTTAAATAAACACTCAGATTCTGGAGTCCACAATGCCCATTACAGCAAAATACCAGATTGCTGCTCTACTGTAAGCACATTTGCTAAGATCTGGCTAAACTAGGAATACTTTTGAAGGGTCTCCTCTGAGTATTAACCATGCAGTTTTTGAAGAAAAGGCAACTTCATTATTCCAAGCCACATTTTTCAAAGGGAGAAAGGAAGGTGCTTCCCTCTAATAACAAAATTTTATAATCTGAGGAGACAGTAGTGTTGTGTTATGTTATAATTGGCAGCATCTGGAGCCTACTCTGCTGAAAGGCTCAAGAATATATCTTCGTCAAAATCTGCTTTTGCTTTGGAAGACACCCAATGACATAAGCACGGTGGGAACTCCAGTTTGCTTCAGTGTGCATCTAGTCTTAATCTCCAGAGCAGTGAGCAGGCATGCTGACCTCCCAGACATGAGGTATCTGAGAAAGAAAAGCAAGGGCAATCTCAACTCTCAACTCTAATGCCATGACTAAGAGACTGCTGGTACAGAGGCATTAAAATTTGTGGGTTTGGGTACAGTTTCTGAAAAATCTGGCTAGCAATGTAGCAGTGATCTGTGAAACAGGAAAAGCCTCCCTTTGGAAAACACAATCTTTCATCATATCCTTACTTGTTAAATTTCATTTTTCTTTGAAAACATGGTTTAAGTTAAATCATCAGTGTAAGACTCATCTTCAGCTGAGCAGTGGTACTGAAGGTTTTGACAGGTGCTTTACAGCAAAAAGCAAGATCTCCCTCAGATGCCTTGAAAAATATCCACGTCTGCTCAGTGACATAATTCACTCTGCTGAGCCTCACGGTTGGCAAGCAGGCTAAACACACCCTCTGAGTGTTCAAACAATGACAGTGTATGTGAGCGTGAAATAACAACCAATGACACCAATGAAAATATTTCAGATATCTATGCTGATGATTGTTTGCCTGATTTTTTTTCATACCCACATAGTTTCTCTGTTTACAAAGTAAATATCCTTGTTAAACTACTATAGCATTCATTTATATTTTCTTTTTCCTGGGGAACTTGAGAAGCTACATAAGGGTGAAAAAAGTCAATTTATTAAGAACATGAAAATGGACACAGGAGCCACATTTTCTTCACTGCAGATCATAAAACTCTTTTAGTACTATTTTTAGTATTTGATCCAGAGAAGACTATTTCTCGTCTGCTTTGTTTTCATACGGTATCTGAACTATTCTATGCTAATGAAACTCTTTTCCAAATGCTTTTAATTACCTCATTTGTCAGTAGACAAAAAGTTATTTTCATTTGGTTGTCAGAGAAGTCCTGATAAATGTCATATTTATGGCAATTTCAGAAATAAGTAACCTGAAAATTTAAATACATCACTAATGTGAAGATACAATTTATTTCCTTAAAAATTGTTGAACTGATTTTATAAAATAGAGATTGCAGGTTATTTATTAATTGGAATAATACCTATCTACGTTTTATCTCCTTTCAGGATCAGATCCAAGAAGTACCAGGTACTTCCATAATTTTTTTATTATTTTTTTTAATTATATTTTTTTATTCAATGGAAAGATTCACTTTTTGGATGTGAGATTTTTTCCATCCTCTTAGGACAAGTGTTCAGCAGAGGTTAATAGAGATGTCATTTTTTAAACAATCTGTAGTTCTTAAAGGACAATTCAATATTGTTCTGGATTTTTTTTTTTTTGAAGAAAGTTCCCTGATTTGTTTTTAGAAACAAATTTCAGAAACTTTTTTTTTAAACCATCTTTTGCAAAGTTTGGAAGCTGTAATAGCAACAATTTTCTCAAAATCATGACCTGAAGAGTATTCCTACCACCAAAGCAGATGCCAACATGCAAATGCAGGATGCTAATGGCATTACTGTTGTCCAAAATCCTGCTTTGATTGATTTAGAACCCTTTCCTAAAGGCTAGCCAAGAACTTCAACGTCCTTTAAAAGGGATGCTAACGGTTTTTCCCTGAGCTAGACCTGTCATTATCTTTGCAGGTATGTTTAAATGTAAAATTTCCTCAAAACTATTTAATCTTCACCAATTTACCCAAATATATTTATAATGTCCAAGAAATGAGACACAGTCCTTCTGGCAGAGCTCAGCAGAATATTGGCATTGCAAATGTAATGGAAAGAGCAATCATGTAAGCTCCTGAGAAGCAGGAAGGCAGTTCTGGGGCCAAACGCCTTTCTACTGGTCTGGCACTAGAAGACAACAAGCAGGTCTGGAGGCAGAGAGGGAGAGTCTGAACTGGGACAAGACACAAGCCAGGAGAAGAGATTGCCAACCCAACACGTGGGTGAGAAGGTGGAAAAAGAAATGCCACCTGTTAAAAGATGTGCCTGGGGAAAGGATTTTCTGGCAGAGGGAGCAGGAGCAAGAGGAAATAAGTTTGCAGCAGGTGCAGCGTATTATTCTGCTTAGCAGGCAGTTTGGGAAATTTCAATGTTTTTAACAAGTAGTTCTAACTAACTAATGCACTACTTGCATTACAGGTTGGGATTTTTCATACAGCATAAGGGCTGTAGATTTTTAAGGGTGATGTAAATCACCCAGGGTAAGATGCTGCATAACCCAGGCTGCAGAATTCAGTGATTCCTGTGGTACTGGTGAAAATTGTATTATGGCACATTTTCAAGGATGACAATAGATATTAATTTAAAGTTTTAAAATGATGGCTTGGAACATGGTAGAACACTACAAAGGTTTTTTCTTATATTCTTAATTAACTCTTCTTCTACAAAGCAAGGACCTTCTGTCTTGTCTAAATATATCTAAATTTGGAGTCCAGGATTTGGTTCTTAAAATGTCTCTTTTTTTCTAGGCTGAGAAGCCTTTTTTAGCAGAAAATTTTCTGACTTAGATATTTGTGAGCCATGACAAAATTTGCATTTGAAATTCTCTTGAATATATTCAATAGATAGAAAGGCCATAACTCTTCACAAGAAAGATGTTTTCCAGACCTTGCATACTGCTGAAGTAGTTTTTATTTTGTCAAAATACTTTTAAGTGTAATTTTTTTGTATTTCAGATTTTACTGTCAGCCATTTTATACTTTCACCTATACTGCTTGTGAAGCTGAGGAACAAAACATGACTTGAATGAAGTCCATGAATCTCTCCAAAACACTTTGCTTGCAAATTGGTTGTTAACTGCAGTTAATTCAGGTTATGCTACCGTAAAATCTTTTCTTCTAAATCTATCCTGGTTTCTTTTTGTCTTCTTTCTGTCAAGTTGCTTTTGACTGAATCAAGTTTTTCACTCTCTTACAATAGCAATAGCAGTCACAGTTTCCTTCTGTTTCTGAAGAACTTCCCAGTGTCCTGGCAATTTGAAGTCCCCTTAAGCTCTGGCAGCGGGTATTCAATCCTACACAGTCAAGTCATTATTTATCTTTAGCATTTGCTCTTGGCCACATTTTGCAATCATGGACGAAACAATTAAAATAAAAACCAAAACACCTCTGTAATGTGACATCATCCTTCTTGGTTATTTTGCATTTTTTGCTTTGATTTTTAGCGTGTCTTGTCTGCAGCCTCCCACTTGCATTTAGCTATTGATTCCAATAATCTGAACCATTAAAATGCTTTCAGCAACTTGTTCTAATGAGGTATAATGAGCTACCATTAGGTACCTGGAGACACAGTAGTGATAGGAAGAAGGCAGCCTGCAGTGAAGTGTGCCTCGGAAGAGGAGGTGTATTAGACTTCCTGCTGCTTTGGATTCCAAGCTCTACCTGCTGCTGTAGCACCTTAGCCTTCTGTGAAGGAAATGGATTGTGCCCAAGGAAAAAAAACAAAACAAAAGGAGCCCAAACAAAACAAAACAAAAAACAAGACACAAACCCCAGGACGTTTAAAATGTCTTCAGGAAAAAAAAACTATTAGAGTATGTTCATTTTAATTCAACTTCAGAAAAAAATGTTGGAGGATGTTTCTCTGGGTGCAGAATAGGGGGACCCACATAAGCACAAAATAGGAGAGTTAGGGATTTATGATCCAGAGTTTCTAGTTCTCCTTTGGCACAGCATAGAAAAGACCCACCAAGGAAGTCCTTCACTGAGCAGAGAAAATATTGGAAACTGGCAAGGGCCTACAGGTGATGGCAAGTAATGATTGCATCAATTTATATTTGGTTTTTATACAACAGGACATACTTGTGCTGGAAGAGAAATACTGGAAACTTTTATACTGTATTAGCAAGTTCTTCCTTTTTCAGTCCTACCGGGTTTGATATATTACAATCACTTACGTTGTATAATCTGACGTACTGACATAATGAGAGCTGATATGTCACCTTAATGATAGGCTTATTCTGAAAAATGTGAAGTGGCTGATAATATCAGAGCTAAGATTACTCTGGCTTTCAGTAACATGCTCTTTCCAATTAAGATTATAGTCAGGCTGTGCTAAACACACATGTGTGTGAATATGGTCAGTCATACCACATGCTTTTATAATTAATGCTACCTTATGTAATTTTTATGAAGAAATTTTGCAGAGTTTAGAAGTAAGGTAGGCAAGTAGTAAGGAATGTAGAAAGGCATACAGAAATTTTTCTAAGTACTTGTACTTCTAATAATAGATTGTAATAGATATGCAGTAGCTTTTTAAAATCATCTTGTGGGTTTCTGTAGCAAAAATATAATATTATATTAAATTTTAAAAATTTTATTAAAATGATGGACAAATCATTTCAAATCTATCAAGATCAACCATTCATTCCCAAAGACTCAAAGGTTATGTACAGTCTTGGTTTATTTACCCATACAGAACATTATTGTCATTCTTTGTGGAGAGCATAGACATACTTACAGTGAATGCATGGCCATTTATAGAATGCATTTGCCATTGTTCCTTTATGCTATGCTGTTATCAACACGGTAGAAATGCAGCAAATTATTGCAATTACTATTATGTTACAGCTATGACATTTGAAATGAACACAAATTTTGAAAAGCACTTTATTCATCCCTTTTGCTGAAAGCTTTTAAAAATCTTTTACTGTCAGCCTGTGACCTTGCAGAACATGACTGACTCTCTGAGAAATAAAGGTGCACATTTTGCCTGTCATACTGCTGAGCCCTTTCAACTCCTGTTACTGTCAGGAAAAGGCAAAGCCTTTTGGTGCTTTCTATGTAATAGGTCCTACATGAAGAACTTTGTAGTTTAAGTTGTGCATTGTAAGCCTAGGAGAACTCCTTACTGGGTGAGGGATGTATGATTGTATCCCTGGGATCAGTTTTCTGACTGTTTTTCTCTTTGCCATTTTCAATTTACCATGAATTTATGCATAAATAAACTTTGCTTTACTCCGGCTAACAATATTTACAACTGTTCTGTGCATGTTTAATTTTTTTTAAACTGAAAGCTGGACTAGGCACTGTAATTTAGCTTCTTATCCTTCAGTAACTAGGGAGAAATGAAGAATTTTTTTTACTAAACAATTTGCAGCAAAAAAAATTCCCTCTCAGACTGAAATTATAAAGAACATGAGGTTATTATAAAGCTTTAAATATATGAACCCATTGTGACCACCCATCCTTATGGGGCAGGAAGCACCTAAGATTCATAAGAGGAATGACAACAAAGGGTCCACAAACACTCAGGAAGTTTTATTAGTAAATTACACACTTGGCATCGAAACTAGAATATGAGTTCCTGACTAATATATAAGCACACAGCAGTGAGTTTTGGATAAAAGGGTAGAGTGAAAGGAAGAGAGAAATTACAGGCATGAATTAAGGAAAGAAAGGGAGAAAGAAAAAGGTAAAGAAAGAGGAAAAGAGAGAGAAAAACAGATCACCAATCCTGGTTCCAGCATGGATGCAGCTGATAAACATCAATCCAGCTGCATTGGTTCAGCCAGTGAGATGTCTTGAGGGGCATCACCCAGGCTTAGGAGGGTATCTTTGTACAGGTTTCTCCACCCCAAAGATAGGCTTGTTATTTTCTGTGTGAATTAGTTACCATGTGCAGTCTGTTCTTTCAGGCCTTTCTGGAAATGGCTTTGGGGACCTTTGGTGGTCTTAATCTCACACTATAACCCATTCCCACTTCTTGGCCTCATCCCTGCACTTGCACTTTACTGTGTTGTGGTTCTTTATCGGTGATTGAGACGCGGACTTCGCCGGGTTCATGCAAAGCCAATTTTTAATACATAGAGCACATCTTTATATGGTGTTACAAACCCACAGTTTCAGCAACTACAAACTTCAGCTTCTAAAATAACACACTTAACATTTCTAAGGACTGCAGATTACAATCTCCTCGCCCAATCTCCCGTTAACGATCCTGCTCTTTGTCTCTTCTCCTGCTCTTTGTTTCACCTCTGCCAGACTCGGCCCGCCCGTCTCTCTCAAGGTCTCACACCAAGCAAAGCCATTCTCTGTGGCCGCATTTTGAACCCCCACAGTTCTTTATCATAGAAAATTGCTGCCCTGCCTCCCCCTGGCCTCCCTTGTCCAGCCAAGTCTTGCTTCTCATGGCATGTAAACACCATCAGTCCCTCGTTACTACCTATTCTTGTCTGTTATTTCTGACAGTCCTTGCTTGCTTCCACAACCATCTGGTTATTGGTGTTTGAGACACGCACACTACCCCCTTATCTTCGAGGATTTGAGAGCTCAAAGGGTCTCACTTTGGACTGCTGTTTATAGGGTTGCAAGAGAGTGGGCTTTAGTTAGAGAAATTTTCTATCCTAGTCACCATTCAAGACTTTCTTTGAAGATTCAGTTATAAAAGCACTATTCCACTTGGGTCGCTATTCAGGAAAGAAAAATAAGTTTCCAAGGCTGTTCATTAAAAAACAGGTTCTCCTTAGACACTTGTTGGATTCTGGAAACAATGTTTCTGATAATCTCAAGAGGGGTTTACTCCAGGTGCTGTTTCTTCACTGTTGAGACCTAATGAGTGTTTCTTAGATAATAATGTGGCCCTGGGGGCAGGGGGATGCACCACCACAATTCACCCTGTGACTAAAGCAAACTTCTCTGGGCCTCTACACCCATGAAATTTAAAAGATAAGCTCACAGTCCTCCAGTGGGGAAAAAAACCCCAACACATTTTCAAAAGAAAGTCCTTTCTTAAAAAATAAAGAGAAATAATTTGGTCAAAATTTAGTAAAACCATGCAGCAGGTAAAACTGCTGTTTTCAGCCACTAGAAATTCTGGTCTGGAGCTACTGCAGAAAGATGGAAGCTAACACAACACTTTCTACTGGCCTGCATCACTCTCTCCCTGTGTCAAATTCATGCTGGAGAACTGAAGAGACACACAGCTTTGTCAGAAAGATTCATTTGCAGAACAATCATACCAGGGATTTATTCATATAGCTTTTCTGTTTCTCAATAGATTTTTTACATTCTTAATTTTAAACTTGTTTTGAGCATTAGAGTGCCAATTAAATCATTACTAGAAAATGAGAAAAAAACTGTATACATTGGACAGATGTATTTTATTACCTATTGCATGACTCAGTAAAATATAAATGAGGTTCCCTTAAAAATGGAGTGCAACAAGTAATTTCACAGCTTAGTCTTGCCTCTTTCTTCCACTTAAACATTGGCAGAAATTTATATATAGTACATTATTGGAAGGAAAGAATAAAATGTATTCGGAAAAAAATCCGGATTAATTTTGATTTCTTTTACAGAATAACTTAATTTCATGGATTTCCAGCAATTCTGAAAGTGTTTGATCAGTACAAAACCAAGCAAAGTTAATTGATGATTTCAATTTCAAAGCACCTTTGATTAACTGAACTCAGTACTTGGGGAGGCAAACTACTTTTCATTAATGACTCTTTTATCGTTTCTATTACAAAATGCCTTTAATTGACAGCACATATTTTCCAAACAGTCTGTATTATTAGATTAGAACTCTTGACGTTGTTCACATCTGGGTACATGAGCAAAAATAATTACGTTTAATAATAATGGAAAAAACACAGTAATCCATCATACTACTACTGTAGCATGAGCAATGAAGACTGAATGGATGCCAAATTAAAAAATGAATCCATAAAAATATGCCAGTTATTATAACCATAATAAAATTTCAGATTCTGTTCAAACGACTATGAACCATTATCCTCTCATTCAATCTCGTTGAGGTCTTCTGATTTCAAGTGCACCTAAACACATATTTAAGGTGACTAGTGTTACACATTAGCTTTAGAAATCACATAGAACACTGTAGCCCTGACTGAAATGAATCTTCAGGACTCTTCAGTTTAAAGTCCCTCCTTTTTCTCTGCTATTGCCTCAGCTTTTTCACTGTTCGGTATGACCTGAACTATTTTTCCAAACTCATTGTTCCTATACTGGCAGCTTCCTAAGTTAAGCACAGTGCGATTCTCATTGTCTAGATGCTGCTTTCTGCATTCTTCTCATCTTTCTGTAGCAAATGTTCTCATTTTTCAGGCTTTAGAAACACATTTGAAGAGGAAATAGGGAGCTCTGAATATGCGGAATATTTGTGTGTATCCTGTGAAAGGTATTGTTCAACAAACAAACATATCCCTTATCCACAGTTAAAATGGATTGCTGTTGTAACAACCGAGAAAGGCATCATATAAACATTGTTTCAGCAGAGCAGATGCATGCATCAATGTCGTGTTTGTTTCATCTTTTTCCATATGGTAGGAGACAACATGCCCTGGTAGACGTGCTTTCATTACGGGCTCATTCTGGCCAGTTCATGAGATCATTGATAATTCATGTGTGAAGGGACTTCAGGAGGTCTCCTGTCCAACCTCCCCTCAAAGCAGGGTCCACTAAGGAGTCAGGCTAATTTGTTTAGAATGTTTTGCAAACCTTGAAAACCTCCAAGAGTGGAGACTCAGTAACCACTGTGTGTAGCCTGCTCCTCTACTGTGCTTTCCTCATGGATACGGTTTTTCTCTGTAACCAGCCTAAATCTCTCTGGTTTAAAGTTATGCCTGCTGTCTTTAGCTTTCCACATGCTGGAAACAGAACAGTCTAGAGCTGTCTTCTTTATAATCCTGTAGAACTGGCTGACCTGCTGTTAGATTCCTCTGAAGTCACACCTTCACCAGGCTGAATAAGCCAGGCTCTGTCAGTCTGTCATCACAGGGCAGCTGTTGCAGGCACTGAGCTCTTGGTGGCTTCTGCTAAACCAGCTCCAGTTTGTCGGTGTCTTTCCTATGCTGGGGAACCCCAAACTGTGAATAATCCTTCCCTCACTCGAGTGACCATGACCTTGTTACTACACCTTCAAACACTGTTGGCAGTTCAGCTTTCTGCCTACCAGGACCCCCAGGGCTTTTTCCACAGAGTTGGTCCCCATCTGTTCAGCTCCAGCATGGATTCTTACAAGGAGCTCCTCCTTCCCAGGTGCAGGATTTTGCGTATGCCTTCACTGAAGGACATAAGGTCAACCTACACCCATTGTTTCAACCTGTCTAGATCCCACTGAATTATTTAAATGAATTAATTGCCCCATCCAGGCCACTGATACATCAAATTAGTCCCAGAGCAGACCCTCTGTGGTTGCTACTGTGGGTTGACCTTGTCTGGACATCAGGTGCCTACCAGGAAGCTCTACAGCTCCCCCTTCTCAGTTGGATAGAGATGAGAAAATAAAACAGAAAACACCTTCAAGGTTGAGATAAGGTCATTTACTAAAGCAAAAGCAAAAAGTTGCACATGCACAAGCAAAATAAAAATGTGAAGATTTTCGGCCCTACTTCTCATCAGCAAGTGATGTCTGGCTACTTCCCAGGAAGCAGGGCTTCAGCATGTGTTACAGTTGCTCCTGGAAGGCAAACATTGCAAATAAAGAATGTCCCCCTTCCTCCTCCTTTAGCTTTTATATCTGAGCAGCCATCATAAGGTATGGAGTATCCCTGTGGTCAGTTTGGGTCAGCTGTCCTAGTCCTGTCCCCTCCCAAGACCTTGCCCACCCCCAGCCTACTGATGGTGGTGGAACAATGGAGAGACTGTGCTGATGCTGTGCCAGGACCGCTCAGCAGTACCCGAAACACCGGTGTGTTATCAACACCTTTCTAGCCACCAACGGAGAGCACAGCACTGTGAGGGCTGCTGTGGGGAAAATGAACTCCTTCTCAGACAGACCCAGTACAGTGAGATTCTGCTCCCACTAAATTTTAGGTGCAGTTACACAAATTAGTCACAATAAAGGCAACAGAAAATAGTCAGAAAAATGGGATGTCTAAGTAAAGATGGAAGTTACCTTGTGTAATTACAGTACTCTAATTGCTGTGGCTAGGTTAAGCGTTTGTTTGCACTCTCTCTGCAGTCAGTAGGCTGATACAGACATTTTCTGACTATGATTAACATGCCTCACTAATCTCTTTCAGGAGGTTTTTCATTCAACCAGTTTTCCACACTGGCAACAGGGAAAACAAAAATTGCAGTTTATCTGGGATGTCCAGGTTTTTAAGTGGCCTGTGTGAGAGCGAATTCATGTCACATTAACTTTTCAAGGTTGTCACAGGATTTCTTGGAAGGCAGTGGAGTGGCCAGGAGGAAGGACGGCTGTCTGCCCACGTACTGTAGGTGGCACCACTTATACACAAGAAGAGAAATCTGCAGTTTCTTGGTAAATATCTTCGTCAGCAGAAACCAAGATGCTCACAGGCTGTACAACTTGGCACGGAAAGCATGCTGAAGGTCAAATAAATTTTGGATGTACAGGTCATGAGAGTATGATGAGATCAGGACAATGGACCATCAATCATCACGCCTAAGACCAGAATCTGGGTCAAATCCAATTATCTGCAGTGGGTAAGAGGGCTGCAAGCTCTGAGAAGCTTGGAGAAGTTTATTACCTTGGAGTTTCAGGATAAGCAGACTTGTTTTCTGTCCAGTTTAAAAGTAATGGACAGATGAGTAGATCCCTGTAGTACCCTGAGATATCCACCTTGCTAGACAGCAAAATCTATATGGAATAGTCACATGCTGAACAACAAATACCAAAACCAAAAAACAAATTTTATTAATGTCAGAAAAACATGAACAAAACCAAACAGGATAAGACAAAGAAAACCCCAATTATTTGATGGAAAGTAGGGAACAGCATATGTACTTCTTCTGTGAAAGATGGTACTTCTTAAACATAATGGTAAAGGAATTTTTTTTTTAAGTAAAATAAGCTGTTATTACTGATATATATTATTTTCAGGTAGCAGTGGTAAGCTTTGCCAGCATGAAATCTTTCATCATTCAAATACTACTTCTTGACAAAAACTACATGTTCCATAGGGAGGAACTCCACTTGCAGCATAATTAAGAAAAGAAATAAAATTATACCTTACTGGTACTGAATATGATCTGTGACATCAGGGTAGTTTGTTTGGGTTTCTTTTTTTTCAGTTGTAATGCTATCATCACATTGTAAAAAAGTTGATGTCATTTCAATACAACAGATTCTCAGCTAAAAGAACTAAACAGTCTTGTTTAGTCATGATGATAATTATAGCTGTTTCTTCTTCTGTACTGGAGAGAAAGAAACTTAGGATAGTAGTAAATTAGGATAGTTAAGTGCTGAGGAAATACAGCTTACAATCTCAGTGGGAAGCTTCCCCTTTTCAGGTTTAGTGAAAGACTGGATACTAACCATTTTTGTGGCAAAGGTATTAACTGTACTGAAGAACAAAATAATGGCATTCTGCACTGTCTCAGGTACACTCAGTTCACAACTTTCAGAGTACATTCAGAGCAAATGCATTCTCTGTTCTCATGAGAGTGAGACCCTAGGGACACAAATTTTTGATGGTGATACAGAAATCTTGAAGGACACAGTATACAAAAGGCTGTGCATACTTCCCTGTAGTCTGCAGTTAAAGGAGGCAAGCTGGAACTTTTTATTGTGTAGCATGGTCACATTGCTGGAATCTTGCACAAGGCTTCAGGAAGAATAAATCCAACTGTGCTGACCTAAGCCAGCTGCAGATTTCAAAGAGGAGCTTTGTGTTAAAGAAATACATCTTTCTTTATCCCCTTGTTTTATTCAGAAGCTTCCTAAAAGTAATTTAGTGAACCTCTGAACTATGACAAATTACTAGAAACCTTTTGAAATCACCCCTCGAGGACTTCAGGCACAGGTCTTCTGATACTTTTAGGTGTCTAGTTCCTGTAGCAATTGGTGGGAAGCAGGGACCAAAATACAGGCTACAGTCCTAAATAGCTTTGTATATCTGAGCCACATGTACTACACTCACCAAAGAAAGTCAGCAAAGCTTTGTCATTTTAAGAAGGATTAGAGTTCTGCAGCTAAGCAAACGGTTGCAGACAGTCCATCTCCTATTGTGCTTTAACATAAATATGGTGAAAGCCTTTGTAGCGACTTCAGATTATGAAAATATTAAGAACAATTATATTCAGTGGTTTGCATGTTATTGTTACTTTTGACATCTATCTAGGATAATATCCCTGGACTAGACTTTACTAGTCCAATCTTCCCCAAATCTGCATGAATTATTTGCACTAATTCTAAAATGTTGACAACTAACTGAAAACAGTATGTGTGAGGCAATCTATATATAGAAAATACTGAAAAGGAATAGACAAATAAGGATATATAAAATACTTCGGTGATGCAGGGCTAGACTTTAAAATGAAATGTGGGTTGTCCTATTTAAGGCTGTTCTGAGGTAAGGTTCTGTGAAATTAATTATATTTTGAGTGCTCAGAGTAGCAAAATTTCATATGCATGTTTTACAGCTCAAACTTAGTGTTTCATTGAGTCAAAGAATAATCACCACAGCATTACCACGGTCAAAGCAAAATTTAACTATTTAAGGTGCTTAGGACCCATTGCAAAGAAAAATTTGCTGTTTTTTTAAGTCCTACCTTTCATTTTAAAAAGTAAAATAGCAATTCCATCTCTTTGTTTTCAAATAAAACCATGACGATGTAACCAAGCACAGTCAACACATACAAAGCACAAAGTGATTAAAAGCAATGAATAATTCTCCAACCTGTGAACTTCCTCATATATGTTCATGGGCTGTGAATTACAAACTTAATTGCAAGAAAAGAAGGAAATCCAATTTACATTGCCCACACTGTCTTTGTTGTGGTTTAACCCCAGCCAGCAACTCAGCCTCATGCAGCTGCTCTCTCACTCCCCCACCAGCAGGATAAAGGAGAGAATGTGAAGGGAAAAATTAGAAAACTCATAGGTTGAGATAAAGACAGTTTTATAGGTAAAGCAAAAGTCATGCACACAAGCAAAGCAAAAAAAGGAATTAATTCATCACTGCCCATGGGCAGGCAGGTGCTCAGCCATCCCCAAGAAAGCAGAGCTTCATCATGTGTAGTGGTTATGTAGGAAGATAAACACCATAACCCGAAGATAAACACCCGAATGTCCCCCGCTTCCTCCTTCTTCCCCCCATTTATATACTGAGCATGATGTCATATGGTATGGAATTGTCCCTTTGGTCAGCTGGGGCCAGCTCCCAGCTGTGTCTCTTCCCAAAACCAGCACAGTCTTAGACCTTTGGCTTTGCAAATCATCCTGGCACAGATTTGTATTGTTTTAAACAAAACATTCGGAACACCCACACAGAAATTTACTCCGGTTTCCTTTTATTTCCCCTGAGGAAGTATTTATGAAAACAGGTTGTTAGAAAGCACCCCTCCAAATTTTATCTCAGAAAATCAGCCTTGCTGTAATTGTCTTTATGTAAACTACTGGAGAACTCAGATAGTACAATTCTCAAGTTTGAACAGGAGACAGAACAGTAATACTTCATTCTTGTGAAATCCCTATTCAATCTCTTTTAACAAAAGAAGGCAGACCATTGCTTTGATATGATACTCAAAATTGAATACTGTCCCAGTATCATACTTTAATGGGGTTTCCATGCTTGTCTGACCTGGGAGAAACGGGATTGCCAAGAGCAGAACCACCATTATCACATTCTGGAGCATCTGGTCTGAAATTTCCATTAGAAACGTCAAAGCTGCTTCAGTTTACAAGATCTGGCAAAAAGGTACAAATGAGTGCAGTTGTGATTGTCACTAGTGTTATCTGCAGCAAACTGCTGGGTGGGAAGAGGTAAAGAAGCTGTTTTGTCTTTGTTACTTTGTTCTGCCCATGTTTGTGTGATTGTTACGACATCATTTTTTTAGTGACTGCCAAAGACTTGTAACCCAAAAGAATCCAGTGTGGTCATTCAAATAATTTTGGAAGTAGTCAGCAAAACAATCTAGTTATAGTTTGACATCTGCTCAATTCCTGCTGTCAGTGCAGTGGCCCAAGAAAGGTCTCAATGATAAACTAAAAAAAAAAAAATGCTGATTCTTACAAAAACATCCCGAAAACACAGAGATCTGAGGGAATGAGAAAAACTGGGAATTGATCATTCTCAGACTGTGTAGGCATGAAGACAAGAAAGACCCGACTGAACCACAAAATACCTCACACCAGCTCCCTCAAAAAACAAAAGCCCCCAAACAAACAAATAAATGAACACAACAAACAAAACCCCCACAACAAACAAACAAACAAACAAACCAAAACCAGAGAATTTCAGTGCTGCAAAACAAGTTGGTTTTGTTTCTTATATTTCTATAAACTAGGGCCTCAGACGAAGTGATCCTTTTTACCTTCTTGTCATAAGTTTCTGGAACAGCCAGATATGATAGGTCAAGTGGAATGAAACTTGACCTACTGATGGAATGTCAGGATGCTATTTAACTAAAATATCTGTTTGCTTCTCTCTCCTTTTCACTCTCTTCACATTGGGTGTCTTTTCTTTTTGTCAAATATCTCTTGTCCTCACAGCCTTTCCCATTAAACTGAACAGATAACACTTGCAACCAAAAAATGATAAGCCATATTTTCCATCATGTGAATTGTCAGTGTTTGACTCTCCTTTTGACTCTTTTTAGCTCCACAGAATTGGCACTAAACAATCTCATTACAGTTACTGTAAGGAATCTGGGTACGTGTTCGAGATCACCTCTCTGGTTGTACCAGATATTTCCACTGTAGGCATCCAAGGACTAAACTTGTACACAAAAATTCTTAATGTGTCTTTGAGTCACTACTTTTCAAGAGTTTCCCATCTGATGTTATAGCCAGCTTTCATGCTTAGTTCCTAAAACATTACTTGGTTGCAAGCAACATCCAAATAGCACCATTCTGCAGCCCCTGCCCTCCTTTCTTCACCAGCAGGAAAAAATAATCATTTCTTTCTGCCTTCAAAATTAGGTTTAGAGACATGTTATGAACATCTTTTTGTGTACAGTTGTGCTTATCTAAGGTGATTTCAATGATAACAGCTTCCATTCAATGGGAAACAATTCCAGGCGAGCTACATTTCCTTCACAGCATCTTTACTAATGCTATAAAGCAGCAGGGATCCATATTTAATTTTGGCAGCTGTTTAGGGTTTCTTTTTTAGCTTTATAAAATATAAAATACTTCTAGTTTGATCTGCTTGCAAATTCTCAAAAGATTGTTTCTTTGGTGCCCATAAAGAATATATTTATTTCAGCCAGAAAATTTATTTTATATGTTCTTATTCCTTTGAAAATGCTCACTGTAGCCTCAGAATTATTTTTATCCTTTACCTTATGTGTTTCTTTTAAAAATGTAAATATACTCATCTTGTAGTCTTGTGTTTTGAATTAGATGTTTAGTTAGACATTTTTACTCAACCTTTTTTTAAGTATTCCTTCTTTTGAGTGGCAAAAAATGTTTAAAAATAAAGATAATGCAAAATTTCCTGGAAAAGTCAGTGTCAGACTACTGATTTATATTTTTATATAATTGTCCTTTTACACCGATTCCAGGAAAAAAGATCAAGCAGAAAAAACCCCAACAACAGCAACAACAAAAACCCACCAAAACTTAGAAAGCTGACAGTCTAGAAATCATTGTATGGATTACCACAACTTGAGTATATCCACAAGTTTCTTGAGACAGTCATGCTGGTCAAAAAGATGCCAGGAACCACATTAGCATATTTAAAACACAGATAATCACCTGCTTATGGTTGGGATACTGACGATTTTGCTGCTACAGAAGCAGTCTGTTAATCAGCAGTCTGCTGGCATCCAAAGCATCCTGTGCTGTGCAGTCCAGATCCCGTTACTTTCAGTTGAACAAATTATTTTGATCCTCGAACTACTGTAGTAACTTATCAGAGATTTCCAAGATTTATGAAGGAGTTTTCAGGCAGACTTCAGACCTCTCTGTTTTAAAAGATGGTAAATTTTCTGTTGACATGTCCTTGTATAGGCCCATTTATTTCTTCTTTGTATAGAACAAGACATGTTATAAGGCAGAGCAGAATTTCCTGAAGTTTGGCAGCTCTGATTTTGAAGAAGATTTATGATGATTTTGTACAACTAGACATGTAGTATTGAAAATATTGATTTTTGCATTTTAATTTTTTTCCCCCTCTCTTTAGTGGTTTCAAGACCCAAACAGCTCAGACTTGTTGCCTTCTATGATTGTTACAGAAAACCCTTGTAGGGTAGCATATTTCATTCATCATTGTCAGAGTCAGTCTTCCTAGGAGAAAACTGCGTGTTTTAACTGCTTATTGTTGTCACTTGAAGGCCATTAGAAAAAAACCAAAACAAAACACAATGTTACCAGAACTATTTTCCTTATTTAGAAACTCACAAGACGTTATGTGTTCCCATATTAGGACTTGTACAGAGTGGATTCAAATTTATTCTGGATGGAATCACTTTGTGGTTTTCCCTTTAAGAATTTCACTGGTTCTATTTCTGAGGAAATCAACCATGCTTTACACAATGCCATCCCAAAAACTCAGTGCCACTTACAGCTTCATTATATAAGGTTTTGGAACTTTTAAGCATTTTTTGTGCAGTTGTCTTTATACTGGCATCCAACCCTTCTGAAGCATCATCTGAAGCCAGGTGGGATCTCCAAGACCACTTCTGGGATACCTCAAAACACCTCAGTTTACAGAACTGATTTTGTGCCCTTATGAAAAGAGGTTGTGTGGGATTTACACATTTATTTGCAAATGTCTGCAAGTGCACCAGATATTTTGATTCCTGTTATAATCAGTGAAAATCTAGTCAATGTAGTCAGGGAATTCAAAATCCCAATTAAATAGATATCCAAGACCTGGTTAACCAAATTCCAGTACTATATGACTATAACAACGGTGCCTTCCTAAGGGCATCTGAATTGATTTTTTGATATAGAACTGAATACTGTCCTTAATCAATAAAAAAGCAAACTGCAACTGTGTGATACTGGAAGCTGAATTTCTGGGGCTGGAAGAGCATATGCTGCCCAAGCATCTGTTACAGAGGCTAAGAGTTAGCAGTTTCCAACTCTCATCATAGAATTTTGTCTGGGGTGTAAATCAGTAAATATTTGGTGTTCAGCTTGAGCCGAAAAGGGATAATACCCTGAAAATAGTAACATTATTACTGCAGCTCCCTTTGTGTAGTACAAGACCAAAAGAAGGTGCCCATACACCTGGTTGCACAGAAAGCATAGGACAAAAGCACAAGAGAACACATTAAAATGATATCACAACTCTAATTGCTTTCCTGCCTGTAATGTCATCAATATCTGACTTGCTGCATTTTTGCCATCTTGTCTCAGCCTTTCCAGAGCTGCAGTGGCCCCAGCGATGGCCACAAACACCTGCCACTTTCACACTCTGGAGAGGCAATGCTGTGGATGCTGAGGCCTCAAATGGGAAGAGTGCTTTTGTAACTTCAAGCCAAACAGCTGTGTTACCCCAGCACTGCCATTTAGTCAGCATTTCACTTATTTTCCTACATGAAAGTAATGCGTAGTATCTGAACAGAGTTCTTCCCCTTCAAAGAGTTAAACAAACCTTAGCTAATTAATCCATACAGCATCCTGCAAAGGAGGTGAGCAATATCTCAACTCTCTTTTCAAATTCAAAGACTATAACAGATCTGCTTAAACCAAAGAAGTATAAAAAGTAAACATAAATGAAGATCTCTGTTGTGCTCTGATGATTCACTGGCACAGCAACAGCAACAGCTGTATCTCTCTTCTGTTATACTCTTTTCCAAGGTTTGAAAACAAAATTTTCTTTGTTTTTTTAAGAAATATTTAGGCTAAAAGACAAATATAAGGTAAAATTATGAAAGTTAATAAAATATGAAATTAATAACAAATTTTTAAAAAAACCCTTGTAATAAAATATATTCAAATGTTTTGTCTTTAAAGGTAAAGTTGTAGGATTTAAAAAAATATCTAATAATATATTTCCTCAAAGATGCTTCCTGCTTCCACAAATCCCTAATTTAAATTCTTGAGAAAGTTGATAACTCAGTAGAACAGCTTATTGTGGTGTGTGGCCTGCCGCACTACTTCTGCCCTAGATTAAGGTCCTGATTAAAGCATCATGAATCTTATGCAGTGGAACAGGAAAAACCTTTTTTTCTGAATTTTCAAGAATCTGCTTGATAAGGCAGCTGTCTAACTGCTGTAGGAAAGAAAGAATTACTGATGAAGGATGGTGCCTGCCTTCTGCTTCTTCCAGCAAT
Source organism: Oriolus oriolus (assembly GCA_013400235.1). Classification (NCBI taxonomy): domain Eukaryota; kingdom Metazoa; phylum Chordata; class Aves; order Passeriformes; family Corvidae; genus Oriolus; species Oriolus oriolus. The sequence goes on from VXBT01001279.1 coordinate 495,535, forward strand.
TCACTACACCGGTGAGCATTTTGTGATTAAACACCATTTCTTAAAGATAGTTTGAGAGGTTTTCTCAGCCTTCAGAAGATCTTGTATTTTTTCTTAGGGAAAGGTGGGGTCCCTTATTTGGGTTGGTGCTTACCTGCAGACAAACCTACCCCCTCTTCCGAGTGGTACAGGAGGTGGAACTATGTGTGTCACTGAAAACTGTCTTATGAAGAATCAGTATTAGGGTCTAACGTGTACAAGTCTCTCATGATACTTACTTTACACAGAAAATTGCAGCAAAGCACAAACATTAGATGCTCTGATTATTTATATCAGATAGCATCTGCAATGGCTGAGGTACTATTTCAGAAACCAGTGGCTCAGGACATATGGCATTAAGTGACTTTTGGCAAACCTATAGAGCAAGGCATATGGCATATGATAACCTTGAAGGAAGAAGTGTCTCCTTGTATCTTGTTAAATGATATGATAAACTGATCTCTGATGCTTTTTCTTGACAGAAATTTGAAAGACTACAGTGTTTAGGCAGTATAAATTGGAGGGGGTTTGTGCTTATCTTACTACCCAACTGTGATTGCTAATTATGTCTAACTGGCAAACAGAGAAACTATTTTTTGTGTGTGTGAGTTGATCATATGGACATGAATATGAACACCCATCTTGTCAGCTATTGCCTTGTTTTATATAGTCCTATCAGATGTGTGTACCAGAGCATCTCACACACCTTAAGGAAATCGCATAGAAATGTTACAAAAAAGTTTGTTAAAAGTTTGAACAAGAATCTTTTGGTTTTAGGTAAGTGCCCTCAGTATCAAAATAATGAATAAATTAATTTAAGAAAAAAAATTCCATCTTTTCTCCTACACTTTTGTTTAAATATTATGCCAACATCATTTTCTGACACTTTAAAAAGAATTTCTGTGCAAGTTGTGTATAAGATACAGATAATTCCTATGCATAGCTTTCTGAACTGAAATAATTTCATATCCCATAATCATTAATCAGGATTACAATTTTAACGAAAGAGAACTAGGAGTATGCAGACTGTTTTACCACAAAGATTTCATGCTACAGTCTTGCTGCAAATGCCATAGAAAATTAGTTAGCAAAGTTGTAAATAAATCTCTTCTCCTAATCAATTTTTTTTCACTCAGAGAGACAGATTTTCCAAGGCAAGGATATTACTTTGATGTGCAGTGATAAAACAAAAAGGGTGTTTAATGACAGTTTCAAGCCACATGTAGTAAGGTTGTTAATTTTATGATGGAATATGCAGTTTTCATTACCAACAGAGTTTGGTTTGAATAAAAATTGAACCCTATTTTCCCTAAAAGAAAAATAAATTAGGGATATAGCCTTGACTTTCTCAAGTTTAAAGATGGTTTTTGTAGGATCAGGGATGAACATTCAACATCCTGAAGAGTATAAATCTAAAACTATCCAGAAATCATGTTGGGTATTGCCTTAATCTACATCAGAATCATTTCATAATCTGAATGCCTCCAGTGCATTTAGAGGCATTTTTATGTTCTAGAATGACTATTAGCATGGCCAGAATAGCCAGTTTGGAGCTAAGCATATTTCTACATCAGTTTTGTAATCAAAAACCTACCTGATATAAGTCTTTGTGAAATTACAGCTGAGAGGATTTTTTTCTTCTTTTAGAAGAGGTTGGACTCAGTTCAACATCCTGAATAGCACTTCCAAATATCCTAAGACTGTGTCCACCAGTAGATCCAGCCAACTGGCACACACCAGTGCCCACAGAGTAGTTTTCTGCAGCGCACAGGACATCTGAAGCTGGTTATAGGAAACCCGACAGCACCTGAACTGATAATTATTTTGGAAGCTTCAGTTGCCTTCACAGTGAATTTGTTCCTTATAACCAAGCCCATCTAATATTAGTCAATTTACTGGTTTTGGCTGGATCATTTTCTTCATAGTGGCTGGTATGAGGCTGTGTTTTCAGTCTGTGCTGGAAACAGTCTGGATAATGCAGGGATGTTTCATTTATTAACAAGCAGTGCTTATACAGGGTCAAGGCCTTTCCTACTCCTCACCCCATGCCACCAGTGAGGAGGCTGTGAGTGCACAAGAAGCTGGGAAAGGACACAGACAGGACAGCTAATCCCAACTGACCAAAGGGATACCCCAAACCATATGAAAATAAAACTAGAGGAGAAGTGGGAGAGGAAGCCACTGCTTGGGGACTGGCTTTGAATTTGTTGGCTGGCAGTGAACAATTATATTAATTTCATCTCTTGTCTCTCTTGGGGTTTGTTTTTCTGTCTTTGTTATTTTCCTTTTCAGTACTTAATATTGCTTTCTTAATTTATTTCATTTTAATTATTATACTGTTTTTATATCAACTCATGAGTTTTCTGATTTTTACCCTTCCAATTCTCTTCCCCCATCTCACAGAGGGATGGTAGAGTGAGCAAGCAGCTGTGTGAATTAGTTGCCAGCTGGGATTAAACCATAACAGTCATATAATCTTATGTCATATAATTCACTTAAACTTTTCTTTCACTCGGTATATAAAAAGGAAAACCTACAGGCTTTTTTTTGTAAGGTAGATACAGCAGTCAAACTTAAAAAAAAACCCTACCTGAAAATTTAGACTAGACACTCAACTCGTAGATGGATAAAACTATGTCAGATTAATCTCTTAAAGTATCATCTCTTCATCATCAAAGAACAATTTTCAGTATCTTCAAAAGCTAAATCTGCCTTTGACCTTCAGGGCTAATAGAACATATCTGATCCCATGTCCACAGAGCCAACAAGAGCCATACCTGTACCTTTAATAGGCTCTTGGATTGGGGCTATGCCACGGTACTCATAAGCTGCTGAGAAAGTGCAGAACACCCTCAGACTCTGTGGAAGCTAATGAGGGGCAGGGGTCATCCTTATCTTTCTGGTCAGAAGAAGATGAAAGCAGCATTTCTTCTCAAAGACCTTCCTGGCTAATTACACTCTGCATTTCCATGGACAAAGTATTGACCTTCCTACATCACTAGGAATTGTGTCTTCAATTTTAATAGAAACCAAATTACACTGTAGGCATCTAACTGACCACATTAATGCACATGTAATCTGGGAGACAATAGGAATGAATCATCAGACTAGTTTGATCCTATTTAGGCTATTTAAAGACAAGTTCAGGCTGTAGAACATGTATCGGTATTCCTGCAATGAACATCTAATAAATGGATTTAATAAAAATTAAAATGAAACAATCATAAATTCAAATTTATTTTCATTATATTAATATAATTTTCAATTATTCATTAAATGTAATTAAAAAAATAAACTATACTCTTCAAACTCCAATTGTATCTTCTTACACCGATGATTTTATAATTACAAAGGAAAATTATTCTAACAGAAAGGAAATTGTTTGCAAAAAGGTGTTAAAATTGATTTTTGCTAGGGTAGAACACCAAATACATTTTAATAAAGCAGTCAGACTGGGATTGGACACAGAATCTGTAACAGGCACATTTAAAGACTAGCTCCCATCCTCCAAAAATAACCCCATTGTGTCGATTTTAATTGTGAACTGACATCATTAAAAAGAAATGACCTTACACACTCTTGATTCAGAACACGCACACTTTATATGAAATTTCATATTACTGCCAAAGCATTGCAAATAATTACCTTATTCAACTGCTCAGAGCTTAAACAAACTTTTTAATACTTCATAAAGAAAAATAAACATCATCATGTAGACCCAAGCTTTTATAGAAGAAATTCTGCTTTCTCTTCTCAATTCTCTTATCAAGCTCATGCCTTTTTCATGGAAATTACTTGCAGATCTTATGTGGACATGAAATTTGTACAAATAGAATTTGTGTATTAAACTGATTCACTGTTTCATTTCTGTTGCAAATCTGCCTTACCACTCATTTCCTTCACTGATCACACTTTAGTTAATGTATTGATGATCCTGACTTGGTTGCTCCTGAAAACGCTGCACCACCAATAGCTGGGTGCACACAGACCAAGGAGAAAAAGATGTCTCCTTCTTTGAACCCACTGGATTCCGAGCTGCTATTTTTTTCAGACTGTTCCCAAAGTGGTCTGGCAGGACACTAAATCATGGTGCTGGACAGCCACAGGACAGGATGGTTGAGCAGGAGTGCAGGCAACGTGCTGCCTGTCCTCTGCCCCACAGCTCCAGGTTTGGGGAGTAGCACTGGGAGGGAAATTGCTGCTGCCACCACCACTGTGCCTCTGCGTTCCTGAAATCTCCCTCTGTGTGCACATCTTCATCACAGCAAAGCTGCATCAAGTCACTCTGGTAGAGAGGAGAAACTTAGCCAGCTCCTTTGTTCTGTTGACTGTTTGTTCACATTCTGCTTATTTATCTTTTTTTAATGATGCACCCAGGATTACATAAACAGGGTATGCTAACTTCCTAATTATGTAATGTTGAGTATTAATTGATACAGTAAATTATTTATAATGCCTTCAATGTCTCTGGCCTTTGCAATTATGGCATCTGCTAATAAACACAGGACTCTGTCTACAGCCTGGAATGTCAAATTACAGTACAGTGTGATTTAAAAAATGGATTTCTGTGTGTAAGACCATGAGTGGGTTGTAAAGCAGGGCACACAGAGATCCTTTAAGTAAACAGATTTGGAAGCAGCAAGGCAACTCAATGTAGTTTTTCCCTGACACAAGTTAAAACCAAATTTTTAATGATTTTTTAAAATAAAGCTTTCCAATATGCATACTTTATAAAACAAATTAATCACTTAACATAAAATTATTTTTAACAGTTTTGAAATAAAATGAGCCCCTAATTATTTTATGTCTGTTGCTTACCCTCTGTCTTTCCTGCAGTCATTCAACAGTAATTCACTTAAAATCCAGAAAAAAGGTAGCTATTCTTCTGGACTCTTAGGGTGAATTTCACTGGGTTTAATATAAATTTGTAGCTATTAGAACTGGAGTTCTATGCTAATTATATTTATTACTTTCTTACTTTAGCTTTATCAAAGAAATAACTTTCATCACTTGATGTCTGACATTTTGAAAGGTAAGAGCTATGTTCTGTCATAAATAATACCTTCAGGTCAAGACAATACCATTGAGATCAAGTCAAAGCAAAGGAGTTGGACAAAAAAACAACCTCAATTCAAGGGCAAAATAAGAAACAGTTGACTGGAAAAATCTTTCTACAGCTTGTGTTAGCAAGAGAGTCTTCTGGGGAAGATTTTTCTGTGCTGGTGGGGATCAAATCACCTGTCAGGTTTCTGAAGGGACACATCAATCAGATTTGGCACATTGCTGATTGCTCCGTTAAATCACCACGGTGGTCCTGATTTGTCTCATCAGGTCAGATGAATTTTCTTTTGAGGAGGCTTGAAATGGTAAACTGTTTTTCAAATTTCTTGATTGAAGACTTTTCTTGTCTAATGGGTCACAAAACTCTATCCAAATAACAAAGTGTTTTAGAACATATGCCTTTGTTCTGTTACATATGTTGAACAGAAGTAGAAGATGTATTTGTTTTTTTCTTCTTTTCCTATTACTTTTTATTTTCCTATTCTTTTTTCTTTTCCTTTTTCAGTTTTTCTCTTTTTTTTTTTCTCTATGTTTTCTTTTCTTTTTCTCTTTCTTTTCTTTTTTGTTTCTCTTTTCTGCTTCTCTTCCTTCACTTTCTCTTTTCATCTTTCCCCTTCTCTTTTCTATCTCCTCTCTCATTTCTCTTATTTTTCCCTCTATTAAAAGCTACATAGGATATTCAATAAATCAAAGTGTATTTCCTAAAGTTCTCTACTAAATTTAGGTTAAAGAAAAAGAAGGAAAAAATCAAACAACTCAGAAGAACGATAAAGCTTTTAGAATGCAGAAGTTCCCTCTGACAAAGTAACTCTGAGAAATGTATTATATGATTTCATTATGTTCCTGGGTTTTCTGTTAACATTTTGCATGTGCACCCAAAGCTTTGGCTGTATGAATATTTAAACAATCTAAAGAAATTAATACATTAAATGATCACTACTTTTAATATTTCTCCCTTGGCTTTTGCAAATAGGGATGTGGTAGTCCCAAATCCATATTTGAATAGATTATGCTCCTAGTTGATGTGACACCGGGAAGATGACTTTTTGTAGGCATAACCTTGGCACCCCTTAGATGGAAACTTGAGAACAAACCTGTGACCCAGCACCTTCCTGATTTGAAGTTCTCTGGAAAGAAACCTGCTGTTGACATTTCAGCATGGCTGCTTCCCTCCTGAGCCAGTGTAAAGAAACATCATGGCACATAGAGCTTCCTGGTTGCCTGTAGTTAGCCTATACAGTCTGTGTTTGAACATCTCCAACAGACTTAACTTAAAATTCCAGTCTCTGTTAAAAGCCACTTGTATTTCTCCATGCACTGATTCACTTTGAGAGAGTTCAATCAAAATCAAAAGAGGACAAAAATAAGTAAGTAAATAAAGAGATAGATAAAGGTTAAAAAAATTTGGAAGCTCTACAAGCTAGTTCATGTGTCTTTTTAATCAATGGCCTTTCTGAGGGGCTGTCCTTATATCCAGTGTGAGTAAGCCATTCCTGATCAATCAGGAGCCAGTGCACACAATCGTTATGGATATGGATGGGGGACATTGACACAGGACTGATTTAAGGTAAAGGGATTAATTATGCAGCAAAGCAGCCTGTCAGTCAGCATTTTCCCTGATTTGCTTTTGCGCAAGATAACAACTGGCACTGTGGATTTCTTATCTGCATGGCTCCCTTCCACTAAAGAGTAACATCAAAAAGATATATTTCCCAGAAAGGATGTGCACAGGAGAGACAGAGGGCCTATGTGTAGACAGCTCTGAGCAAGGAAAGTAACTTTCTCCCTAGCATCTTTCCACCTGCCTGCCACAGAAGGAGGCCTGCAACAGGTTTTCTGGGTATGCCTGATGGTATGGTAATCAGCCAGATTGATCTTCTCTATAAATATTCTGTGTACTTCTCTCAGTGGGACTGGCCTTGAACCCAACTTACTTTTGCACCGTAGATACGATGTGTCAAGCCTCAGATGTATAGAATGTAAGGCAAAGCAAGTCAAGGGTCCCTGAGATATCCATCGTTTACCCACCTTGCGAGAAAGGAATGCACCAAAAATGGGGAGACAGTTAGGAAGGCTGTACACACAGAAGCTAAAGACAGATCTCTTAATTGAATGATTAATGTGTGTAGCAACAAGAGCTGCTTTTCCCCAGGAGGTTTGTGTTTCAACAAATACATCACTTTGCATAAGGGAAAGCATTACTGCAGCTTAACTCTGGTAAAATAGCTTTCCATTGTGATAATGGTCATGTCCCATTGCAACTGGCTTATGGAATGAAATAGAAAGCTGAAAATTATGCAGATCATTACTGGCAATGGCACAACAGCTGCTGTCTGACTGTTTTTGACTGAACCTCTAGTTTAGCACATTCTTACTAAATTTAGTTGGGCGTATTTGTGGAAGACTACTCTGCTTGTGGAGTCTCAAGAGTGGATCATAACACCTGGAAAACTCTGGTTACAGACTCTTAATTTCTGCTTCACCAGAAGCTAAGTAGATTGATGAGTTGTTAAATCTATGCCTGATATGTTGAAGAAATTATCAAATATTTGGAAAAGGTCTTAATTGAAGCTTTTCTTGTCAGCATGAAAAATTAGAAAACACAGCAGAGCCACCACAGCCTAAAGATGGGTATCTGTCAGAGTAATAACAAATGCATGTTCTTGTATCTGCTAAAAATTAGTGAAGGTGTTGTATCAGACCTCTGTATAAAAAGTGCTGAGTATAGAGAATGTCAATAAATACCAAACAGCTTTTGTGTCAATGCAGTTTTAAGAAGTATCAACTCTCTTTCCTGCATGCCTGACACATATGCTTACAATAAACCAGCTCTTTACAAAATTGGCTGAGCAATATTGAAGTCTTAATTCTAGTTTTTAGATAGAATAGCCTTTAGGCTTAATTCAGTATAATGCATCTGAGTCCCCAAAAGACAGAACCCTGCCCTTTGCTTCATCAAAGACCTAGCCTGAGGTGAGGAAACAAAGAGAGAGTTACCTGTGGTGTAATGCCAGCATTTTCACCTCCTTATGCAAGGCAATGTTTGTCTGTTCTTGGTCCAGTTTTCTGGTCATGAACTGCAGCCCTATCCCCATTAGAAGAAAACATCCCAGTAAGGAGAACATCTGTGCGTAGCTTTGCCCCATTTTTGTTCAAAACATCATAAGAGTGAGCACATTCATGAATCTAATTTCAATACAAAGCCCCATAACATTTAAATAAAGTATGCAAAAGTGGTACCATTAAAAAGATGGTTAAAGACTTGAACGAGAGATTTAGAACTGTTGGTAGGTATTTCAACTACTTCTGTTATAAATCACTGAGATATGGACATGTGGTCCTACATTATCCTTGTAACATATGGATTCTTGAAACTTTATTCTAAGCATGTGCAGGTTTGTGCGCTTCCACTGTTTTTATCTCCAGCTTTCATATTTATAAGATGTGTTTGCATTTTAAATTATCTGATTTTTCACTTGACGTTTGTTTAGTATTCACTTTGATATTGACATTTTTGCTATGTCATTTGAGTTATACACACTCCAAGGACTTAAACCATCACTTAGGTATTTTAAATGTTTAAATGATATGTGAAATATGTCCTTGAAGAAACAGTAGCTTTATTTCAATTTGACTTTTCAACTGTAGCTGCCAGCGTATATCAGCCCCATAAAGAGTACGAAATGTGGGCAAGTCCAAATGGGTAAAAGTAATTTGTTTGGAATGTAATCAAATGGAAAAGCAAGGAAACACTTTAAGGTTAGTTAGTTATTACAAAAGTATAAATTGAGATAAGTGGTTTTTACACTTGTAAGTGGAACTTCCCATTATGACACACAGTAATTTCACAGCTTTCATCTTCTAAAGGACAGCACTTTAATTACTTTGTGTTTTCAGACTTCATCACATAGACACAATGTAATAATTACACCATATTCATACATAGGATATTATGTATTCTATCTCCTTTTAAAGAACTATCATTAGCAGGAAGCCTCAAATCATCATACTTGTGTAGACTAGACTGATTTGGCTGGTATGTCACACAGATTAATTCTTTCCTTTAACTTTGTGTTCACATAGTCTCTTATGTCCCCATATAATCCTACAGTATCTTCTAGCTATTTCCTTTTCCAGCCTCGTCCACTCAGCTCAGATTTTCACTCAGCAGTAATCCCAGTTGAGTTTCCCTCTTCCTCTCCCTTTACAGTCCTCTGTCACACACACATTTGTCCCACTAGTGATCACTACAAAAATCATGTCAATTTATGAGGTTTCAGTGAAATTTGGTGGAATCCAGTTAGGTGGTTCATTTTAATAAAAGGAAGACAAGTAAGTGACAGAAGACAGACAAATGGACAATGTAATTACAGAAGCCATATTTGTTTGGGAAATGAAGATACAAGGCTCATAATTTTAGAGACTACAGCAAGCAGAGTTCTGAAGGCATATAAATGATATCTCAGGGTAGCTCATTTCCTATTCCTTTTGGTGAAAGATTTTCAGTAGAAGAAAAAAAGAATGCTGACAAGACACAAATACTCTTTTATAGAGATTGCTGATAGCAGGTACACCACTTCTCCAGCATCAGCTGGTACAATAGGAGCTACGCCTCAGGGTACTAATTCATTTATTTATTAAACTATAGCAGTTTATCTATCACAAGTTATTTGATATTTTATGAACAATATAAGTAGCAAAGATACTTTCTGACATTTCTGTTTATTGTTCATATCCAGGCAATAAAAGCTGAACTGAGGAAGAATAAAGTCTTGTTTCGTTAGTGGAAACTTTTATATTTCTATGGCAGATAGATAGAAATAATCAATTTGCTTTCATCATTTTCATTTAACAGAGATACTGGAACTTGAAAGTGGAGGATTTCACAGTTTTCACTGTTGATGACTGCAGCTGGGAATCCTCTTAGTCCTGAAAAGCCTCCGAAAAGTCAGTATCTCTTAGCAAGAATGCTGTGTCTTTGAGACTTGGAGATCAGCTTTGACACAGAACAACATAACTATTGTCACAAACACATTAAGAAACTTAATTTTTAACACAGCAGTGTCATGATCCACTAGTTGTTCTAAAGCTAGACCATATTACTATTACCATAGTAATACTGTTTTAACTACTTGGATTAAAACCCTGACAAACAGTGTCAGAAAAGGTCACTAATTCTTCCCTTTCTAACACTGCCATGTGGGACATCACAGGCAGCTTGCCTCCAGGGTAGATTAATAGGTGGTGGTTAATCCTATTCTGTTCACCTCTGTTCTAGAAAACATGCCTGCTCCACTTACTTACTTACTTATGTATCTCATACTTTCTTTTTCAGCTTCTTTAGCAAACTTCAGCAGTGTACCCTCAGCTAGTCTGAAGATGACACCAAAGTGGTAGGAGTGAATGACTTGCCAGAGGGTCAACCTACCATCCAGAGGGACCTTGATAAACTGGAGTAAAAGGCCAACAGTAACCTCATGATGTTCAGCAGGGAATAGTGTAACATCCTGAACCTCAGGAGGAGCAATCCAATGCTCAGATATATGCTGAGGACAAACCAGTTTTGAAGCAGCTTGTCAGAAAAGAACCTGGGGATACTGCTGAACACCAGGTTGAACACCAGGTTGACTTATGTCAGCAATTCACCCTTGCTGGAAAGAAGGAAAATAGTATCCTCAGCTGCAGTAGACAAAAATATTTTCCAGCAGGTGAGGTAGGCGTTGCTTCCCCTCTACTTAGCACTGGTGAGGCCACACCTGAGGAGCTGTGTCCAGTCCTGGGCTCTCTGTACAAAAGAGACACGGACATACTGGAGAGCATTCATTGAGGGGCCACCAGGATGATTAAGGGACAGGAGCACTTCTCATATGAGGAAAGTCTGAGGGATCTGTCATTGTTCAGTGCAGAAAATAGAAAGTTTGGGATGACCTTATCAGTGTATACCTGAAGGGCAGAGCCAGGCTCTTTTCAGTGGTGACCAGTGACAGGACCAGAGACAATGGGCACAAACTGAAACACAGGAAGTTCTGTCTGAACATCAGAAAACACTGTTTCACTGTGAGGGTGGCAGAACACCAGCACAGGTTTTCAGGGAAGTTGTGGAGTCTCCATCCTCAGAGATATTCGAAAGCCATTAGGTCAAAATCCTGGGCAACGAGCTCCAGATGGCCCTGCTTGTGTAGAAGGACTGGATCAGGTGATCTCCAGAGAACCCAACCTCAACTATTCCAACCTTTCTTTGGTTCAGTGATTCTGGGACACCATAAAAATAATTCCATTTGTCTGTAGAATCTTTGCATATACAAATAGAGAAATGAAATCTAACTCCTTTAGAAAGCATGAATTAGTATTTCTCCATTGTTCTTCTCTTTACTCACATTCTTGTGGAGATCGCACAACATCAGCTGACAGATCAGGAATCTCAGTAAAAATGTGTGCAAATGCTAGCCTTATTTAAGAACAGTGAAGAGGACCACATTTCCCAAAAAACAGCAGATACTTAGAGTGTTTTTCTTCTAAGTTGTTATAAACCTGACTTATTTGTTCCTAAGTGTTTTGTGACTGAGCAGATTAGAGAAAACGTGAAAGAATATTTATATGTAAATGCCCTTATTTTGTCTTAATTTTTAAAAAATGTTTTCTTTGACCCTAAGGATCATAATTTTTGTAATTTCTATAGTTGAAGAAATTGTATGGAGCAGCTTCTCTTTCATGCCAACAGAGGGTAGATTTAATGAGATATTTTCCTTATTCTGTTTATGCAAACCACTAGCAACCCCTAAAATTTCTTTATGCCATAGATTATTTTTGTTTCCTCTTCCTTTCTTCTTCATCAAGGTAAACAGGATTTTCATTTGGTTATGTTTATGCAAACCACTAGCGACCCCTAAAATTTCTTTATGCCATAGATTATTTTTGTTTCCTCTTCCTTTCTTCTTCATCAAGGTAAACAGGATTTTCATTTGGTTATGTTTTATTTTTCTGAATATTAAATTTTGATGTGAGGTTTCCTCATTTTACTTTCATAACCTCCAAATGCCTTGCAGTTTCATTTTCCTTTATTTGTATTTCTCGTGTTTCTTTTCCACAGTGCAGTTATCTCTGTTAATTGGTTATTGTTTTTCACTTTCAAGTTCTGCCTCTGTGGTTTAATTGCTGGACTGAGTGCAGAGCAACTAACAGAATTTATGCAGTGTCCAAACTTTTGACCCTGAGCAGACACTTACTGTGCTAACATTTCCCTTGAATTTTTGTACATGTAAACATAAACTGGATTAATTTACTCATCTATTGATTAAAAAGTGGTGAAGAACCAAAATTTAAATAAATACATATGATTATGAAATACTGTCCTGAAGAGCACATGTCTGTTTCCTGAAGCATAGAAATGAGCAGGAATGGCAATTATTGGTTTGACCCAATTTTTGCCATTCTCAGTGCAATCAGAGGAAATCACAGCTGGCTATTTAAAGATTAAATGGGAAATTTAGGTGAAAATATGATTTAAGTGAGATTACAGCAAGCAAGCTTAGGAGAAGATAGCATAATAGTGCAGTGAATTAAATGTTATGTGGGTTACAATAACATATATCTCAGTTCTAAGTACACTTTCACCTAAGCTTTGGAAAAAGCAGCAGCTAGGAAAGTAATACAGAAATCTAGTTCTTGCCCTTGTTAGGTTAAATCCTGACAAAGAGAGCAATTTTCTTCTGTTGCAACTTATTATACTTACAGGTGGAGGTTTTTTAATACATTTTTTTTTACCATCTTCTCTGCAGGTAAGATAAACTGATGGATCCTCCCTTGCCTGGTGATGGATGAATCAGGGGGAGTTTCTGGCATCTCACAGAACCCTCCCCTGTAGCCCAGCCTACTCTGCCCCCACCCCCCCAAAACCAAACAGCAAAATACTTGCCATGCAAACCAAAACAAGGCTTCAGCCATCTTATTCTCTTTCTAACTTTCTCTAATTTCTTTCCCCTTTTTTTTACCCCTTCACTTTTCTCCCTAAAATCCTACTTTGGCATTTCCCTTTTAAGAAAGGCTGTTTATAACTGCTTTTCCCTTGGAAGTAAATTCTTAAGAGACAGAGAGAGGCTGGTGGTTGTAAACAAACAATTATTAATGAATAAATCAACCATGTTCTTAAGTTTAAGCTGAATGTGAAGAAAATCTGTTTGTATGCTGTGTAGTATTCTCAGAAAACGATAAAGTTAACAACCTGAAAATAAACTATGAAAGCCAGCAGATATTATCTATGAAAGAGTCATCTGAATAACTGACAGACTGGGAACATCAATTGTCTCATGCCTCATAAATAAATAGACACAGGCATTATAGCAGCTGTTATTCATGTAAGAATTACTTTTTCAGAGAAAGATAAATACCGATTGTTTACTTTAGGTATTTCTTAGAATAATATTGGGAAATATGCAGCTACTTTCATGTTATTATGATTAACAGACCAAAACATTTTCTAACTCAATAAAATGAAAGTATTGTCTGACCCATGGTGAATCACTTCTTACCCAGTCCCATTAAAAACTTTACATCCTTCTTGGAACTCTGAAGGCCTTTAAAGCATCACTACTTATCCTCTGTGACACAGTCATTTGAGTCCATATGCAATTGGACCACCAGTATCCCATTCAGAAGAGAATTTCTTCACCTGATCTAGAGGCTCAAGTTTTTAGTGCATTGAATAAAGTTTTTACTTTCATCAAAATAAGTGAGAAAAAGCCATGCAAACTATGTATGTGCAATCCAAGTTTGACGAAGGATTGTTAACAGTCAACTAGACCTTGAATTCTACACCTACTGATATAGATGACATCCATATTTTCACTGCACATATGCCCAGTGCTGGCATCTGATGGTTTCATTAGTGGAACTTAATGATATTTGTTATGCAGAATTCAAATGCTATTTCTTTTATCTATGTTATACTCATGCTGACATTGTACAAGAACCATTTATAACTAACTCCTTAATAACACATTTTTTAATATAGCATGAAACAACAGACTTGAAATTTTGACCACTTATTTCATAGATTCATTCTGCATCATCTGTATTATGCATACCCCATGAAATCTCCCAGAAGAACTAGAACCATATTTTAACATTGGATTGCAAATCTCAGATACTGAGCTGGTTCAAAATCTAGATCAAATATTTGTATAACAAACTGATCAGCTTATGCAAAAAAACCAAAACAAAACATGAATTCATTAAAAAAATCTGTGTGCTTGCCCATATTGGCCGTCAAACTTTTTTTTCTTGCTCTCTTTCCATGAAATCAAGTAATCACAGGACCTCATCACTGGCCATTACAAATCTGAAGGGCAAACAGCAATATTTCAAATCTTATTCTCATCCATATCTACACCAAATGATGTTCTATCTGCTACCGGTATTTCAGGGTAAAGGTGTGCCAGAATTGAAGACAGACTTTAGCATTATGAATAACTAAGAGTTAACAAAAGGATAACTTCATATCCCTCTGTGTGGGGTCCATAAAATCATATAGGAGGTATTTGGGAAAGATCTCCTTTCTTAATCTGTGGTATTATCCACTCGGAAAAGGAAGTGATGCATATAGTGCTCGTGATGTCATCTGCCATATGCATTTTGATACTTTACAATTGATTTTTTTTTTTAAAAGAGACTTTAAAAAAGAACCTGAGTTACTAAAAAAAATTTAATAACAAAAATCAAATTAGGTATTGGTTTTCCTACACTGAAACAATGGATGTTATAATATTGCTAATAAAAGTACGTGTTGTACACTGTATATAAATTACGTCAATTCCATGGAACCGATGATGTATTCAGACCACTGAAAGATCTGCACACCTCTCTGGAATGCAAGAGAGTTAATCTTCTTGCTGTCAAGGGCAGGCTTGGAACTGTATTAAAAAAAAAATCTTGCACAAAAAGGGCACCTTTCCCAACTGACTTTCCATGAATTTCTGCATGCATTAGAGATTTCCTGGATCTCTTTTAGAAATTGTAAGAATTTACCTGTTCTCTATCCCCTCCTAAAAGTGCAACAACTGGTATCAATTAACACTGTTGTCAGCTGTTTTGGAAAAAAGTGGTGAAATTTATTCTAGCAAACTCCTGCCATGCCTTCTGTTCCATCTTCCTCTGCACATAAAATGTTAGACAGGAATTTGGCAGAAATCTTGGAGGCATTAATTCATCCTGTTGAATCAAAAAAAAAATAGGGCTGGACAACAAAGGACAAAGGGAATCTGGATATTCAGAAAATGGCTGAATCATCAGCAACCAGAGCTATCCCAGAACTTACAAATACAGCTTCATTTTTTCCTGCCAAATCTGTGAACACATGAAATAGACAGCAACCTAACTCCACAGGCATGTACAGGCTACAAATTGATACTAATAACTGAAGGCTGAATGCGTTAAAAAATTATCCAAAAGAAAATTTTCCCAATGAAAGTTACCTCAATGAAAATTTGGAGAAAGAAGATGCTTATGTCACTGTTAATGGTGCTGCTAATGGTACTGCTAAGGTCTAATTCTTCTGACCTATCCAGGACCCTCAGGACAGACTAGAACACAACCTGCTCTTCAGATCCCTTGACCAGTTGTCTCAAACCCTCTTGTTTGTCTGCAGCCTTCTTGTTGGGACTTTGTTGGTGACCCTCTGGGAAACCAGTAGCTGGTAGTAATCAACGGGCCATACCAGACTGGGCAGTTCCTTGGTGATATCTCTTACCCAGGCCCCAGGGAGGCAACAAACTTCCCTACAGATTGGGTCTGGTCAACCTCTACAGGGACATCTTCAACTAGATCAGATTGCTCAGACCCCATCCAACCTGACCTTGAATATTTTCCACCATCTATTCTAGTGTTACACCTGTTCTAGTGTTTTACCACCTTCATTGCAAAAAACTTCTTCCTTCTGTCTAATCAAAATCTACCCTTGTCCTATTGAAACAGGCTCTGCTAAAAAGTTCTTCCTCATCTTTCTCACAGGTCCTCTATAAGTATTTAATGGATGACACATGAGGAAAAAGGATATTGGATTGCTCGGGTTTGGTTACAGTGAGACCAAATAAGAAGCTTCTGCTCAGCTAAATATACGAAGCACACTGACAGGTTTTGCCACCTCAGACAGTAATTGCTCTCCTTGCCTGTTCATTACAGGCAATGTGAGAGAAAGCTCATTCTTTTAAAAAACCCCAAACAAAACCAAACCAAAAAGACCCCCAACTCTACTGGAGATAAATAAAACTTTCTTTTTACCATAAACTGCCTCATTTTTGTAGTCTCACTAGAATTATCTACACTTATATGTTGATTGTGGACCCTCCTAGCAGTTTCCCCTACATCCCAGGCGCTCATAACACCCACTCCCTACAGTGCCAGCCGCCCCAAACAAAAGTGTAACTATCCTTAGCATTTTTTCATGAAAGGTCCAGCTTCTGGCTCTGGTTTTCAATTTTTTAGCAGAGAAAGTTGCTCTCTGGAAACTAGAATTTGCTGCAAGTTTTTCAGGGACCTTTTGAATGACTGACAAACCACAGAGCTTTCCACAGAGGGGAAGAAGCAGCAAAGCTAAAGGTGAGAGTGTTCTAAAGTTACCAGTGCCTCAGCAGACCTAAGGTTTCCCATGCATCTTCAAAGCACAGCCAGAGCCGTATTACTAACCAGAGATGATTGCTGACATCAATAGTTTCCAAAACTTCTGTGCTCTTTGAGGATAAACACAAAAAGAGCTCCATGCCAGAGATATAAGGATTTTCTAGAGCCGCTTTCCTTAGCAGGACTGGGGTGAAGGAATCTATAGATAATTTGAGAGCACTTTCAAAAGATACTACCCTTTTTTTCAGCCTACATGTCTCCTTCATCACAGCAATGGACTTTTATCTTGTTCTCCATCATCCTGACTTTGCAAAACCCTGGTATAATGAAAACACCCTTCAACAGGATATGAGTTGTTAGCCAGCCCTCGAACAAATAAAACTGTTCCCTAAGAGTTCTGTGTTTGTGGGGTTAATGTAGCTCCATCTTTGTTCATGTAATGCTTTGTCAGTCTTCTTTTTTCAGCTCTATTACCTCTTGTCAGCTGTGTAAAATCATTTAGTAGCATGAACCTTCTTTTTTGAATTTAGCCTCTCAGTGTATGTACTTGTCATCATCTTAAAGTCATAAACACTGTTTTCATTAGTAAATATGTGAGAGTGGGGAGACTGCTGCTGCAATACAGCTTTTTTTCCTGTTTTTTTTTGTCTTTTTGTGGAAGATCATCTACAAATGCTGCTCAGTTTTTCCAGAAAGACTGTGTACATCTCTTCTAGGGTAGTAAAAGTTCCAAAATGACCATGTTTTCTGTTTGTGGCACAGACTGTCATCAGAAAGAGGCTTGTTTGGAAACTTGTTGAGCAAGTGTTTTAATGATTTGTAAAACAGCCTTGGAAGAAAATAAATTCTGTTTTACCAAACTGTTTATGTTGCCTGTTGTCTGTTACCATCAATAGCCATTATTTTTAAATTTTAAAACTTTAAATATTGCTTCCTTCTAATTAAGGCCCAAAGGGATAATCCCTTGCTGTTATTAAATAACATTTCCATTCTGTGATTAAAAGTTGAAATTCCTTTAAACAAATGTTCTTTCCCCTCACAGTTACCTCTGTTCTCAATAAATAATACCTAATCCCATTTACAAAGAGGAACTAATTTATCTGATGAATTTGAAAGTATGTGATATATAAGCAATGTATATACTGAAGCAATCTCAACTCTGTGCAAACAGAAGTACAGAATTTACTGATATTAGAAGACTCATAGCATGTGCAATGATTTTGGAAAAGCCTCATGGTTACTTTAGAAGTAGGAGGAGAGCAAAGGTTAAATTCTTAATAAAGAGAGGAATGCAGCGAGTTGCAATATTAAGCTCCATGAAATCTCTATACTATTAAATAGTTACAGTTTATTCTCTCTCCTCAGTTGGCATATCACTCATGCTGGGGCAATCAGGAGAGCTGAAGGAGAAAATAAAACAAAAATAAGTCTAAAGTCCTTGACAGCTGTTGTGACAAATTTGGCCTGGAAGCCAGCATTGAGAATAGCACAGCAGTCTTCTGTACTAAAAGAACCCAGATTCTGAAACCACAAAAGCTAATTTTTTGCAAGGTAAAGCAAATACTGACATTTCATCTACTTCCACCAGCAGAGGATGTGCCCCACTTAATCAAAAGAAGTGGTGAAGCTGGAAGCGACAGCCAAAAAAGCAAAGGCAAATGACAATTTTTCATAACTGAATGACCATCCATAACATGCTGAGTATATAGGTGAGAGACATTTAATGATAAATTTAAAATTCAGAGAAGATACTGTCATAGTGTACCATGATATATTTAAAGGAATTGGAGAATCTGAGCATATTTGCATAGAAATAAATGTTGTGTTACGCATATGTAGTTGCAGTAAGAT
Organism: Oriolus oriolus; assembly: GCA_013400235.1. NCBI lineage: Eukaryota > Metazoa > Chordata > Aves > Passeriformes > Corvidae > Oriolus > Oriolus oriolus. The sequence continues at coordinate 514,078 of VXBT01001279.1, forward strand.
AAATGCTGCTGCACTTGGAATACCTAAAATGCAGTTGTTAAGCTGGATGAGTCGTTTCACTACAATCAGCAGTAAAGTTAGGGCAACAAGCTATGGAATGAAGTATGCTTGAAGTGATTGAAAGTATCAAGATTTTGTCCTCAGCCAGTAAAAAAGAGGGCAAGTTGATATAACAAGAGAATGCATCAGCACTTTGACTGGAGCAGGAAAAAGCAAAGAACAAAAAAAAGACTCAGTATGTTTAACACCAGAAGGTTAAATGGCACCATGGCTATTACTACTGCTCAGGACTGATACCAGAAGATTTGCAACATCAATTAAAAATCAAGCAATTTGTTACAATTTCAGATAAGAAACATGGGGTCTGGCAGGTGAAATTAGACAGGTACATCTCCTTTTAGGCACCTCTAAATCTCCAGGAGGACATTATCAGTTTTCTAGATTAACATTTGAGATTAAATGTGTCAGTGAAATATTGTAGAAAGAGAGTTATGAGGCACTTGGTGATACTTCCAGAGAAGATATAATTGCTGATTATATGATTATTGCTTCAACTGATGAAGCATAGCACAATAGCACCCCAAGAGCAGCAATGTTGAAACCAAGAGAGGAAAATATTAAATATCACAGAGATACAGTAGAAAGAAATAGAGATAAAATATCTGCTGGACCATGCATTATTTCAAAGTGACTAAAAACCCCAAAGCTATTATGATATACTGATGAATTCCAATAAGAAAAATGAGAGATCTTTACAGAGAAATTATGTGTGATAATAAAACATATCTTAATAATTTCGGAAATACTGAAGTATATTTTTCAGTCGTACAGAATTCAGTTTTTGCTGCATTGAGATCTCTTCCATAAGTCTTTGCAACAGAAAATACTATGTTCTTTTACGGTGTCTATATCATAGTTTACCTTTTGAGTAATTTACAATTTTTAAGGTACCTAGATACAGACAAGCACTAATTCTTTGTTCCAACATCAAGAAAAGACCAATACCTCGTGGTTTGTTCTTGTTCTTCTCCACTGCCTTATTCGACACTTTCTAACATCTCGTATGAAAAAGAGTAGAACCATCACTCATCCCACAGGCCCACGCAAAATGTGAGACTGACCTTATTGGAGCAGAAAAATGCAGAAGGCACTTAACCTCATCTTTAAATTTGAGTCTGAGTGAAAAACACCTTCAGGAAATGCCTATTTCTCTCTATAAGAAGAACCTAGGGTAATTATCTTAGATGACAAACAGTTGGGTATTTAGGGGAGATAAATCACACAGAAAGCATGTGAAGATTTAATGCCATTTCTTTTCAGTATATATAAAAAACAGGGACAAACTCAGCATATTGTGGGGTTCTCTTTTACTATGGAGAAATTCCAAGATGTCTCAACATTGTAATGCCATTCTTTTCCTATGTAAACTCTTACTTTATTCCGCTTTTCTTCTAGGCATGACTCTGAAATTATATAAATTTTCTGCATAGTATTAATAAGGTTTTCCTATTAATCTGTGACAAAGCATGAAATTTTCTATTTTCCCCATGACAAACACATGAAAATTTATCAGCCTAGCCTATGGTCTGTACACTGAACTATTTATAAGCTATGGTTTTTAAAAGCAAAGGAAGCTAAAATAAATGAATAGACATGAAGACCTTTTCTCCCTATGGTAGTTTTATTAATCATTTTTGTGGAATATAAGTTTTACATTATTCACAAAACTCAAAACTCAAGCTGCAAACACAGCTTTTGTCATGGTACTGAATGTTATTAGTATTCAACTTGGTACTAAGCAGGCAACCAATTCTGAATGAAAATTCAAGAATAAAAGGAAAATATCCTCTTTCATCATTTTAAGTAGCATATATTTAAGATGGGATTCTTTCGCAGCCTCCAGACCGTCCTCAGTTGTCATAGGAACTCACGACATTCCCTGTAATTACCAGTTCTTGCTGCACTTTTTCTCTTTCATGCTGTTAGCCAACTTCTGCTGCACAGGTAACTTCAAGTACTGAAAGAAAGATAAAATCTCCCAAATTGCATGGTTGGCTTAAAGGACCTATGAACAGACAGTTATCCTCCTATTTACCTGCTCTTTGGCACTGAGTGGGTCTTGTATCTGTTTCTACTTCTTTTCTCTCAAATCACTAAATCTATGTGGTCAAGTATTTCAGGATCTGGGCTTTTTGAACAAGGACATCTCTTCAGAGGATTATTCAAAGTCTGGCAGCACATTTTCCGGTCTCTGTGGCTTTTTTTTCCCTTTTTTGAGGATTGGGTTTTTTCGTTTCTTTCTTTCTTTCTTTGTTTTCATACAGTCACCATCCACATGCTGATGATTTTAGACTTGGTTTTCAACACTTTCATCTGCCTTTCTCTTTCACAGTTCTTTTGGCAGTTTTAGTCAACCTTGTATTCATAAATTATCTTCTCACCTAATGGAAGTGGGGAGATTGTAAAAAACATTTTTTGGAAATTTGAGGGATGCAGGAAAACTAAGTGCATGTTCTTAAAGTTATACCCCAGATGTGGCTTTATTAAGCTCTCCTCATCATGACCCTAAAAGTAATTGAGGGTGATTAATCAGGTACTGGACAGCTAAAATTGAGACATTTCACTTGCATTTATGACTCTCACCTTTTTTGCCTGTGTCACATTTTGTATCTGTCTCTAAGGCTCTGCAGCAACGAGCACCAAAGTGCCTAAATGTCTTCTAAAAACCCAGCTTTTGTCTATATTCTGCCATTGTATTAAAAAGTTTCCAAAATCACTATATTTAACATATATACATAGGTTGCATGTGTAATACTCAGTTGAGGCATCTGATTTGAAGTTCTGCTTTAATCTAATCTTCTGGCTAGGCTGAGGTCAAGTTTCTAATCCAAAGCCCAAGATTGTCCTAGCAGCTTAGGCAATGCCTGAAAAAGAATCTTCACTGCATTTCTTATGTTTTTCTAGACTGCAAAATTTGATATACAATAAAATCAGAATAGGAAACTCAGATTCCAAAGGAAAAATGTCTAGAATTTTAAACAGCTTTTAAACATTTCTACATTATTTATTTTTTCCTTTCAGAAGTAGGATATAAAAAATGCCTTCTGAAATGCAGTAGAACACTCCTCATTCATCCTGAATAATGCATATATACTTGCATAAATCAAATATACTTTTGATAAAGTGTCTAAAATTCATTGCAAAAAAAGCCTGATGATTGATAGATAGATAGATAGACAGATAGATAGATGAGTGTTGTCTTTAGGATAAAAAATAGCATAGCTTTTTATAAATGTATCACAAAACTATACAATATATTAATCCAATATTAACAAATTACCAAGATAATTATTCTTTGGACACTCTTATTATGACCTACACTAAGAAAAATGCATAAAGTTATACAGAACCATATCATCAGCTAATATCACTCATCACTGCTTCATATTTCAGAGGAGATGCTCTGATTTTCCCCAGCAGATGAATTTTCATTACAAGGGTTTGTTTGATTGCAATGCTAGACACACTTCACTCCCTGTATTGCCCACTTTCTGAGAGACTTTTCCCCTCACCACCTTCATACTTGATGTATTCCTGTACTTTGTGAATTTTAAGGAAAAAAACAAACCATGTTTCAAAGTTTTGAATACCAAGGTCTTCGAGAGTAAGTCCTGTTGCAAAGGACCATAGTTAGTCCTGGGGTGTTACTTTTTTCCTAGCCATAAACTTGCTGAGAAGAAGGGAGAAGGAAAGGTTGCAGCAAACTTAGTACCCACTGAGCTCTCATTCTTTGCACCTCTTGCACATGCAGATGCTGACACACACTGAACTACTGCCCAGTGCTACCACTTCTCTCTGCCTAACACAAACTGCAACACTGCTCAGCACCCAGGGTTGTTTCATGATTCCTCTTCCCTCGTCTAGCAGCCCTGCACCGCAACTCTGTACTCCAATGCGACCTGTTCTGGGAACACTTCCCTGGCTAAGGGGCAAACCTGATAAAGGAATAGAGATTCAACTCCCTCCGGCGATGATGAGCTTCTATTCAACCCTAGGTTTTATTTTAAGAAGGAAATCTTTATGGGTTAAGGTGGTTCTGCATAGTGTCTTATAATTAATTTCTTCCATTTTGAATCAAAGTCTAGGGTAAATGTTATTTTGGTACACAGAGTCGCTAACAAACATGCAAACACTGAACACATCAAATAACCAAATTTTTTCACATGAATTCAATCTCTCCACAGCTTGCCAAAGGCTTGTTTAGAGATGCTCAGACTCACAGACTGGAAGTTAACAAATTCAGATAAGAAAATAAAATCAAGTACAAGAACCCACATTAAAGACACAGCCTGCAATTTATGGTGCTGAACCCAAGAAAGTTTTTGAAGAGCTGATGTTTCCAGACCTGCTAGGCAATAAGCGGATTAAATGAATTTATAAATCCTGTGAAAATATGAAAGATTTTATATAAAGTACAGAAAAATTCAAAACTCATGTTTCTAAAGAAGGAGAAAATTCTTGGCTTGAAATTTATCCTGAGAAGAAAAATGTAACTCTACAATGTCATTCAAGATGCCTTCCACTCCCCAAATAAAATCATTCCAAAAGAGCTCTCATTTAATTTCACTTCAAAACACAAACTTCGCAATGTGGCGGTACGGAAATCTTGATCTCTGAATAAATTAGCAGTATCTGCACTAAGAAAGGCTGGACAGCAGGCTGTACCTGAGCCAGCAGTGTGCCTGGGCAGCACTGAAAGCTAACAGCATCCTAGGCTGTGTCTGCAGATGCATGGCTGGTTGACAGAGGAAAACAGCTTTTCCTCTATACTGAGTCCATGTTACAACACCTCTAGGAGATGCATTCCAGCTGGGGACCCCCACAGAAAATGCTGATGGATGTGCACAAGACCAGCTCTGTCAAACACTGGCTCCACCAAACACTGTCAGGGGCTGGAGCCCTAGCCCTGTGAGGAGAGGTTGAGAGGTGGGTTTGTTCTGCCTGAAAAAGGGGCAGCTTCCAGGGCATTTAAGGAGATCCTCAGTGCCTCTGGGGAAGATGGCAAGGAGATGCAGACAGACTTTTCACAGCTGGGCATGTCAGGAGGCTGGGAGGCAATGACCAAAAGTTGAAAAGGGAGATTCTGACACAAGGACAAAATTATGACCATGATTAAACACTAGAGCAAGTTTCCCAGATGGTTGTGCAGCCTCTGCTCTTGGAGGTTTTCAAGACTGGACTGGATAAAACCCTAAACAACTTGGTCTCAATTCTTTTTTGACCCTGCTGTGAGGAACAGTTTGGATGAAAGACCTCATGAGGTATGTTCCAACCTGAATTATTCTATAATTTTATGATTTTGTTGAGGTCAAAATGTCATTATAATGGAAAAATTTTCAAAATTCACTCATTTTTTATGGACTCAGTCCATCTAAAGTGGAGAAAAAATACATGCTACAAGAAAGACCCAACCAAAGAACCAAAAAAACCCCCTACAAAACTGTACTTTTAAATACCACACTCACATTGTAAAAAAAGAATACTCTGGCTGAACTGAGAACCATATTGGATAATTTGTATCTGCACAGCATAAATTTTAATATATATTCATGTATATACCTATATATATATATATATAAAAATAAATATTTTCTCATGCTATAAGGTTGTTTTCCCTCTTTTCAGTCATTTCCCCTATCCATTTCACATAACCAAGATCTTGAATTGTGTGTTCATTTCCAAAAATTATAATCACATGTAAGAATAAGAACTTACGGTAAGTCTTACTATACCTGCCAAGTACATTAATTCATTTGGGCTTTACTGTTAACTGCTTTTTTTTTTTAATGAAATGGGCACTGCATATGTAATGATGCTTGGGCTGAAGGATGAAAAGGAATAAAAAATGGCCATTCCATTAGAAATTATTTTGATGTCTAAAGTGAAAAAAAGTATTAGGAGTGAAAAGTTGCACGGGATTAGAGGGAGATCTGTTGGTAAAAACAGATGCAAAGAGACACCAGTTAAAGTAAGAGCAATATTTGCAGTTTGCCTCTAGCCTAAAATAATGGATTAAAATAAAACTTCAAATTGAAAAGGAATATGGAAGAAAGAGAAAGAAGGGAAGTGCTGGCAATGTGAGTTGTTAAATGTTAAGAAGCAAGGCAGCAGTCATGCTAGGACTTGAATCTCCCAGCACAATGCTGCAGTCACCAGCTTACTATGGTTTCATAAGAACAGACCAAAGCATGTAACCTTCCAGCACTGATGAGGAGTTCTGCCTGCATAATGAAGAACCTAAGATGACATTCCATAATCTTTCTTAAGAAACCCTGTTCATACAGAGGATAACACATTTGGCCAAAACTAATTACAGTGCTCAATTTGCCTGGAAAGTAGACATCTCTCACCAGCTTCCACAAATAATTGACAGTGAACTATCAAAGTGAGTATTTTGTAAATATCTCACCAGATAAAATGTATTTGCGTGCTAGTAGGCAGACTTCAGTAAAGAGTTTAAAATAAAAAACCAATATGCAGAAATCTGTATAGACACGTGAAAAATTCTAAGACCCAAATCCTTCATGATCAAAAATATTATTCACTGAAAATATAGTCCTCATCCTAGCTATGATAATGTGCATCTTAGTGGAAGGCCTGCCTGTAAAAGGAGCACAAATTATGCTGCTGGTTGGACTTGTAGGAAACCTGCACCTATAGTTTCTATAACTATGCCATATACCACTCAGTTTTACCTTCTGAATAAACACAGAAAGCAGCAGAAGCTCTAAGCAGTGAATTTGAATTGCAACTATCTGAATGAATTTACAGCATATTTCAGAATTAATATTTAATATATAATTTGAAACTCCCTTAAAGGAATCACAAAATATCAGAATCAGAATCACAGAAATATTCAGGTTAGAAGGGACCTTCAAGGACCATCCAGTCCAACCTCTCTGCCACAGACAGGGTCATCTTTTACTAAACCAGATTACTCTAAGCCCTGACCAGCCTGGTCTTGTACACTTTCAGGGATGGGGCATCCACAGCTTCTCTGGGTAACCTGTTCCTGTGCCTCACCACTCATTGCAAAAAAATGCCTTCCTCATGTCCAATCTAAACCTACTCTTTCAGCCAAAAACTGTTGGCCCTTGTCCTGCCACTACAGGCCTTGGTAAAAAGTCTCCATCTTTCTTATAAGCCTTCTTTTTGTACTAAAGCCTGCAATAAGGTCTCCCCAGGGCCTTCTCTTCTCTAGTCTGAACAACCAAAACTCTCAGCCTTTCATCATGGAAGAGCTGTTCCAGCCCTCTGATCACTGTGGCCCATGTCTCTACCTCCTCTGACAGGTCCAGATGCTTCTTGTGTTTGGGGACCTCAGAGGTGGATGCAATGCTCCAGCTGGGATCTCACAAGGGCAGGGCAGAGCACAGGGGCAGAATCCCCTCCTTCATTCTGCTGGCCACGCTGCTTTGGATGCAGCCAAGGACACAGTTGGCTTCCTGGGCTGCAAGCTGACATTGCCAGGTCATGTCCAGCCTCTCATCCACCAGCACCCCCAGAGTCCTTCTGGGAAGGGCTGCTCTCGATCTGTTCATCCTCCTGCCCGGATTGATACCGGAGGTTGTCCTGACCCAGGTGCAGGACCTTGCACTTGGTCTTGTTGAAGCTCATGAGGTTTGCCTGGGCCCAGCTCTCAAGCCTGACAAGATCCTTCCAGATAGCATCCTGTCCCTCAGGTGAATCAAGCACACAATTCAGCTTGGTGTCATCTGCAGCTTGCTGAGAGTGCATTCATCCCTCTGTCCACGTCACTGATGAGCATATTAAATAGTATTAGTCCCAGTACAAACCCTTGAGGGTCTGATTTCTTTTTGGACTTTGAGCCATGGAATTTAGCCAGAGAAAATTCATCTCAAATATATTTCAAATTCTACTTGCATTTCCTACTGGATTTTTAGTTAATCTGTTTTACCACTATGGGAGATTTAATAATTTGAAATTTTCTTTGTTTTAAAAATTCTGTTACTGACCTTCTTGACACCTAAACAGTCATGTCTTTAAAAGCCTGCTTTACCTGTAAGCAAAATGTATCAATACTGTCAGGTTCTACACTGCACAGTTTGATAATATATTCAATAATGAGAACAAGCAGCTTGAAAAAAAACTTTAAAAGATAAACAGGAAGGTATATAAGATTTCATTTGAAAAAGAAGTAAACATGAGCACCTTTCAGACTCTTATGAATACAAGCTACCCATGGAAGAGCTCTCTGTGAGCAACAAAAAGAGCATCACTAAGTAGAAAAAGAGGTAAGCGGAAAATTATGGATAAATTGAGAATTAGAGAAGAACAAAGATTTTGACAAAAGAACAGAGAGTGAGGAAACACTCATTGGAATACATAAACTAAAATGAAAGAGAAAAAAAGACATGAGCAGTGATGGCTCAGTTCATTCTTGATGTGCTGTGCTGGAGAAATCATACTGGTAGCAGGAGTTATCAAACTGCAAAACAAAGTAACTCTGGACAAACCTGAGTTGGAAAAAGATAAAAAAAGAAAAAATAACGGAGTGAAAAGAACGTACCAAAGGTGAAGCAGGCATGAGCACTGAAGGCAGGAATAATGAACAGAAGTCCCAACTTCTGTGCCCTCTGCCCAGCCAGCACTGTCCTGTTTGGGCAAAGGGTGAAGTGCTGCAGTGAGGGCAGAGGGTCCCAGAGGAAGAGCAAGTACTCTCCAGTAGGAGAAATACTAAAGATTGAAGTGCACTAAAGTATGCTCAAAATCAGGTAGTAAAAAAAGAACAGTAAAAAGCTTTCATAAACCAATACTGCTGGCAGATAAATACACTCCAGTCTGGATATTTGTTTTTTAAGAATAAATGTAATCGTTAATATGTTGTGTTTTGTTGATTTGCTTAGTTACTAAATAAACTGAACTGTATAAGCTTCCTTTTCCCACACCAACTAAGACAGTGAAATTTTCGTAGGAACATCAAACAGGAGAGTCTTTTATCTTCTACTTTGTGGATATCAGCACCTTTGCTCACTAATTCAGGACATCTTTGAAGTCAACGAAAAAGCAATGGAATGAAAATCACCTTTCTTGTTTTAGAATTATGTATTATAGATGGTGATGTGTCCTGGAGACAATATTTTACAAACTCTTTACCTTGTGTTTTTCCACATTGATATGGCATATTCATTGCACACACAGTAACTGCATTTTTGTTTTAAAGTAACTTTTCCCAGTAGCCACTGTTTTGAACATGTAATGAGCTATTTGTAGGGAACACTATCTCATTAAAAGAAAGATGTGGAAAGAGATTAGAAGAAAGAGTCAAGTAAAACATTCTGACTTAAATAACACCTGCTTTGACAGGGTGAAATAAAACATAGAGATTTAATATTAGTAAGACCGATATTATCCAAATTCCTTCACATTTATTCCTATTTCATTCTATATAAAGTTCTAGGCCATTTAAAAGACCTTAACTATCTCAGTTTCTGGGGCTTATCTATCACTTGAAAGACATGAAATTCAGGTGACTTAATTACTTAACTGTAAAGAAGTTCATCAAGGTTCCAGTGCACCAAAGAGTCGTTGTATGCTTAAACTTAAGCACCTGCTTAAATTGTCCCTCTATATGACAAGAGACCTAAAAATGGTGATGCTATTTTGATACCTTGTGAGGACATTAAGGAAGAATTCGTTATATAAAATAACCTTGCAGGAAGTTATTTATATACAAGCTAATTTTATTCAAAGCACATTGAAGGACAGACAAAAACTGCTGAATTACAAAACAGCAGACTTTTATCAACTATGAAAAATTGTTCAGGGACTTTGTTCATTCTCATAAGACTTCTTTCCAACTTTTCTAATTCAAATATACCTTTCTTAAAATGGGGGTCAGGCGTGTATTCAAACTGCAGGTACAAAATAGTATATCCTGGGATTTTTGTCTTATTTTTAATAATTTTTAACTTTTGTGGGGTTTTTTTGTTTGTTTCTGTTTGTTTGGGATTTGGTTTTGGGGTTTTTTTTTGGTTTTTTGGTACTGGAACCTGGAATTAGGGCATAGTCTCTGTTCAGAATATAGAAGGATTTTGATCAGCAGAAGATGGTATGATTTAGATGTCAATGCCCTGGCTAACCTCGGAACATTTAGATTTCCTTAGGCTCAGCCATCTAGGTGGAGAAATGTCAAACTTAATTTCTCCTTTTCTGTTCAAGAAGAGTAAGAATTTTTTAAGCCTGAGGACTAATAAGCCCAGCTATAAAAGATGGCTACAAATTTTAAGGAAATGTGAATTTACTTGACAATTTTAATGAAGGCTTAAATTTTTGTTGGAAGTAAATTTTTGCAGAAAAATATTTCAAGATGGACTTCTTTATTGGGAAAGCAATACTGCTTGCCTTCTTTCCCTGTCAAGGAATAAGTGCAGCACTGCTAATAAACTGATCCTCTTCTTCATGATTTTAGAGAAGTTACATGCATTTGAATAGCAGCTGCCCAAAAGATTATTTGGTTTAAGATTCCATTTTCCCTTAAATCTCATGTATCATATTAAAAGTTTAAAAAATTTCTTCACAGTTAAATGGTTTGTCATGATTTTAGTTAATCTGCATTTTATATAAACTAGTCTCAAACTCATGCTCCAAATGAGGGAGGAAAATATTCCCCATAAACTTTTAGCCTACAGATCTATAATTATTTTGTGTTTTTAAATAAAACAGTTCTTAGAAATTTTTCTACATCCATCCTGTTAATCTCCTATTTTCTGTGCATGCAATGGCAGTCAATAGAATTCTATATATTTTCATTTGTGCCTGCTCTACTTTTTCTGCCAATACAGGTATGATAAAATGGAAGCCTTAGTACTGTGGCTGCTCCCAGTCTTTCCCAATAAACAGCTTTCCAGACACTTTTTTCATGTCATGAGAAACATTTAAGTAAGTCAGTATTTCTACAGTATATAGTCAGAATAATAGTATGCAATAAACATAGATCCAGATCAATGTTTACAGCCCATTTCAATCCCTTTTCTCAATGTCATGTGTATTGTTCACTTATTAGAAGATGATTCACCTCAACAATATTTACATTTGACATTACTTGAGTGTTCAGTGTCTTGAAATGCAGAATTATCTTCTCTGAAGCACAGCTAAAAATGTAACTATAATTCCTCATTTATGTATTTTTCTTCAAATATCTATGCACTTTGATCATATGAATGCCAATTCAAGTGCCATTATCTCTTTAGTCATAGTCAAGGACAGGAGAATATGAGCTCTTAAAATCACCACACAATTTGCTTATCCCATTCAATAAGATACAATGACAGAGAAGTGGTTATGCTTGAAATCTTAGCACAGTGAAATAAATAACTGATTACCAAAGCATTATTTTACTTAGATATTGAATATATATACATCTGAAGTCTTTAATTTAAAAGAAAGAGTGTTTTTGGACAGTGCTTCTCTGGAACTTTTCAGTAACGAACAGCTAAATTTGGCCTTGAAACACAGTTTTAAAAATATGTTGAGCGTATTTTTTTAGCATGTGAACATCCACAGCAAAGTGCCACCTTCATGATGTTAAAAAGAAGCCTAGGGCCACTGCCTTTTAGTAGAAGGTCACTAGCTAATCAACCCACATTCACACAACGTGTAATTGAGTTTCCAGCATTCAGACATAAGTCTTTACAGAAATTCTTTACTTACAAAGGTGTCATCAATAATGAAATCTAGACACAGGATTAAAGCCTCCAAATTAGCAGTGTCACTCAGGACTTTTAACCTACTATTTTTACAGCCTCTCTCCAGGAGCTCTCCTTGCCTTCTGTAATCAGCACCAGCACTATTCACTTGTTCCCTGCTAAGCTTTTATCTCCATGAAGTGAAGGTGACAATGAAACACTCTCCTGCAAGATCCTCTTGGCAGCACTCCCACAATGCCTGCTGGACTGTTTTGATTCCCTTCCATATGTCCACAATTTAAGCAGAACTACAGCTGCCTGTCTGAATTGTGTCGCGTCCCACCGCCAGGCACAATCCTGTGGTACCTGAGTTCCAAAGCAATCTTCTGAGCCTATTTCAATTTTCACATTAAAGAGCATGCTGCCTGGAACTTGATGATTACAGGTTTGTGAGGACAGGATCAAACAGAGGAAGATGCTAGCAGGGAGTCAAGAGTAATAAGACTACTCTGCAGACATAGCCAGTTTTCTCTTCTGGTTTGAATGAATTCAGTCATCTATAGCAACACTGATGTAAACACAGCCTTGCAGTTGCATATTACTGCAGATAATTTTGAATAAATTTCTTATGTGTCATTGCACCCCGGAAAGCAATTTATGAGAGAGCTGGTTTTATCTTTAGCTAATTGTGGCTCCAGATTATTAAGTGCAGGGACTAAAGAGTTAGGAATATCTTTGTAATATAGGATATAGGGATAGGTACATATATGGTAATTGGCTTGAGCAATAAAGCTATCAATTATTCTGTCTGCTGATTAAAAACTATGAGCACTGAAGAATCAATTTATTTTTAAGGGAAATTCACTTTCATAAACAGACACTAACTGCTCTTTTTTTCCCTTGAAATCTGTCAAATGCTCTTAGCTCACATTACATCACCATTTTAGTAAAAGTACTGATGTTTAATACCATAAATGATAGTTCTTTGACAGTGAAATGGTCTGTCATGTCATAATTCTAGCAAGTGAAGTTCCATATTCATTGACAAGTTGATTTCCTATTCAGAGAGAAAAATGCTACTTAGAGAGTAGAAAATAGAAATATATTTGATAAATAAATAGAGTATACATTAAAATATTATGTTTCATCTGGCAACAACTGATGCATATATCTATCAATGTTTTTAAAATCTAGCATAATAAATATTCTACTCTGTTTGCACTGATGAGGGCTGAAATATTTTCCATCCTCTTCCTTTTCATTCAGAGAAGGAGACAAGCACAAAAAGAATCATGCATGGACAAATTACAGGGGAAAATTATTGTATCACATTTAAGGACCTGTTTCTGCCATTCTTCGTACTCCATTCTCCTCTTCTTTACTTCACCCATCACTAGTACCACCACAATACTTATGAATCTGTCTCTGGTGCATTAAATAACATTATTAACTACTCTTTTCAAGAGCATGAATGATGGAGTCCGGTGTATTGTATTTGGGGATCTTTTACGTTACATGTATCTATATCCATCTATGTATCTACATAGAGCTGGAATATGGATGGTATAGCTATGGAAAATAACCAACGCGTCAAAAGTGTCTCAAAAAGTGGGCAGAAATATCTGAAGAATGGTAAGAGAAAGGTGTCTTAAGTCTGAGATATGTAGCTGTAATGTGACTCTGTTGAGATCCAGATACTGTAACTACATGAATTAATACCTCAGTATTACAGCTGTCATCCAAAACTAGATGGACTTTTGTTACTGATGGGTTTTGATGTAAGGTATCATTTTAGCCATAAGATACAGGAGATAAAAAAGAAGTCAAAATCATAGAAGAGAAAAATAAATGACTTTTTTTTCCAGTATCTTTGATTACTGCAGCTTTGCCATACACCCTGCATTCAAATAAATCCCTTTAAGGTTATTTAACAAACAAATATGTGGCTACTTCAAAGCTTATTTGGCCTAATACTTTATCCCTTCCACTTTAACAGCATCTATACATCCTGTCTAACTAGGTTTGCACATGGTGTCAATTACTGATATAGAAGAGGTGTTTATAGAGATTATTTCAAAATCAGTTCTAAAAAAATCAAAATTAGGTGCTGAGAACTTGAATTTAAGGAAAAAAGGGAAGATCTGGGTTTCTGAGAGTTTCAATGTTAGTAAGGTCAAAATATTCAAAAAAGAGAACACTAGAAACACAGAGTAAACTAACAATGGTCATTAATATTTTTATGAATGAACTCACCACTATTTAAAAATCAAAATTTATACGCTAACATTTAAACTCCCTGATTATCCATGCATCTATTCATCTGCATTCATGGTGAATCAAATATACTAAAATGTATTAAAAAGTTTGAATATTCTACCTATGCTAATATTTCACTTTCCTTATGTTATCTTGTTTCTTTAAGCTTTAAAACTTTCTTCTTAAACTTTAGCAATTCTGTGTGCCCAGTTTTTAGGTCAAAGGAGTTTGTACTTTTCCTAAAGATATGAAGATTTTTTTCTTAGAGGACATATTATGGGAAGAAGAAAGAAGATATCAATGTTCAGTAACTCTTTAGTTTTCTAACACTGTGGACGATGTATCTGGGTGTCTTAAAAATCTGTTCACAATGGCTTTGCAGACAACTGATAAAGTTGAAGGCATGAGTCCTATTTGATTTGAAAGGCAAGCTAACTTGAAGAAGACAGTTGCATGTTTTTTCTGGTCAGATGAACCACTACAGATATTTTTCAAACTTATTTTTCAAGCTTGGTGCTTACAAGAGACATGAAAATCTTGTTTTCATGGCAAAGACATGGCAATTTTATTTATCAGAGTGCTGCTGCCTTCTTCTTAGTGAGAAGGTAGACTGGAGGTCATCTCTTGTGCAAGTTGGCAACCTCGTGTTATGTGGAAAACTTGTAATTTATGAAGTAGTTAAGGCTTGAAAGCACTACTGAAAGCTGCAAAACAAATGCCCTACCTAAGCAATGTAAATGGATGCACATAAATAAAACTTTAGGGAAAAGTTCTATGTAGTTTCCATAGGACTGAAGCTGCATGTTGCCCATTTCTGTTACTTGCTCTTTGGAAATCTTCCCTTTGTTGGGCATTTGGGTCCTTCAAGGAATTTTCTCCCCATTTGTTGTCATTGAAATGGCAAATAGACCTCTATTAACAGACCTCTATTGAAGGTGTAGCCAATGCCTTGGCATAGCATTGGAATGGTTCTGGGGGAGTGGGGTGGGGGGAAAGCTGTGTGGGTTTTGTCAGTTTCTTACCTGGGGGTGTTTCAGTCTTTGCCCGGCTTGGAGGGGAGACAGTTGTAGTGTTTGGTGCTGGACTTCTCCCACCCAGGGGGTTTGGTGCTGCTGTACAGTTTAAGAGTTGAATGTCACATTTAAAACTTAAAGAGTAATTTACAGAATTTTGCAAATCTGTCTCACAAATCTCTGAAACCATGGTACAGCATTTGCTAAAATTATTTCAGACAGAAAATACCTCCTGTACAACTGCCAGGGAACTAAAGTATTTTATTGAACATCCTCCTTTAAAAATGCTACAAGATCATCCTTCCTAATATCATTTTGGTATCAAACCCTTCCATGTTTGGATTTGCAAGACATAATAAGTTTTTTCCTATACAGAAGAGAAGATATCTTTCCAAGGATGCAACCTGCAGGAATCCTCAGCCTCTTCTACAACTTGCCCTTTTACTGCAAGAAAAGCACTCTTTTTTCTCTCATAGAAACCCACTTTTTTCTGTCTCTACAAGACAATACGTATAGAACTCAAGTGTGAAGGTAGAGCCATCATAATGTAGTTCAACTTATGGAGCAGTGGTTCTCACCTTTCATAGAAACCTAGCAAAGATTAGAATTTCAAGGCTCCAAAGTAAACTTAGAAACCTAAAGCAAATGAATTTCAGAGAAATGTAGGCTCTTGGGAACATGTGTGTATGTATTTTAGACAAAAAAATTTGAAGTTTTATATACACACATATGAGATGAGCTTTCAGGGTTCCTTCCAATCTGTGTGTTCTATATATGCATGCATATACAGGCATATAATTATATGTATATATAAAAGTCTGCTGATATACGATTAACATCTAAAACAATATATGAAAGCACATAATAAATATTCTATTGTTACTATGTTTTGAGTATGTGATTAGACAATAATAATCACGTTTTCCTTTTATAATTCGTAATAGAAGATCTAGTGGATAATCCTGCCACATTAATGTTCTAAAAACTTTGTGAAATTGGTTTTCAAAGCATTTTCAAAATGTTATTTAGCTTCTTTAATTACCAGGGTGTTTCTGATTTTTTTTTAAAGCAAAGAGAGAAATAAAATACAAATTATTAAATATCACCTGGGAACTGGGATCACTATATTCTCTTCATTTCCCACTAGCCCTTCAGCACAGAGCTTGTAACAAAACTATTTCTGATGTTGTCATGTTCCCTCCCATGCTGGTGAAACTGTAAAAGGAATAACTACAGCATGGTTCCTGTAATGCTTTTTTATTTGGAAATTAGTGAGGGTGCTGAAGAGAAGCTTCTCATGTGCAGGCTAGGAAGAAATGGAGGGAAGATATTACTTACCTGTTAAAGACTGAAAATCCCCAAACCTCTGGTTTGTTGCTCCAGCCCCATCCTTTCATTAGAAACATTGCTTCTCTGTTCAATCCTTTCCTCTTTTCGTCCTCAGTGCTCAGCTCCTTCCCTCCAGTCCTGTGTTTAGTACAGTGGGCTAGCCATAGCCTACTGAGAGTAAAAAAAAAAAGAAGAAAAGACCAGGAGAGAGGCATAAATATTCTTAAAAGAATTGTGTATACAGTAGTTAGAAGGAAATAAAAGCAATCTTTTTCCTTTTCTTATTGTTCCTGCCATTCACTGATCAAACACTCATCAAATACTAATGGTTTAACTTCATAATTGCATGAGTAATGTACATTACAAATATAGATTGTACTGTAGGATGGCTCTTCCATTCATAGGAATTGTATGCCTGCCCACCCTTGGAATAGTTGTCCATTGCAGCTCTGTGAAATTTTAGCAGGTAGCAGCCATCTTGACAATAGTAAAACTGGCAGAGATGATCTTCCATAAGATTTGCTGACTTGCTTTGATGTGACCTTGATAACATTAATGAGACATCAGCTGAAATGGCAATAAGATCGAGTCTACGGAATCTGGTTTTCCCTAATGAATGTTTCAAATGGAACCAAATTATGTGATGAACTCCTGATGATCACAGGCGTTAGATTAGAAAGGGCAACCCTGGACTTCTGGGAATGTATTTCTTTTATCACAATTAATCTTCTAATATCAGAAGGCACTTGTGTTATTTTTCTAAAAACTTCATCTGCAGCAATCTGCAGCAATCAATTTTGAGAGAGGCCAATGCAGTTGCCCAATGACCCCTTCCAGAGCATTCAAAATGAAAATAACAAATCTATGCCGGGTTGCTGGAGCTTGTGGAGAGACTGCCAGGCACAGTGAGACTGGGGCAGGCAGACTGAGGCATTGGGAAGGAAGGACATGGACTTTGGCTGACATTACTGCAGGATTCTTCAGAGTTTATATGAGATCAAGATAAAAGGTGCTTATGCTGTATGTGCAAAGACACATGCTCAGAGGTCTTACCTTTGTCCTCCAGTTTCCTCTATGCTTTGGCTTTTCTCCTCCACATCTCTGCTGAAGAGGATCCTCATCAGTGTGAGTGCTGAACTAAGTGCACCTTCAGCCTGCAGAGAACAGCTATTACTGGGAACAGTGTGGGAGCAAAGGGTGAGAAATGCAGACCTCCCTCAGAACACCAGGTTTCTGTGGAAATCGCGCCAGCCTCTTCCCAGGACTTCCTTTGCCGCTGAAGAAATGCCATCAGATCTTCCCATTATTTTGACCCCATTCATGCTAGGATAAAACTAACCATATCACAAGGATATGCCTGTTTCTGTCCTTCACTGGGAAACTAGAGGTACTATCATGTGACTATCAGATGCGCGGTGTCAGGTGAGATGAACACCATCATCAACAATACTGAGACTGAAGATCACAAACTGTGGAGAGATAATGGCTTTTGCTACAAACACAAACCATGTCAGAAGCACTTTATTTTGTAAACACTGATGGCTGATGAAAACCTTGGGTGATTTATGTTTGGCAGCATGTTCCTTACTTCAGGTCTTACTTCACAGATCTCTTCCTGTGATCTCAGGGAAGCTTTTAATTGTACCCAGTGTGATTAAAAGCCTTCCAGTGAATGTTGGTATTCTCTCACATCTGTTTTCAACTGTTATTTCTGCATAACTTATTTTTTGCCGAGCTATGGAACTCTGCAACTCCCTATTCTGAAACTGATCAAACGTGGGAAACTTCCCTACAGTTATCAGAACAGTGCTCTGCCTTTTGCAGAACTCCTTTATAATTAATGTATCCAAGGTCTGGATCTTTGAGACACAGAACTTTTTCATCTTTTCTCACCTTTCTTGTATCAAAAACCATGTCTAGTACACTATCATAATATAGTTTCACCTTAACCTCCTATTTAAATATTTTTTTTTAATGTTAGAATTCGATATTCTACATCCCTCCATCAAAAATGAATTATGAAGTCCAGGATATTTTGAAAGATATCACTATGTTAGTTAATTTTCCAACATATTTACTGGATTCTTTAGTCTTATTACTTAAGATAGAGGAACAAAACCTTAGAGACAAAACCAAGAGAAAGAAAAGAACAACATTATCTCAGTTTTACTGACATGGAAATTAATCAGCAACAACAAAGAGTAGATGTTGTTGTGGCAATATGCCATCTTTTAAATTTGAGTTGTATTTTATATGTACACATGTGTGCATATGTTTTAAAAGCACTATTTGTCCACAAGTCTCTCTTGTCTGAGACACTGATATGCACACAATTTATCTGAGCTAGACAATATTGATGGTCTGAGGGATATGTCTTGCATGCAGTGAGAAAACACACCAAATTCAGAAACAAAAATATTACTACGTTTTCTTACTCCCTGTGCTTTACTCTTTGCTGTCTTTTTCTATTTGTACATCTCCTAAAAATCTGCAGAAAATCCTGGTCCCCTGACAAATCCAGAAACCAAATCTTGAAAAAAAAAAATGAAAAGAATTGGTTTAGATTAGACAATGTTTTTTCTGAAAGCCCAAGACAAGGAAAAATACTGTTGGAAAAGTACATGCACAACCTCCACAATTCACTCATTTTAGCATCAAGATTCACTCCCCATCCTGAAAGTCAGAAATCAGAAATCAAACTCTGATACCGAGGGACAGCAAACCTGCAGCTATACTACTGGTGTGGAGGGAGAGGTATAGGAAACATAGAATCTAGAATTAATGTTGACACCTGTTATCTACTTATTTTTCAGCCTGCTGAAAAAAAGTTGATTCTTACTAATTTATTTGTTTTTGCAACCCTTTAAATAGGTGAAAAACTAGATGTGTTTCTAGGTTTTGTGTTAGCCTAATGGGCTGTAGCATCACTCCATTCCCACTTCCTCTGAGAAACAAAAAGTGCTCCTCATAAAGCCTAACTATTTTTTTTAACCTTATGAGTTATTTATAAAGTGTTTTTGTCCATGAATTTAAAGGTTGTCAGAGCACAAGGGATGGCTCTATGGGGTACAGTAAAAGTTTTGAAATACCCAGGTCCCTGGAGCAACAGCTCTTACTCAAGATAGTTCAGTAGTGAGACAAATAGAGCAGGCTTTGGAGAAGACCTGATAAAGTTGTTCCTATTTTATGTAGGAACTTTAATGTTCCTACCGGCATTGAACATCCCACAAGAGTCTGTATAAACTGGAGGACTGCATTTTGACCAGTAGCCTCAGACTCCCCGGAACTGTGAGGCAAGATGTATTATCAAGAACTTTCCTGAAACACTGCTTTTGATAGTAACAGTATGAATCCACAATGAGTTATTATTTTCATAGTGACACAGGTATAAATGGTGCCCTACAAAAAAAATTTTAAAACTCTATGTGTTCTTTTCACCTTAACTGATGCACACAGAAAAGTATTTCTCTGCTTCTTTTTATTTCAGTAGGCTGCTAATAATATATTATACTAGTAGAGCAACTTTCTTTATGTCTCTGTTTAAAGATCTCGAATGTCTCATTCCAAAATTCTGCATCCCCTCAACTTTATGACACATTACATTAGAAAATTGAATCTCGTCTTGTGTTTTGTGAAAATTTAAATAAATATGCTTTTTAGCCTAATTCCCACAATCCGGATTTATCCATAATTCATATTAAAAAACACATTGCCTCCCCCTAAAAACAATGTGTTGAGATAATAGCCTGGGGGAATCAAAAGGAAGAAGCATAACAAACCACTATTTTTTCTGAGTTGCTCATGTTTGTACCAGTAGGAATGAACTCAAGAGGCATATGTATCTATCTTGTTTATTAAAGAAAATCACTTCATTATACAACCTGCATTTTCTCTCCTGTGCTTTAGAAGGGTTGCCTCTATGTTTTGTTATCCTCCATGGCAAAAGTATATATGATATTAAA
Organism: Oriolus oriolus; assembly: GCA_013400235.1. NCBI lineage: Eukaryota > Metazoa > Chordata > Aves > Passeriformes > Corvidae > Oriolus > Oriolus oriolus. The sequence goes on from VXBT01001279.1 coordinate 534,346, forward strand.
AATACTAAGCTAGCCTTCTTGTTGCTGTATGTAGCAACAACTTCAGTTGTATCATGAGAATTTCACTGGTAATTAATTTCACCCATTAATGACATAATATGTAAATAATTCATAGTAGTGTGAAATTCTGGAATAATTTTTAAAGGTTTAAAGACTGAACTATGAAGCAAAGGAACCAGGAAACTAGCAGTAAGACAGAAGACAAGGCAAAAGAAAAGCAGGAGAGGAAATATGGAAAAAAGAAGAATTACAGAATCAGAATATGCTGAACTGGACGGGATCCACAAGGGTCATCGGGTCCAACTCTCAGCCCTGCAGAGCACCATCCCAAAGAGTCACACCATGTGCCTGAGAGTTTTGTCCAAACACTTCCTGAGCTCTGTCAGGCTTGGTGCTGTGACCACTTCCCTGGGGAGCCTGTTCCAGTGCCCAACCACTCTCTGGGTGAAGAACCTTTTTCTAAAATTCAGCCTAAACCTACTCTGACACAACTTCAGGCCATTCCCTCACATCCTGAGGGAATCACGCCAGCCTCTTCCCAGGACTTCCTTTGCCGCTGAAGAAATGCCATCAGATCTTCCCATTATTTTGACCCCATTCATGTTAAGATAAAACTAACCATATCCCATATCACCACAGAGAAGGGATCAGTGCCTGCCCCTCCTCTTCCCCTCACGAGGAAGTTGTAACTGCACTGAGGTCTCCCCTCAATCTCCTCCAGGCTGAACAGCCCAAGTGACCTCAGACACTTCTCATACGGCTTCACCTCAGGGACCTTCACCATCTTTGTTGCCCTCCCTTGGACTCTCTAAAAGCTTTATATATTACTTATAATTTGGCACCAAAAACTGTCCCCAGGACTCAAGCCAAGGCTGCCCCAGTGCAGAGCAGAGTGGGACAATCTCCTCCCTTGCCCGCTGGCAATGCTGTACCTGATGCCCCCCAGGACAGGGTTGGCCCTCCTGGCTGCCAGGGCACTGCTGACTCATGTTCAACTTGCCATCGACCAGGACCTCCAGATCCTCTTCCATGGCACTTTTCCAGCATCTCATTCCCCAGTCTGTCTGTGCACCCAGGGTTACCCCATCCCAGGTGCAGAATCTGGCACTTTCCCTTGCTGAATTTCATACAGTTTGTATATAAGGGAAATCAGAGTCAGGAACAGAAAATTGCGGGTTAGAATCAGTGAGATCAAAACCAGTAAAGTAAGAAGAAAGACAGGTAAAAGAGGGGTGTGGGATAGAACTTGAAACACATTGAAAGATGAAAAAAAAGGCAGTCTTTCCCTCTCTCTCACCAAAACAGCCATGGCAAACATCCTATTCTAATGCTACTAATGCTACTACCTTTGTCCAGACTATATTGGGAGACAAGATTTTATGCAGAAAAATTTTACTTCATTAGAGTGGTGTCTGTCTTTTCAAGTTGCCTGGTTTATCTGCTTCTGATCCGAGAAAGTGCAAGACAGTATAGCTCAGTACAAGAGGGTCTAGCTAGAACTTCTGTGCCATCACAGTAAGTATAAAAGATTAAAATAAAATAAATAAAATATAAAATAAAATAAAATAAAATAAAATAAAATAAAATAAAATAAAATAAAATAAAATAGTGTGACCCTGTGGAAAGAAAAGGACAAAACAGTTATAACCTGCATACTATCAGTATGGTGAATGGCACTTTTCAATAAATTTTCTACACTTCCTGTAATTTTTAGTCAAAAACTAAGACATAATTGCCCTCAATCTTCCTTCTGTCTTGGTCCCTAAGACAAATAAGTGGACACTATCTAAAAATGGGTGACAGTGATGTTTTGTCAAATTTCCTAAGTTTGGAAGTACACTACAGAACAAAGTCTACTAGGAAGGTTGTTTTAATATTTTGTGCACTTTCAGGAATGAAAGATCAAATAAGTTCTACAAAGTCTCATCTTGAATCTGGTTTGCAACAAAGCCAGTTACCAGGACAATAATTGTACAAAACACTAGTTCACAATTTAGATTAATTTACACTTAGGTAATCATAGGACATGTTTAACACACCTGGTTTTCCTGATTGGCATATCAAGCCTCATATTTCTGTTTCAGCTAGGACATATATTTCAGAAAGATGTCTAATCTTTATTTGAGCACTTATCAAGCATCAAGATAACTTATTCAGTTGGTTAGTGATGATTCACTGTAAAAATGCTTCTTTCATTTCTAGTCTAAATTGACCTATGCTCTGTGTTCAGGCTCTAGGTCTCTAAAGTCTTTGATAGATTAAACTTCCCTCCAGTGCTGGAAGTATCTGAATTTATAGATCATGATCAGGCTCGCTTCTTAACCTTCATTTTGTTAAGCGAAAGGGATTGAACTGAGTAGGTATCTCACTGAAAAGGCTTTTTTTTTCCCTAGAACTTCTATCATTCTTGTAGCTCTTTTTAAAGCCATTTCCAATATATCAATGCTGCTTTAAAATGAATTCATAAAACAGAACACAATAGAGGTCTCACTAATATCATAGAGAATCAAAAATAGCCCTGTGCTTCCATTTTTTAAATCCTCTTTCTATTTATCTAAGAATGACTTTTTTTCCTTGCTATTGCTTCACACTACAGACTCAGAAAATCTAGAGCCTTATACTGGTTTTTACCTTCTGGGGGATGCTTTGGGTCAAAATCCATGTTGGATATACCAACATTTCACCATTGTGGAATACTTCCAAATCTTCAGTAGTCAACCTAAGTACATAACACTTTAAAATATGAACCTGTTTTACAGATTGCCTGCACAAATGCAAGTAATATTTACCACATGACTACACCAGTAATTTTTAAAATGATAAATACATTTAACATATTCAAAACTTGTGTAGGATATTGAAGGAATATATTTTTAAAATACCACTAAAACCCCAGAAAAATCAGAGAGAATAATACTTCTATTTTTCATTTTGAAAGTATTATCTGACTTCTTTGTATCGTATTCAGAGACAGTAGTTACACAGTGGTATTGAACACTCAGTTAACTGAACTGTGGGTGACTTAATGAAGCAGATTTATATCACAACAATGTTTCATTAAAATATGATTAATGGCCAATGCTGTCAAAGAGCTAGAGACAGTCTCATGGTCCCAGTTCTATGGAACTTAAGAATTTTCTCCTTTTGTGTTTTCTGTCTTACTGTACAATGTACACTCTTCGTGTAGGTTTTCGGTGCTCAGGCAAATCATTTCTCTACTTCACAAAAAATTGTTTACCAGCTCCCTGGTGCACCACTAGTGCTATCTCAAAATTTGCCCTTAGTTTGCATTAACTTTAGTTTTCGTTTTTTCATTTGATGTTTTGCTGGTGCATTCACTGGGCGCTCTGTGGTCAGTACAATCCTGTTACTCCAGTTGCCAAGCTGGAGCACCACCTGCCCTATTGCTTTGTGCCAAGCAAAGCTCTGGACAGGTCAGAGAGACGACCTCTCTCGTTTGTGGGCAAAACAGTGACCACCTTCACAAGGTCAGGGCTAAGGAGCCGGCACCCCAGTAAGCCATGCTGTGCAGGGACACCCAATCTAGCCCTAAGTGTGTGGGTTCATGTATTAGAGCCAATACAGGCGCTGCACATGCAAGTCTGGAAGCTGCAATTTGCTATACTGCTGCAGTGGCACTGCCTCTGAACTAACCTAAAGCTGGAGCAGGTGTGTGTATCATGCACTTCATTGTATGCATATCCCAATGAATTATTTTATTTTTTGACCCAGGTAAGATTCACACTGAGGCAGGAGCTGGAAGTTTCTATCTTTGGAGTCTGAATTAATTACAATGGAAGAGACAGGCAAGAAGAATCAAATTACTGCACTGTCATGACAGAATTCTAGAATTTCATTTAAATGTGGTCTTTCATATATATTTATAGAATCTTTCCTCAGCTTGAGTCAATATTACTACCCCATGGTGAAAAACATATACAAAAATATGTTTGCTCTTCCATCACTGACATCCTCCATTTGTGTCTGAACATAATTCATTAAAGTTCTCATTTTTCTGTTGATAGCCCTGGTTCCAGGGAAAAACAGTCTTTTATTCATCAATTCATGCTTTATTAGGTTATTTCACTTGTCTCTTACTTTTAAGTTTCTTTCACAAGAGATAATTTACAGGCTTCTCCCTACTCTTTTGTGAAGACAGATTGATTTGGTTGTGTTCAGAAGCAAAGGCAAAAGTAGACTCTGCTTCTGGATAGAGAAACACCTGCAATACAAAGACAGTATTTTGACAGATTATCTGAAAGTCACTAAAGGTAGGACAACAAAAAAGTATTCTGTTTCAGATTCTTAACCATGTGAGATAGAAGCATATGCCTTCATGTCTGTAACTATCAAGAGCAATAAAAATGTTTAATTCAGGTTTTGCTTTCTTAATATTCAGAGCAAATTATAAGACATGGGGATAATGTCAACCAGAGTGGCAAGTAGCCAAGAGAGTTCTAATTCTGTTTTTGCCGCTGACTGGGTTGGTATAAGGGCTCCCAGTCACAAGGTGGATAATTGTCATACAGCTCCACAGCCTCATCAGCCAAGGTTTGACTGTATCTGCCCTTCACATCATACACTTGCATGCCCTTTTGCCACTTTCAAGGACAAAGCAGCACCACAGGCTGTTGCACTGCATGTTTATCACAGGCACCTCACCTCTCTGAGAAGGAAAAGAATCTTAAGGCAAATATTTACGTGAAACCCTGAAAAATCATTATGTCTCACAGATAAAAAGGAGAGTGATTTAATGCAAATTATCTTTTGTGATGCCAGATTTGAACTCATCCATTCTCTACTCCAGTTATGCTGAGAACAGTACCTATAGAGAAAACAGGGAGGGGGCTTTGAGATGCAGAAAATTGTTGAAACAGCACTGCAGAACTACGGAGTTAAAACTATTATATTCTTAGTGTATCACACTGCCAGCTAGCATTACTGTTGAAATATTTAGCTTTCACAGTAGTTGCAATGGAAGGAACAGACCTGTAATTGTACTAATCATGTAGGAAGATGTTCAAAAGATGGCAATTTATTGTGGGCTATTTCAGATTCCTGCTTTCAGGATTTATTTTCTCAAGGGCACCTACGGCTGTTGGTGAGTTCATTTTTTGTTTTCACACAAGTCTAAATATATCAGAGACTTCCTGAGGGAATGCCTGCATTTTGATGACAAATCACCTTTTTTTTTGGTCTACATGGCAACATTACAAAAGGTGGCAAGGCTTGTCCAGGTCACAGGTGTTGCAGAATTCACCTAATTAAAAGTCCATTTGCTAGGAATTGTGAATGAAGAACACGTTCTACTGCACCAGCTTGACTTGTGTCTAAACAGTATCATGAAATATCTTTCCATGATAAATCTCCTCTGTGAGTGGTATGATTGTCTAGATATTAATATTTTTTTTTGACAACAGTTACGATGTATACATGACATGTATATATGTGTGTACATATATATATACATGTAAGTACTTAAAGTAACTATTTACTTTATCACTATAAAGTTATTGTTTCTAGAGAATTCAAATTAAAACTAAAAGGTGCACTCCAGCTGTAGCAGATGCATCTTGTTTACCTTCCAAGACTCAAAACAAAAAAAGTATATTTTGTAAATACTGCACTACTGATTCGTGATTTAAGGTTCACCTTACAAGTTGTTTGTGTCCATAGTAATAATCTCATGACAATCTAGTCAGGCTTATAAAGCTTTACTGAAAAATGATAACATATCTGTTACAATAAGGACCAAAATGTCATTCTTATCAGAAATTATTTAGAATTTGCTCAGTAGCATCCCAACCCCTTTCAGGTAACCAGTCAGTGTGACCAGGAAGCAATAGGTGACCTCTGGCTGCCTATTATGGGTGGTGTTATGATCCATAACCTCCAATGCACATCTGTGGCTAAAGCTGTAACTGTAACATACAATGCATGAATTTTAAAGTAAAACCACCTCACAGCTTCACAGATCTAAAGAAGGCTGACTAATCCTTACCTGCAAAACTGGTAGTCCCTCTTGTATTCATTGATAGTACCTTTTCCCCGCAGAGCCTCCAGAGATATACGGGGTTCTTCTCCGTTTGGTGATTGTCATCATTCAAGGTTGCAATCCCATAAAATCATGGTTTTTGTATTTGTGTCAAAACAATCTATTAGAAAAGGAAACAGACTTAATGCCTTTCATGTAAATTACTGACAAGAATCATATGAAGTACAATACAAGCTATACAGTCTAGCTTTGTGGAATCACTTCTAATATTTACTACATTTTACCAAAGAAAAAAAAGGGCAGAACAAGGTGTAAGGAAACAGGTTAGCTTCTTTGGGTGTTTTTTGTAAGATCTGATTAAAACACCATTTGAATGAATCACAGTTCTTTTGTTGCACAGTAAACTTTAGGCCAGGCCTCTACAAAAAGGCAGAAGGGTGTTGAAGTAGTATGGGAGACCCTCCCTTACAGCTGAGGGTGAAAGAGCAGAGGAGAGATTGCGATGCTGCTAAAGTTCTTTATTCCATAGTCCCATATTCTTCCAAAGGCAGAGTCCAAAGGGGATACATGGTAAAAGTGGCAGAAGCAGCCGCAGCAAGCACAACAGCAAGCAAAAAACAGTCTCTCTTCTTCTACAGCTTCTATATATTCAACTTACAGAAGGATTATATTTGTTAATTAACCATTAAACTAACACACGATTCTAGTTTTACTTTCTTAACCTAACATGGCTTAGTTCTAAAATTCGTAAGTCTTACACAAGCATTGCATAGGTATTACACTAATTTGCGTACATCGTTTCTATCAGCTTCTTATTGTTTATGTGAACACTCTATCTAAAAAATGTGAGCAGTGTAATTCCATCTATGTTTTGTCTAAAGTAAGAAATTCTGTGAAGCAGTAAAACTGCTGCAGTAAAAACTGTGTTTTAGGTCTCTTTGCTGCAGCTTTTCAAATGTTTAAAGCACTTGGCATATTTTTCTATTAAAGGTTAAAAATCTGTATTTCTATTTCACTTTGGTGTGACTTCATGTATCTCAGCTTTTCTAAAGGTTTTAATTCAAACCCTATGCCTTGGCTTTCCTCTGGGCCTGAGTCCAGAGGATCTCTCACTCCAGCAGAAGGGAACTACATCAGGGGCATTTTGGGGTGTACATGCCCCAGCATTGTCGGTGTGTTCCCCTCAGCCCCCACAACCGCTTAAGAGTCAGGAGTGAAGGACTGAAGCTCAGCCAGCAAATCACAGTGGAAAAGAAGCTGTTGAGGTGGTTTTTTTATTTTTTTGTCTTTTTTTTCCCTCATTACACTGATCTGTTCTAGTTGGCAGTAAATTAAGTTTTATTTCCAAGTAAAGTTTTTTTTGCTCATTACAGTAATTGGTAAGGGATCTCCTTGTCTCTATTTCCACAAACAAGAAAGCATTTCCTTTGTCTCTCTTTCCTTCAGACTCTAATGACAGAAATGCAGAGTTTAAACTTGTAAGAGTTTAAACTGAACTAATCTCTATTTTACTCATTTCCACTGCTCTTTCATGAGCGCTCCTTGTTTTTTCCCTCAGTGTTGCAGCTCGTCCACAGCTTCTCAGCTTTTCTCGCACTTCCATCACTTGGATTCATAAAATTTCCTCTTCTTCATCCAGCTCCCATCACGTCTTTTATGTTGTCCTCTGGAAAAGAAGGAAGAACAAGAAATTTGAAGAAAGCCTCACTGTCATGTGTGTTTTAAGTGAGGGGAAGCCACTTACTTCTGGAGGTGCTTTCCAATCGTAATGATTCTACTTGGCTTTAGTTAACTGTCTGGTTTATTTGGTTTAGGCTGGGGTTTTTTTACTGGCTACATGGGAGTGACAAGACACATCAACAATTTCCCCTCAGACCTTCTGCAAAGCCCTTTGGCAACTAAATATATGGCTATACATATCCAAAAGCCCCAGGAAATGAGAGATCACTGTGGTGAAAGAATAAAAATACTAATAAATCAGGCCAGTTTCAGACTTCCGAACAGCACTTTAGAAGACTGACATTCATCAACTCCACACTTGCTGCCAAGGCTTAGTTCTTACTCATTATCTGTCATTATCACTATGTATCCAAATAATTAGTCCATTACAACCTTGCTCTTCGCTCAGTGTCGGTGTTTGGTACTGCTGTGGTCGGCAGTGAAGGTCACAGCCCTCACAGCCTCAGTCTCCAAGGCTGGGCTGGCCAGGCTGGGATGATATTCGGTGGAGGAGGTCAATACTGAAATGAGTGACCTCTTTCTTACACATTTTAGCTTTTTCATTGTGGATGTTTTTCAGTTCCTTCTCCAAAGAAAGTGTGAGGATCTGAACTGCTTCCAAGAAAGTTGGTCCATATTTTTCAGATAAGGGCTTCTTTTAGTTTGCTTCCCACTCACTCTGCAAGTGTACTGCAATTTTAACAGACTACTTTCCTAATTACCCTGATCACTCTTTTTTTTGTGTGTGTATTGCAGATTTTACTACTTAAAACATGTTTTGATTTTTACTGTACTCTACTGTTCAATGGAGACACAAGTCCTCATTTACAACTTTTTGGTTATGTGTCATTCATACATTTAGGCCCAGTTCACTCTTGGTAGCATTACTGTGCTATAAACGCTTACACTCTGTTTCCTGTTATGCTGCTTATGTGTTTGTCCTGTTTTCAGCTGGGATAGAGTGAATTTTCGTCCCTGCAGTTGGTACAGTGCTGTGTTTTGGATTTAGGGTGAGCATAACACTGACAATAGACTCATGTTTTGGTTGTGGTTGACCAGGGCTGACACGAGGCCAAAGACTTTTCAGTCCCTCCTGCCACCCTGCTAGCGAGGAGGTTGAGGGTGCACAAGAAACCTAGAGGAGACAAAGCTCTGACAACTGACTCAAGGGGTGTTCCACACCATATGGTGTCATTCTGAGCAATAAAACTGGGGCAAGTTGGCTGTGGGGTGAGGGCCCACTGCTCAGGGGCCAGCTGGGCACTGGTCAGTGGGTTTTGACCAATTGCATTGTGCATTACTTGTTCTACCTTCTTATATTTTTCCCTTTCCTTTCCTGTCCTGTTAATAAACTGTCTCTGTCTCAACCCACAAGTTGCACCTTTTTTTTCCAATTCTCTCCCCACCCCACTGGAGGGGAGTGAGCAAACAGCTGTGGGGTTTTTAGCTGCCTGCTGGGTTCAAGGCAGGTAATGTCAATTGTATCTTAGCAGGCTTCTACTTCTCTGTCTGCAACACCCCCCTCATTTGGCTGCAAGCTCTCTGTAGTCCTACATATCTATCTTTTCTCCACCTAATTATTCTCTTAGTAATGGCTTACTGACATAGAACTTCCACCTTTCACACATCATTTTTGGCCAGTTAATAGTTATGATCTCAATCTACATGACATTGTATAAGGATAAGAAAAGAATAATCTTTAGGACCCACTTCTTATGCCTCCGAAAATCATCACATTTTTGAGTTTAAAAGATGAAAGGATGTCTTGTATAGAATTGTGCTGAAATAGTAAAAGTAAGCCTCAGAATGAATATTATTCATATATGTATCATAAGAAAAGCCTAGTCATCATGAATTTTTAAAATTTAGCATTATATCAATCTTAAATAAAATTATTTTAATAATACTGAAAATCCATAATTAATCGTTGATCATCAGTAATTACATTAATAATGTTATCATCAGTAAAAATAATAAACTTTGATACTAATATGATTAGAGTGAAGCTCATGAATAAAAAATCTGGTAATGCAATAAACAGAGACTCTTGAAAATGCTGATATTGCTTCATGTGCCTTATGGCTTTACTTGTATAATTAATTTTTTCTCGTGGGTCAGAAAAACAGAAACACGATGAGTTGCGCTATAGTGTGAAAACTCAAGTACAATCATCAAAGTGGTTTTACCTTGAACCAAAGCTCTGTAACGGTTTGAGACCTTTGTGATGTTCTTCAAGCATTTTTCTTCAATAAATGTTTATATTCTGCTTCCGAATAGTGCAGCTAAATCTTCAGGGCATCAAATCTTAGGCAACAAGACTAGTTAGCACTGGGGCTGAGTTTTGCCGGTAGTTCTTCAATAATAGTCATTCTCCCATTTAGTGGTGTGCAATGTGATGTATGGTTCTCGTACACTTCTTTCACTTCTCATCAAAGAGTGGAGAACAAAGGGTAGGGCACACATGGTCAGTGAAGAAGATAATCAGGAAGGAAATTTACATAATTTATAGCTTTGTCATGTTAAATATTCTGCCTTCTTGAAGCTATTTTCCAGTAACACGTGCCTTGAAAACAGCACATAAAATAAGCACAGGTGAGGATTCCTCGCCTCTAAGAAGCTAATGACAAATAACCTCAACAATAATAACGTAGATATGGAGAGGTGCCATGGTACTTTAGTATGACTTCAAATAAAGGAGATGCACTGTTAATTACAGTAAACTGATAATTCAGTCAACTTAGCAGCAACCTGTACTAGGAAGAAGAAAAAACTTCTACATTTATTCTAAACTATGGGTTTACAGCATATCTGTATAACTCAGCAAAAAGCTGCATCTCTGCCAAAATTTCAGTAATAACAGAGCATAGTAAGGAATGTCCTACAGAAGACCATGTTCTTCATAAGTGTCTTAAGAAACAGAAAAAAAATAGGACAGCATAAAGCCACAGTGTACTTGTCACTTATTAGCTAGTTAAGCTCCCTCTTGCTGTGGACTATAATTAGCTTTTCACACCATGTTTTGATTCCACGTCATGACAGATCAGTTCTTCTAGTGATGTTCAACTCCGATTTCATTTTCACTGAACGAGTTATTTTTTAACGAAAACATGTCAGTGTGAAAAAACACACAGGAGTATTTGGAAAGGGATGTGAAAACATCTTTTCCTTCAATTTCTTCTTGCATTTAGTGCAAGATATAGGGGGATGGGGGGGTATTTTCAATTTTCTTTTAGTTGACTATATTTTCTTTTAAAATGTAGCCATTGAGTAGGTCACGCACCTTTTATAAAATAGACTGTAGGAGAAGGGTACCCACAAAAGGAGACATGCATTCTGCCATTTCTTCATCTTAAGGGTAATCAAACCTCTCAAGAACAAACCCTAAATACTGGATTGGTTAATTTTCATCTTTTCTGTTCAAGTTATACCACTGAGGAGCAGAGAACAACAGATTCATGAGTCAAAGGACTGAAAAGAGCCAGGTGAGAAGAATATCATCTCTACCCCTGTTATCAGTAAAACCAGTCTGGAAAAGGAGATTCTGCGTTCATGTATTTGCTCCAGGAACTGAATCTCATTGTTTATTAGTCAGTGACCAATATACAGAACTGTTGAGCAAAATTGGCTAGAAGAGTTTGGCATCTTTCTCTCACAGTTGCCATAACATTTACATGATTTGCTGCAAATTTAAGTCATGTAAGCAGGAATGGGACAGAACACATAGCCATCACTGGCACTGTTAGCTGTGTTTTCCAAAAGAGCTGGTGAAACATCTTGCAATGCCTTGATGTGTGCTATGCATATCATGGGCACCTTTACTGCATTGTGGGACTTAGGTGGAAGTATTGATTTTGTGGCTTTTAAAATCAATTCTAGGCAAAAAGCACATTATTAGGATATTTGTATGGGACAGTAAATCAGTATTACTACAGGCATCAGTTGTTTCAGGTCAAACAGAAGGGCACTCATCCAGCTTATGCATTAGATGGAAACTCAACAGAAGGATTTTCAGGATGCTATCTTTTGCTCTAGACTGTTCATAATCAGACATATGGCACATTTTTTGTTTCATAACTATCCCTAACTAAAATCTCTCATGATCCTGATTCAGACACACTAGGAGGACCTATTACCTAAATCTATGTGTGATTTATCAGCTCCTTATTCATCCAACCCCCTTTCTAATTATGTATTCCACATGCATGACAGGACACAGGGAGCAATGTGTTCAGTGGGAGTTTCCCAACAGTCTGCAGACATTTCTAGTGTATTTGAACAGAAAATAGTATGATAATCTGAGGACCTCTCCTTGCTGATGACCTTTAAATGGGTCAGGCTTGACAAACATTTACTAACCACAACTGATAAATAAAAGGATCAGCCAAATCTTAGTACATATATCAAAGCCTTCCTGCCTGGGTTCCATTTAATATTGGGGACATCCACATATTGTTACAGACACTCCTTTGCATAAGCAGAACATTAGTATGACACTGTCACAAAATAATTTTGTTGTACTTCGTACTTTCATGTATTTTATGCTCTGAGATTTTTGGCCATGTCAACAACTAGGGACTAACAGCAGTTCCATATCTATTGTAATCCTATGCCTTTTTTTTTGTGGAGAAATATAAGTCCATGATATTAAATATCATGTGTGTGATCATGATTACTTACACAATTATCACAGATTCATATTGATATTTTTTAGAGCCAGAGAGATTAATATATTGTTACACTTCACTCTTGTGAGCTGAATGTGATCAAAACATTTTTTCTAAAAGGCAAATATTTGATTTGGACGAAAGAGATGAAGAATTCACTACTTATCTTGGTATTTTTTATGAGCAGCTTTGCACGCTTATTATTCAAAGCATGTTTCTCAATTCCAAATGTAATTTTTTTGGCTTCAGCTGCTAGAATTTTGTTCTTGTTATGCCTTTTCCTCACAGAGGGCTAAGATTTCAGAACCTGACTTTTCCTCCTTGAAAATGTACACACACCATGTAATCTCACCTCCTTCTCCATTTCTCCTCAGACACATACAAACTGAGTTTTAAAGTATATGCTTTTTTTCAAAATTTCTAACATAAGACTGATTCTCTTTTTGAATTACATCTTCTGGCTCTTGGCATCATTTTAAGAATGGATGCATTTGACTACGTATGTATAGCTCTAATGTTAGCTGCACTCATATGCAGCAGTAAAACAACTCTCTATTCTTGAACCCAAGTATTCTATTTTTATTTGAAATTATTGTAACTATCCTTTATTTTCCACAAAGCTTTATGCTGAGGACACATGCTGAGTTATCTGGTAACAGCCTATATATCCTATGAATTATTCTTACTAGATCTGTTACTGAATATATGGCAGTGTTAAAAAAATCTTAATCAGCTACTAAATGATCCATATCACTCTGTGTATCAACTCCTTTTCCAATATTGTTTATAATTTCTCCATTTTTTATGCCACTCTTTCATGTTTAGCAGAAGTTATTTCATACTTTTCATTATTTCATATGATTATTGAAAATGCTGGGGAGCAGTAAGTCTTTTATCAATACAAATAGAACTTAAATACAGATAGTCTCACTTGAGGGCAAAACCCTGTTAATATGGGTTTTTTTCTCAGGCAGCCCTCCCAATAACCTTTTGGTGCTGTATGGTTCAGGTTTGCAGCTGTTCTGTCTTTAAATCAAAAGCTATGCAGTACTAAGCTGAACTGAAATAAAAAGTGGAATGCTGCCAAATGGCTTCAACTGCGTGGATGGCTTGGCCAAGGTAGACCTATAGTGCTGCAAATGAACAGAATGTCTGTCAGCTGAGCTGCAGTGCAAAGGAGGGACTTGAGTGCGATGCTGGCTGGAGATAATTATTCCTATGCAGGCTTAACTGCTAATGTCATGTTCCATTAAATTGTGCAAGATATGTTTTCTCTGTGTCTGCCTGGTATGGAAGGAGCGTTCAGGAGAAAATGGTGAGCGTACAGCTAGTAACAAATGCAAGGTTCTGTGATGTCTTGCAGTCACAAGGCCTGTGCTGTGTTAACATATTAGTCGCATTCCTTCGCCAAAATGATTTTGGAAAGCTCAGAGAATTATTCAAAATAGAGAAATGCAGAAATTTGTATCCAAGTTACTAATATTTTTGCAGAGCCAAGATGGCTCTGCAAAGGCATCAGCAGCCCATGTATAAATTATATAACAGAAAATAATTCTGCACATTAATGACAGCTAAACCAACAATTCTTTCACTTTAATTTAATACATTCCCTTTGCATTACTTTGGTTAATTTTAGAGCAGCTAGTAGGCCTTGTGTTTAGAGTCCAAGCTGTCAGACATAAAATGCAAACTGTCAAGGTTCATTTCACATTAAGGGAACTTCAGATAGGATATCTTCCTTAAAAATATGTAGATGAGTTTTTAATATGTTCTAGACATTGCCCAGAACTCCGAAGAGTGAGTTAGCATGCTGAGAACACTGAACTAAATAGAAAAATTGGACAAAGACCAACATCTCTGTGCAGCAGACAAAGGAACATTATGACACTCTCCCCAGAATATTCACTAAAAGATTAGGAATAGCTAGGAGCACACTAACCAGTCCTACTGTTTAAATGTCTTTCCACAAAAGTAGTAAAGGACATGGACCCTGAATTGCGTCTCTTCACAGCATCTTGGTATGCTGATGGGATAGAGGGAACTGCTGCTTCTGTTTATAACATGCAGGTCTGAAGTCAATGTGAGTATTTTAGTGGAAGCATAAAAATGTCAGCACCCACAGTGGTCAAATACTAAATTTTGACAGAATGCTCACTATAAATATCTCTACAAACATAACAGTACAAACGGCAGGTTTAAGAATTATGCTATGTCCAGAGACAGAAAAGAGCAAATATGATGAGCTGGTCCAGAATGGTAATTTTTAATGCCAAATGGAAACAATGCAGAATTTAATGTCTAAGTGTGTTTTACTCCATTTTGCATAACATTTAGGAGAGTAAAACAATTCATTCAAATCATTTAAATCTATATATTTGTTTCTGCAAAACAAAGCAATACTGAAAAAAATTCTAAAGCCCTGAGCATTGTTCCACAATATGGCAGGACTGTCTCATAGAATATTTTTTATTTGCCTCCGTTTGTAAGGAATGATTATTGATTCTTTAGAAGATCTAAGCAATTGAGAGTCCTACACTGAAGGTCATAAAAAAAATTGTGCAGATATGATGACAGCTAGCTAGACAGATTGAAAGAAAGAATATCCATATACATAGCCATCCAAAATTTGGCAACAAAATGAAGCAGAATATGAAGCTTTATGATAGAAAGGATCAAAATCACAATTTTTGCCCTTATGTAGTAAAAAGATTCGGGTATTTTGTGATTATACAACTCAGCCAGGTGCATCAGGTCAGTAATTTAATAAAGCAGTAAAAATTCAATGGCAGAGTAGTTACCTTCTGACCGTTACTCTCAATTACAGATCTAACTATCAATTTAAATGACAGCTACTAATGCATCATTTAAAGCTAACAGCTTAGCCAGTGTTTCTCAATTATCAGAGATTAATGTTCCCCAAAAGTGCTACCAATAAGAAAAAAAAAAATCTTTGGCTACATTACCAGCACTGTTGAAAGCATAATCATGCTGAAGAAGTCTGAAAACAAAAGCTTGGTGGTTTTTATTATGTCAGTAAGATGATCAGTATTTCTTATCTCGTATGTCTGCATTTAAAACAACTACAGGGAAAGGAAGCACACAAGATAAAAATAAACAAATATCTGCATCTTTGTGTCAGAAGAAGCATCCTTAAATCTCATTGTCTCAAGAAGGAAATTTGTACATAGAGATCCAGTATGGATTCAAGAGTTAAAATTACAAATTAGTATTTTTTATCCAGTATCTAGCCCTAATGATATCTACACATTCTATCATTTCCTGGAAAATTACAGCTTACTTAGCACTGGCCAGAAAAAGATAAAGGCAAGAGAACCATTGTAATAAGCTGAGACTTTTTTTTAACAGATTACTTCAGTCTTCAGTAGAGATTAATATATTTCCAGACTATGCATTTAAGAAGTGGTTAACTTAAAACTGTAATCGCCTGACATTTCACAGTAGAACTGATAGAAAAGTTAGAACTTCACTCAGCTTCATAAAGTAAAAATCTTTTAGGTCATGCATAAGTTTTTCAGGTAAATTAACAAGGCTTAAGTATATGTTGACAAATATAGGCATGGGATTTTACATAGCTGTTTAACAAAAAGAATTGCTCAGATCTCAGTATATTTTACGTATACTTATTTTTACAAAAAGAAAGAGCTTTACATTGTGGAAATAATGGATTATCTTGCAATTTACACGAAGTAATTCATATATGGAGGCCTATACATTAGAAAAAAATCTGTTGCCTTTTTGCTTATCATAGTAGATTCGTGCTGGTTTGTCTTGTGTTAAATAGAGTACAGTATTTTTCCTCTCTGGGCCTTGAGGTGACTCTGGGATAGCCCTCGACATCCACTGGTTCAGTAATACAATACCTAATTTCTATCTGGTGAGACTCAGAGCTTCAACAGCAGATAATTAACTGCAGTAGGATTTGGGATCACAGTTCAAGACACGTCTCATCTGTCATGTTGCCTGTACAACTACAGTTCCACTTCTGTTCATACCTTGAGCAAACAGTATTTCTGAAGATCAGCAGCATTTATCTCACATCAAAGTGTATTTAGGCCTCACCCATGAAATATGAGGTCTAGGACAAAAATTCTGCTACCAGGCAAACATAGGTCTTCTTCATCTTTTGTTGCCTTTATAATCATCATTTGATAAGAATATAATTTGCTATCAAGTTTGTGTCTTCCAACAGATCCCCTTTTCCTCGGCCCTGCTAGACAATCCAGCCCAGGCCATAAAATTAATTTTGTTTGATACACATTAACACAGAAGAAATACTAAGTAAAAGAAAGGACAGTTTAATGTTTCTCTAGACTTCAGTAAGGTTTCCAAAACAGTCTTCCCTAAGATCCTAAAGAAGAAGCTGATGAAATATGAGCTAGATGAGTGAAGTACAGGGTGACTCAAAACTGTGTGACTGGCCACTCCCTAGGTCAGCACTGGGTTCCATCCCCCTTACATCTTCATTAAGGATCTGGCTTATGGGGCAGAGTGTATCCTCAGCAAGTTTACAGAAAATACCTAAGTGTGAGTATCAGCTGATCCACCAGAGGGTCAGGCTGCCATCCAGAGAGGCCCCCATGGTCTGGAGAAATGGTTCCACAGGAATGTCATGAAGTTCAACAAGGTCAAGTGTAAAGTCCTGAACCTCTGAAGGACCAACTCCATGTAGCAGCATGTGCTGGGAGCCGACCAGCTGGATAGCAGCTTGGTGTAAAAAGATGGATGTCCTACCCAACCTCAGTCATACATTTATTCTGATTCTAGGATTCTTTTTCACATGTAAAAATCATCCAGAAATGAATGAATTAGAAACTATCATGGTACATATCCTTCATCTACTGCATTTCTAAGTAATTTCTACTTTCCCAATCTGAAAAGGAAAGAAAAGAGGAAAGGGAAGAGAAGAGAATAGAATTTACAATAATTCTGAAACTTCAACAATTTATGTCTTAGTTATCTCTTGCCTTTTGCAGAAATGCATGGCTTCCCCTGAGATCTGGATGTTTTCTTTGGAAAGCTTATGATAATTAGGTCAGTTTTGAGAACAAGTCCCACAGATTACAAGATCCTGTTTCAGTTTTGTATATGTATTTTTCCATATTTTCTTTTTAAAGTCTAAGGAACTCTGAAATAATAGCTTTCTCATCCTGATATATAAAGACATGCTTACAAACACTGCTATTGTTTTTTTAAGATTTCAGAGGAAGAGCCAAAAATCTAATTTAACTAAAGAGCACATGTCTTTAGTGAGGTTTTGCCTCAGCAATAAAAAATATTCTTTGAACATGAAAGACAAATATGCTTTCCCCTCACTTTAGGAGGAGAAAGCAGTAGAATTCCCATACTGTCCACTATGCATTCCTTTTAATTTGCCTGGGACTAGAGAAATGATGGTTCTGCTCAGGGAGAAAAAGCAATGAATCATATATGTGGGAAATGAAGTCCATGATACCACCTTTTGCAATCCAGCACTGGTCAAGACTTTCAAAACAGAGCATATGTCCTGTAAGTAACACTTAGGGCTTCATCTAAGAGCAGAATGACATTGAATTTCCTTTTTTCTTTTTCTTTTTCTTTTTTTTCTTTTATTTTTCCTGGTTACAATCTGTCTTCAGTCAAGACATGTTTCATTTTTTCACATCGTAGAAAATCTACTTCAGCAGCTTATGACTTTGAAGGATATTCTTGGTCTGTTCTGCCAATCAGGATAAAAAACAGTAATGAGAGAAAGAGATAAGAAGAGTACATTGATAGTTTCTCTGTATTTATCTTTCTCACAATTGTTTTCGTGCTATTTTCCTTCTAATAAGTGCAAATTCTCAAAGCACAGACTACTTTGACTTTTCCACCACACATTTTACCCTAAAGTATTTGTCACTAGGACTATATGGATTTTACAAAAGGTAGAAACACAATTTTTGTAGTTGGTTCATTTGTATTTGTCCTTTACATGACAGAATGAAAGCTCTGTTAGTCTCAGTGGCTGAACCTGCATAAGAATAAATATAAATATCAGGGCTCTGGGATTACTTCAGTGGCTGAGCTTGCACAGGAAATTTGAGCAGTTTATCACAACTTGAAATTTGAGCATCATATCACAAGAACCTGAAATCTCAGCCTGAAACCTCAAGACAGGTAGCAGATTCCAGAATTATTTGTTTTATTACAGCACTTTCAAGTGGATGCAGAACAAAGTAAATTAGAGCTGAATGAATGAATGAATGAATGAATGACGACTGGACTGCTTCACTTCTGCACCATTCTTAGATAAGAAATTATATTATGGATGGAATACATTTTTTAAAGTACATTTTCAGAACATAAAGGTGAAATCTATTTATCTTTGAGCATCTAAATTTTTGTTGTCTAAATCCAAATTGGTCACTGTACAGATATCCATACAGTTATTGGAGGTAAAGGTAACTCTAGTTCATTCAGCCTGTCTTGTACTCTAGTCTGCAGGAAGTGTTTTGCCCTCTAAAGGTGCATATTTTCCTTATGTGGTCCTGAAGGTCACTGTATCCTGAAGATGACAGTGATGTGAGTTGTCTTTTTAAGTCTAGACAAATAACTTGCAGACATCTAAGTTAACTTAGATGAATCCCCCTGCAAATACCCAATAACATTTGATTTTAAAAAACTGTATCATTGTAGTATTTAATGCCTCACTCTTTTTCTCTTTTTTAAGGTCTCTATTTTTATCTACACATTTCAACAGTGAGCATTTTTATGTCACTTGAGTTTATTTAAGAAATTTCAAAGTATTTTGCAGAGATCTCTGAGGTATAGAAATTTGCTTTTATATCACTTAATTATATTTTATATTATTTAAAAAGTATAAACAGTTTCTCTTCTATAAAAATTAAGTTTCATTAAAAGTTCTACATATGAATACAGATGGAATTGAAAATCTGTAAAAATAGAAAGTACAGCAAAATCTTGTCCTTTTTTCACATAGTATCTGGAAAAATGAATCCCCTTTTTTCCCAGCATTTTCTGTGTGATCAGTCTGACCACTATCCAGAACTCAATTTGATCAGCCCATTTTGTGCTGCATCTAATTAACAAAGAAGACCTCCTTCCATTACACAAAATGAGATGAAGATATTGCTTTTATGAAGCGTTGGCAGAGCTATTTTGCATGTGCCGGAATATAATCTTATCCAATGAAATGGTGCTTAACTGAAAACTATAAAATGAAACAGAAAGTTAACCAAGGTTCCTATTCAAGATTATTGGGAAATTTGTTAGACATGGGTCATTAATGTAAACTACCTGAGAAGCATTACAGGGACATTGCAAGGTTGACCCTTCTTCCTCTCCAAGTGGTATTTTATGTTTTTAAAATACTCCCCAATAAAACAGAACATTTCTTTTCAGATTTGGACTGTCAAGATATGAGCTGCTTAACCTTAACCATGTTCCTTTAAAGCTGTTCCTAATAATTTTTTGAAGCCTAAGTGTAGTGTATGTATGTGACTTACTCCATAGAACTTAGCTGTTTCCTGCTTAAGTGGTATTAGACACTATAAGAATCAGTGATAGAATAGACTAAAATAGTTCTGAAAGAGTAATAACCAGGGGCTAGAAGGAAATTGGATGCCCTAGTAAAAAACTGTTGAAAATTGAAATATATCACATAACTTTTCTCTGCATAGTGGATGAGATTATTAAAATCAGATTTTTTTTACAGATTTTAACTCCTCAGTGAAGAGACTCACAAGATATGTTTTAAACCTCATGCACACCTTGGAAAACAACTTGAAAAGATGTGGTTCTGTGACCATCTTTCTGCACATGACAGGAACCAAACTCAAAGGGTACATCAGGCTTTAAAGAAGCAAACAGTTTACCAGCTGGTCAAATTTTAGTTGCTGATTTCCATCTTGAAGGGAAAATATGTATCAGGGACAACTCTGTTTCAAAACCCGTGAAATGCATAAAACATTTAACCTCTGTAAGCATTTGCTAACACAAAAGTTAATCCTTACCTTTCTCAGAAGAATATACCTAGAGTATTATGTGCCTTTGCTGTTTTTTTTTTCCTTCAGCGTTCAAATCTTAGGTGATAATTATACACTGGGATAATGAATAAGTGCTGCTGAATCTTCCAGGGAGGGATGTATATGCTCCATTCCAAAGTTTACAGACTTAAAGACCCTTTGACACATATTTGTATCATGTCATTAAGTATTTGGATCTCTTATTCAGCTGAAAGAATACAAGAACTCCATCAGACAAGCATTTATACCCTTGCTAGATAGCAGAAAAGGCTCTACTTATTAATGGAAATAAGTTATTGGAATAAATTATACCTCCAGGCACCTTTATTTTAGATGCAAAACAAAAAAAAATTGGAATTTTAAGCCAAGCATAGTTCAACAGCAACAAAAATAAACTTATAATTATATTCTTCCTAAAGGTTAGTGAGAACTGCCATACTCTTGGATGTTTGTTAGCAGACAAATCTGTCAAGCCTAGGAATCAGAACTTAAAACATATCCCTTTATTCCCATTGCAAACCTTACATCTCTAATCCAACCTGCTGTTGCCACAAATTGAGCAGAATGGTAAATACAAGCATCTGTATGATTTAGGCAATATCAAGATCAGTATTTTTTTTCTTTAGGACATGCTTTATGAATCCAGCAAATAACCTATGAACTCTGTATATCCACATAGTAGACCTAAAGGGAAAGCTTTCTCATAGATAATGGGATCTCTGCCTGAACATAACCTCTCCATACCTACTATGCAGTTTTGCATAAGAAAATACCCTGGTGAGAAAGTTCTCTACAATAACCTAGCCATGCAACACCAGCAGGGATACTGGCAAAATCAGCTTTGATTTCTGTGTCAATCCTCACATCTACGTAATAGGAGATACCTTCCCTAGTCTCACTTTTTTCTTTTAATTTAAATATAGAAGCGGTAATTTCTAAAAGTGCAGCTCTGTGGATATACTTATCTCCTTTATAATTTAATCAGAAGCTTTAATGGGCCAAGGAGACCACCAGGATCCCACCTCCTCCCTGTACAACTCCATTTCTCTTATTTAGGCTTGCTACCTCACAATCTTATCATGCTGCTTGGATTCCATAGCCAACAACAGAGTACCACAAGGGAACAGATGTGTCCTTGGAGGCAAAGCAGCAGGTCAGAAGCAGAAAGGAGGCTGGATTGTGAAGAAGAATCATTGCACAAGTGGTACATACAATGAGGCATACAGGGAGTCAAAGAAGGTAGCAGTAGTAAAGCCAAGATACAAAATGGTTACCTCAAGATGCCATTTTTCTTTTAATTAAAGCATAACCAATCCATGTAGCCTTACATGCTGTCTTTGCAAATACTTCTCACCATTTTAGCTTTCCTTGCTTGTCTAATTTAGGCTTTATAGAAACAATAGTTCCACTGAACCAAAGTCACCAGAATCTCTTGTCTGACTGGAGAAAGGGAGAAAAACCCCAACCAACTACCTACCCTACCACTTTAAACAAACAGATTAAATACAGTAAATGCAAAGCAGGGGAGCAGGATGTTAGGTGGGGTGCTATGGGGTTTTTTTAGCAATTTAATGAACAGAAGACCAGCCATGAAAGAGCCTTCATGTGACAGATATTCAGCTTCAAGTAGTACAGTGGGAGTTATTACACCAGTACATGAATATATATGCTGTCAATCTCCACAGGACAATGTTCCATGTGTAAGATGAAAAGCAGGGTGGAATGCCCAGGAGAAGCTTCACACATCAAAGCTGCCATCCACAGCCCACTCCATTGTGGAACAGGGCTGCACAGCACATGGATAGCAGAGCCACACTTTCTGCCACTTAATGCTGCCTAATGCATACTAAAAACTTTCACATATCTCAGGTGACTTGAGCACAACAAGTCCCCATTCCTATTATGGATTCTAAAAGCTACAGAGAAAAGCTTAAATCTAACAGCGTGTAATCTATTTGAATGATGAAATCCTTATTTTTCCTTCATATCTTATTCAAAGTATTCCAAAAGGAGGGAAAAAAAGCCAAATTATAAGGAAATTTAAGTCAGACGTTCACCTAGGGAGCCGACTGCCTTTTTTTGACTTTGCAGTTGAATTTGCTTCATGTTGTTTTGAGAGGCAGTAGCAAATCTATGCAGATCGCCTGCACCCTCTTGAGTAACATCAAATACAATATATATTAATGCTTATCTTAAAAGAAGCTCCAATGCAGCCAACAAGTATTTCCTAATGTTTACATATAATTTGCAAACTCAAATCCTAGGCCAATATGTTGCTGCAAACAGCACTCTTTTTTCTTTTTTTTTTTTTTAAAGGCTTTTGGGAATGGAAATCAAAGTGCATATCAAAGAAAATAACAAAGTGAGTGACTGTAGAATTCTTTCAGGAAAAATACTTAGAGTCTATTCCAATCATTTTTGCCTAATCTTCCTGACTCTCTTCAGGGGGGTTTAGTTGGAGTTTTTAAATGCTGCATAGAGGAGGATGTTTGTACACAGTAACTTGAAAAATTATTCTTTTATCCTTGATGTAAACAAAATACATTCTACATTTTCTGTAAAAACCTACATTAAGATTCCTCTGAGAAAGATTTCTTTCCATTTTAAAGTTAGAAGGAGTAAACTGAATTATATCTCTATAGTGATATTTGGACTTTCATGATGTGCCAGAAAATATATATAGCAATATTGATGCTTTTGATGGCAGCAGATGTTGCACAATAAGTTAGAACCTTTCAAATTTGCTTCTTAAGTGTTAATGGTATTTCTTCAGAAGGGACATTTTTAAACTATATGAAATTTTCTCTAAAGGTTAATCTAAAATAGTACAAGAAAATATTTTTAAAATATTGAATTAATTATTAATGTTATTTTTTATTTTTTCAAGACAGAGTCTCTGCAATTTCTCAGCAGAAAGAAATTATGAAGTTTGAAGAGGGAATTGATTTTTTTTTTCTAGGGGTCAAAACTCACAAGTTCTCTGCCAAGCCACTGATTGGCTAAGGCTTCTGTATGCATTTTATGTAAATTATACTCTTTTTTACCTCTTTCAATTTTCAGATTTGAGGTGCTCAGACCAAATGCAGCCACATAGGATGCCAGCTGTTTCAGTCTTTTCTTTATGTTTTGGTGTAGAAGATAATTCCCACTATTATTCACACCCATTTCTTAGCATGCTTATATCAATTAGAATTCAGACTGTAGCAGTACCAATACATCCTAAGACAAGTTTTGTAGGAATAGAGAGAGTACATTTGAATCAGGATGCATTCTATTAAAAGAAAACAAATAAAACAAGGTTCCAAACAAATATTTTAATATTGAAAACAAATCTCTAAGACATATAAAATTTTGTGTTATAGCTTGGCTTCAAGTAGGTACTAATTTAACCAAATAGTCAACCTAGCCGCATCATTAAATTAAAATGTTCAGACTAACACCTTTCTCAGAAGAAATGGTGAAAAAATATCCCAAAAACCTGAGCCAAAACCCGGTTCTGTCTTAACCTGACATATCAACTGTGACTGGTTTTACAATTTTACAACAGAACATCTGTGTTCACCAACGAGACACACAATGAGAGGATTTTTACATGTTTAGATATGTTGAGGAATCCATTCAGTGCCAGTATCTTGTTCAGCAGCTGCAGTAGGAGTTGCAGGTTGAGCTCTGGGAACCCAAGACAGAGGCAAGAGGCCAGGAATTGCTGACCATTTACCCAAAAAAGGGCCTGGGAACCTGTGGCCTGTCCAGGGGACTGGACACTCAGAGGCATGGCAGGAGCCGTCCTTAGACTGTGGGAGGATAAAAGCCCAGGAGGTCCTTTGTTTGGGGTTCCTCCTCTGAAGCATCAGCTCAAGCTGCTATTTTGTTAATTAGTTATTGCACCAAGACCAAATTATTTTAAGGATTGGTTCATCTGAGACTCTTCTGTGGGAAACCCGGGGCTGAGCCAGCTCGGCAGCCTGGTGTGACTGTGAGTGTGGGGGTGTAGCTGTGAAGGGGCCTTGGTCCCAGCTCAGGTGTGCGAGTGCCACCTTAAAGTTTCCTTAAACACCTATTATCACACCAAGCACAGCAGCATTTAAAAGGTAAGTGTCAGACTTCATGAATGATCCTTCATAGAGCTGAAGCTACTTCAGTGTTGTAAACAACAAATAGAGTGTGTTAATTGTGCAATGCATACAGTATCTTCCAAAGTATGTGAGGGAAAGATGAGTGGCATTGAGGCTCCTCAAGTTAAGGCAGATCTTGAGTAAACAACTTCATCCTTATTGTCTTGATACCTGGGCCTGATAGTGCAAACTGAAGTAAGTGCAAACAGCCAAAGGTAAGCATTTACCAGATCATACCGATCTCCTCCATCCTTCATGACAGGTGGAACACTTCTCCAGTGAATAGTCTGGAGCTTTTCTAGCACACATCACGTTCACCAGGTGAACCTCAGCCCTGAGTTTCTGCTGTTCCTGATTTAAGGTTTAATTCCATTCAGGACCTTTTTCTAAGGAAGTTGGCATGATAAAACCATGAAAGAAAAGAAAAGCAGGAAATAAAAGACAATTGTTGAGGTGATGATAAAACGAGATGCAAGAGGAAAATACCTACAAGATATAGTATAAAAAACTAATCCAAAAACAGAAGTCAGCAATATGCAAGGGCAATCAACATTTCCCCATCTGACTTTCAGTTGCTTGATTAGCTTATTGAGTGTTTTAGTGAGGATTAGCCTTCAGTATCCACCATGTGAGCCTGTCAATAAATATCCTTCTTTCAGAGTTCCTCCATAAACATTAAAGGACACTTCAACATAAATGACCTAAAGAAGAAGGGCTACATGTCAGTCTACCTAATGGACAGCATGTGAACCAGTTAGCACTGTTGACATGCCCGATACACGCTGGAAAATTCTGCTTGACCTCTGTAAAAACATGCAGCCTGTTATTTATACTGCCACTTCCAGTGCTTCTGTTCCTGCTCCACTTCTGCTGCTCTTCTCATGCATGTGACTGGGAAACCATGACAGGACCTGAGGCCCATTATTGTGTTATCCTTATCCTTTGAGATGGACCAGACAAAGTTAGCCATCCTGAAGTAGGTTCACATCTTCTGGATGTGGGAAGTGTTGACCAGAGCACCCAAAGTTGCCAAGAAGTTGTTCATTACTTTCTTGAATTTTCCAACATATTACTTATACAAACCAGACATTCAAGGGCTGGTGTGTGCCATTGGTTCAGTTACAGCAACCTTCTTGGCTGCGAAAGACAAACCCTTTTTATAAATCCTTCTGCTGCCCTCAGCAGCAGTCACAGACTTTGTGTGACCAATCACCACAGTTAGATTCTGCATGGGCATCTTGCCACAAAATGAGTCTGGGATGGCTGTACACTGGCATGCCCGTGGCTGTCATGGCTCTCTTGGTGGGGAAAGCAGAGATGCCACTGCTGTTTCCAAGAATGTGAATGTGTGAGGTGGACTATACCCCTAGATGGAGTAACATCATCTTGAAAACAATACTACTTCTTTTGTCTTACGTATATGAGATTGATGGTCTCTGCATGCCTCTGTGCATAGTTGTAACATGATGACTGTCAGGGCTATATTTTGCTCATGAGACACTTACACATGCATTTCCTGACTTTCAGCGAACACCAGGGAGCCAAATTGCATAATACCTTTGGGATTTATAGGAGTTTTGCTGTCGAGGACTGTGTTGTCAACAAATAGAGAATGGGCCCAAATGCAAAATATTCTCTCAGCCATACTAAAATTTCGTATTAGAAGGAGCTATTTGGTTTAGTCCAGCAGGAAATCTGGCAAACTTGCATTCAAAAAATGCCACAACACAGTAGGAAAACCAACGGGACAGTGTCCTTTTTTATTGTACTTTTGGTATTGATCATAGACAGCCAAATTTTTCTTCCACTTTTTTTTTAGGGATCTAACCACTATGTTGCTACTTAAGAAGTGGGTTATATAAACAGAAAATCTCTTATCACATTTTTCAAGTGAAGGGCATAATGAGTTCTGTCTTTAGTGGTGAAATTAGTGCTCTAAGCAAAACTATCTGATAGGGTCTTTCAGAAGACTTAGACACACAGTTTGTGAATCCTGAATCACTACTAGCAAGAGACCAGAGAAACTCACGTTGTGGTTTCATGAACACTTCTTAAAATAATTAGTTAATAACTAAACTATTATGACAGAAAATTGAAATTTACCAGTTCTCATATGCACATTTCTATGGACTCAACTAAGCATCTTTTGCAGTACGTTAAAAAATTCCTAGGTTTACCATGTGCCTTTTACTTAGGTGTTATTTTTACCACTATGGAGCTTATTATGATAGCACTTGTGCTGTAGTTTAAGGGTTAGGGTCATGTAACACGCGGTATCTCACTCCTGTGAGTTTCCACTGTAAGTCTAGAGTAATTGTAACAAAATTATGGTTAAAACAGACAAAAAGTTGAAAGAAGCACTGCCTGACAGAATTCATTAGCTGCTTCATAAATCTATAGTTCCTAATAGTGGTAGGGGTACATATACATGTACACTCAAATACTCTCCACTGTTGCATGACCTGGTTGTTTGACTTCTATAGTGCTTGCAGCAAAAATGAAACTTAAGAAAGCATGAGAAAATGAAAAAAACCCAAACTGGCACTAATGAATTAGTTATCTACACACCAGATATGTGGAAAGAAACCAGTATCCAAACAAGAATTATTAACGAAAGGCAGGAGATAAATTGACTGTGAAGCAGAGCCAAGTCTTAGTCTGTTGAGAGTAATAGTACAAATTTCCATTGTTCTCAATGGGAGCAAAATTTAGCCTACGGGTTATATGACATTCATTAAAATATTCATAAGTTGTAATATAAAGTTGAATAGAAATATCATTCGTATTTCATTAATATGTCAAGGTGAAAACTAATGGACTATAGATATCACAGGTTTAAGAGCAGCTTTTTTGCTCGTATTCGACACTTCTCTCCTTGACCCCTTTACACTTTCTGGGTCATGTAGAGCAATCATACTACTTAATTTGCAATACCTGTCAAAAAACTCTGGCAATACAACTGAATAGAGGAAGCAGAAAGAAATATTCCAACTTTTGGGGGACTCAAACAAGCAAATGTCACTGATTAAGAAATCCTCCTCATGCAGGAGTCTGTGCCAGCAGCCATAGTTTCACCATTCATAATGATTGCATCGTTGCACATGACCAGCAGTGCTCAATACAGCACCATGACCTGAAGGAAACCATTCCATTTGTAAAAGGTCAAACATTCTTTGCCTTAAGCTTTTGAAATGAAGAAGAGAAAACAATTTCAGGGCTATTTACTACTCAGTTCTCTGACAGCTTTTGTCCTAGCTTCCTGTAAGAGATATTTGCTTTTATAGTTACAATCCTTTGAGTAAATATGATGCTTGTGGCTACAAAAAAAAAAAAAAAAGTGATTGTTTTCTTCCTTTTCATCTTTTTATCTGTTTCTAAATTCAGAAAGTATGCCTAGAAATACTTTTTTTAGAGTTAATGACTGATGTCCTTTGTATACATTTTAGGTAATCAGATAAGAATACAGATGGTCACAGAATAATGCTATAAATGTGGAAAAAGGTTTATAATGTTTTTGCTACTGATGTAAATATGACCACTCTCAAAATCAAACCAAAATTTTTATTGCCAAGGTCCAATTTTATGTTGCATTTCTAATCCTTCTCTATGCTGCTGACTTTGTGGGAAAATGAGAGATAAACTTCCTAGAGTTCTGTTTAAACACAAATGTACATACATGGGCAATATAATGTCTAAATAGACAACTGAGTCCAGAAAGAATCCTAACTTATAAGGCATAATAAGCGTACAGAACCTACTAAGATGCCCCAACCCCTTAAATGAAAATAAACAATGTCTTAGTCACATTCTTGTGCATTTTATTGCGAGACAAATTTATGAGACACCTATGGTGAACTTAAAGATGCTTTTCAATGTATTAGAAAATCACGTCACAACAGAAAACTCTTGGCACAAAAGTTTGCTGACAGGAAAGGGAGGCATGAGACGACAAGAAGAGTGTACGCCACATAAACAGTGAGTTAGCAAAAAATACTGGCAAAGCTTATAATAATATTGCCCACAACATGCTATATCCCAGGATTATCATTCCCTTGCATAGGCATCCTGATTCTGTCCTCAAAACAGTAAAAATTCTACAGTACTCAGCAACATTTTTCTTTCCAACATTTCCCCTGTTGTTCCTGCTGCTTCCTTTTGAAAGCATCCCTAAAGCACCATCAGGTTTATGATCCCATAGATCTCCAAGAAAGAATTACAGTGCAATAATGGTCATCTGCCTCTAAATTAAAAATGTATCATAACACTGGGGGCTGATATCTATAAACTTGTTAAAGCCTACAAGTAAAACATTAAAAGGAGGAAAAAATCTTTCCCCAGCATGATGTATATTATATAATTATGATGTTAGTAAAATCTTCAGTGTAACCATGAGAAAAAAATAAAGACTAAAGAAGTTTGAAATAAGATGGTTGTTTATTTGTAGTTTGCAGCTACGTTCATGAGAATGTTTCTGAAATTAAAGCTAACAACAGTTTTTAACAATTAATGCAAAACAATTACCTACTTTACTGATGAGATATCCTCTGGCTAAGGGTGTGCATCAGGAAGGAAACAGAATTAATTATTAGGTCTCCATATGTACCCTTAAAAGACCTAACCAAAAAACTTGGAAAGAATCATAGGAGAGTAGATTTCACTCAGCAATCTCTGTTCACTTTTTCTGTTGCCTTGATGCAGTGCTGGTGTGTAATAATGTTTTATATTGAACATATGTTAAAAAATTGATATATTTCTGATCCTGGTTCAACAGTCATATGTGCAAGTATTCAGTTTCTTCATGCCAGCATTTTCTTATAGAATCTGTTTCATTTAGGTGTTTCCAATAATTTCTGTTAAAAAACTTATTCAGAGCTTTAAATATCATCTAGACTGGGTTTTGGCTACCCATCCAAGGTAGCCAAATAGCGCGTGAATAGTGCATTGGTTTTTGTTGAATCATGACAACATGCACATATGGATTTTCTCCACTGGATTGTAAACTTCTCTAGCTTACATTAGGTTTTTATGGAAAAAGTGAATTAATCATCACTTTTCCCTGAGGTCACCTTGGGATCAAAGAAATAATTAATTCTACCCCCAAAGTATCAGATATTTAAAAGGACACTGATAGGACACTGAAATCTGACTACAAGAATTAGTGTTGCACAGGATATTCTTATGAATTCTTTTCATTATTACTTCATTTTATCATGTCTCATGACAACTGAAATTCTTTTTCAATATTATCATGAAGTCTGAATTCTCTTTGTATCACAATGGTCTGTGTCACTCTGAGTGCTGATATTGCCTTTGTGGCAGAAGCCATCTGACCAGGGCTAACACAGACCTAAAGTTGCTGATTGCAAGACAATGTGTTCAGGATTGCCTAAAAGTTATAATTTGGTGCAATTCTCTCTTTCTTGTGCTGACAATTCAGTGATGTCATGTTGCCATTTTAGTCTCCTAGAAAAGTAATGTTCACATTATTTAGTTTTGGTTTAATATCAAACAATTTATTTTAATTTTAGCAACTTTTGAGATGCCTATTCCTCTTAATTTATGGTATCATATGATTTACATCTAGATATATTAACTAGATTTTCCTCAAGCAAATGGTAGGAATGTTGCCAATTTCCTCTTCGAGATTTTCCAGTTGCAGCTTTTGGACACAAACACTGAAGTCAAACGATTGACTCCTATGTTGGAGGACATGGATACCCCAGTGGGTAATAACACAAGTACATTTCCATAGAATTATAGAACACTTTGGAAAAGATCTTTAGAGGTCATCTAGTCCAACCCTTCTGCAATAAGCAGGGGCATCTTTAACTAGATCAAGTAGATTAGAGCTCTGTCCAGCCTGACCTTTAATGTTTCCAGGGATGGAGTATCTACCAGCTATCTGGGCAACCTGTTCCAGTGTTTCACCACTCTAATTGTAAAATGTCTTGCTTTTATCTTGTCTAAATCTACCTCCTTCTAGTTTAAAACCATTACCCTTTGTCCTATCAATGCAAGCCATACTAAAAAGTCTATCTCCATCTTTCTGATAAGTCTACTTTAAATACTGAAAGGCCCCAAGGAGGTCTCCATGGAGTTTTCTCCAGGCTATACAACCCTAACTCTCTCAGCCTTTCTTCATAGGTGAGACTGCTCTTACATGTCTTTCTTCTACTGGGAATCTCAGAGCTGGTCATAGTACTCTGGGATTAGACCCTTTGTGTTTAACTGATTTTCCAACTTTTTAAGGGGATGTCTTTCAAGATTTCTGCTTTTTCCTTCCTCTTGCCTGAATTCCTCCTAACTTTTCTGAGTAAAATAAAAACTTCTCTGAACTTCTAAATTTTCCTGTGTTCAAACATTACTTTCATAACCTGTCAACTTTTACTGCTGTCTTTGCAAACTTATTGTATTTTTCTTTCACAGACAACATCCACAGATAAAGCAGTATGTCATATAATTTTGTTTTATCGTCTTGAAGTAGCTGGTGATAGTCTTTTTTTCCCAATCAAAATTTGTGTTCAACATTTCCAGTAAGAGGAGCTGAAATAGTGCATTGTTTTCTATCACTTCTTAATGCAAATGAAGACCACCAAATTCTCAAAGAAAATTGGTATTTGTCAAGATGACCTAGTAGAAGAAAATATAACCTGAGGTTTTGTACAGTATTTCTTTCCAGAGTGAGGGCTCTTGCAAGCCTCTTTAACATTCTGTATAAGACAAAGCAAGAAAATATGAGGAGTTACTGTTTTCTCGCTTGGAGTTTTGGGAGTCATGTTCCGTCTCTTCACGCATTCTGAATATATCAGCCCAGGTAGAAAACTCCCAGTCTGTATTTTGTGGGTGTAATTCTTAGGTATTATTTAGTATATTATGTTCTTGTATATCATAAATATATATGCATACATAGTGAGGATTGTTTTTACTATCAGCACAGTAAAAGTGCTTCAGCACTTGTCCCTACAACAGCATTATGAGAAAATAAAAGGTTTATTTATCATGAACATTTTTAACAACTGTTATTGCATGACTGCCCTTAGGATCCTGATATCCAAATTACTTGTTTCAAGGGATTTGTCTTACATACCTTTCTATTGGACTAGTACAAGCTGAGTAAACAACTTAAAATCTAAAATCGTTGGAAAGTGACAAAAGATCTGTGTCCTCTAAGCACCTTTTGTAAATACAGCAGAAAAATAATCTTCCTTCTCTTTATTGTCCACTGAAAGCAAGATAGACCTGTGACTTAATGTGAGAGAAACAAACCCTCAACCTACAAAACTCAAATCCAGATAGCAAATATCAAGAAATCAACGTTACATGTCAAACTCAAATTACCTAACAAAATGCAAAACAATCACATACCAAGGAAAACTGGACTGCTAAATCTGAGATCCTAAATTTGGCCATACATGGATGAATTTGTAATTATTTTTTTTAATTAAGAGCATATACTTCAAAATCAGAACTATTTTGACTTTATTTTTTGTTTGATTTTTTTTCAATGCTTTCTTTGTAGTTGGAAATAACAGAATTGTTAGAAAATATGGCAAAAAGAACAT
The DNA here is from genome assembly GCA_013400235.1 of Oriolus oriolus. Taxonomy (NCBI): domain Eukaryota; kingdom Metazoa; phylum Chordata; class Aves; order Passeriformes; family Corvidae; genus Oriolus; species Oriolus oriolus. The sequence goes on from VXBT01001279.1 coordinate 566,425, forward strand.
CCACTTCTCCCCCGGTGTTACCTTTCAAGATTACTGAAAGTTGCCAAAAATACTTAATGTCAAAAAAGTGGGATCTAAATCTTTTTCCTTGCTGTAGGAACATTTTTAACATTCCTTCAAATCAGGTTTACTATTCTGCTTCATTGCTTAATGAGGCCTCAGATTAATCTACAAAGTGTCAATAAATCATAAACTCTTTTATTCATGCTCAAAGTGCATTCAGTCAATTTTACCCACTGCTGAGCTTCCAGTATCATCAAACATCTGATCTATCTTTGAGCATTTACTAAATAATTTAAGAATATTATATTGACTGATTATACATTATTTTGAAGTACATAGAATCTATAGTTACATGACAATTTCTCAATTGGACAAAAACTTCTTCATTTCTTGTTGGGAAGGTATGAACAACATGATTATTAATAGGGCACAAAAGGTAGCTTTTATGCACAAAAAAGCTTTACCTATACAAAATGACTTTTTAAACAGGTTTCTGTGCTATACCAAGGCTATAATCTCATTTTCCTACTCTAAGATTTGAGACTAGCCTCTAGTACTCAGACAAAAGAGGCAAAAAAGCCTTATGTAGCCTTATTGCTTTTATTCTTCATAGATGGCAGAGCAATAAGGAAGTGCACAATGGGCAGATAGAAAAGACAATGGGCATGAGATTTGGCTGAAGTGCATTGGCACGCCTCAAAGGAAGAGGATGTCCCTACACCTACTGAGAAGTCTCTCTATTCTGCATTTCTCTCTACTGGTTGTACAACAGGCATTCTGAAGATAATGTGATTTTTCATTTTCCTGTCATCCTACTAATAACATAACCATTCAGTGGTATTGATAGGGAATATTTTTACACATATGAGGGAATAAGAGGTTGACAAAATGGTCTTATATGGTGAAAGGTGCTGAATATTCTTCTTGCAGGACTTCATAACGTCAGATAGTATTTCCTACAAACTGATGGCTGGTATAGACAACTGATAAAGTATTACCATAGTTCACTGTGAACAGCCTTTCAGCATCATGAAAGTCTAGGCATTGTCTTACCTCTTACCTCAAGTGTTTGTTTGCTTTAAAGAATTAAATGATGTCTGGCCTTGTCCTCCAAAAAATAGGTAATCACCCTCAGGTCATGGGTCTTCATGGAAAAAAGAATCTAAGGGGTGCTAAAGGGAATCAGAACCCTCTCTGTTTAATCCTCACTATCTGCTGAATTTAGCTGCTCCATGTTTGCATTAAAATTTTTTAGGGAGGCACCCTAAAGAGCTTCCTTTTCTTACTGATTATACAATTCTTCCAAGATTATATCCAGGCATCCAGCAAATATTTAGAAAATTAAGACAGTGCCCTGATGCAGGGCAGCCCAGCATAAATCCTGACTTGCACATTCAAACTGAAGGATTGCTGGCATAATGCATTTGAAATGCATTTGAAATTAGAAATTTGAAATCAAATACAAAATTAGATTTGTGATGCCTATTCAAAGTTAATTCTAACTCCACACTCGTGTGTAACTATTTGTGTCTGTGCTACTTTTTTCTTTCATTGACAAGTTCAAAAAAAGTTTAGTGGAACTGGCCGACACAGCAGGCATAAAGAAGGGACAGAGGAAGTTAATGTCAAGGTATTATAAATTTTTCATTTTCATCTTCAGATCAAGAGATTTTGATAGGCACAGGAAAAAAGAAGGTGTAAATTTCCTTTGGAATAAGGGAGATATAGTGCACTTAAAACTCAGAAAAGTCAGAAACAATGCTGATAAAGAATTGAAGCAGACAAATACCATAGAAGAGATATGAAAAACACATTGCTCATAAAAACAGATTGTTTTCCTTTTGTCAACACAGAATTAATAGCTGAATGCTATAATGAGGTTTTATTTTACTAAGACTTCATTACATTTTCAAGACATGCTACTACAGAACATTTATAAGCACATTATGAAGTGTTGTAAATAATTGAAACTAAGCTGCCATTGTCAATTGAATAAGTGTTTGCAATTCATTATTATTACATTTTTCCCCCACTCAATAGTCCACAAAATTCAAGAATTTTCATTAAATGTGGAACTCAGTACACCAATACAGACATGTCCTGACACTCCCTCACTGAGCTGGCATTCCCATCTTTGCCAGCTTGGGACAGGGACTGGTGGTAACTTGCAAGAGGGGCTCCCCCTTGGATGCACTGTTTCCCTGGAATCTCCACTGTACTCGCCTGCAGAGTGACAGATTAACTCAAAGAGAGAGATTATCTGGTGCAGTTTAACATTTGAGCGATTCAGTCCTTCTTGGCGCAGTAGCGTCCATTTTGGAAGTCCTGAATGCGGGAAGGAGAATTGAAGGGATGTCCTGAGATGTCCCTTAGGAGGGGTGCCCCTCAGCAAGTGTTGATCACTGCGAGTGACACAAAAAGGCTCTGATGACCGTGAAAATAGCAAAAATACTACCCCAGACGATCTCCCTTATGACACAATCTCACCCCACACTAATTATTAGATGCCAGAATGATTTGTATTTTGATACTCAGCATGCCTTCTTTACTAGAAAGGATACTTGTGTATCATCCTGATTGATTCAGCCATTCCTTAATTTAGTTCAGAGAGTCAATCAATATTTTGTATAATGTGGTGTGTGTTTTGATAAGAAAAGAATTGCCTCCTGAATCACTTCTTAGGCACTGAATATAAAACCACCATATCATTTATTATTTTTTAGTTTGATAAGCAAGTTTGATACTATTTTATTAGTTTGATAAGCAACTGTGCTTCAATTGGTCATTGATTAAGCAGAGCTTTTCTGTCAGATTACAATAGAAACTTGGTTGTTACTCCTTTAAAACAGTAGCTGCAACAATCCAACCAGTTCTTTCATTCCTGTAAATTCCAATATGATTTGGTATCCAAGACAAACACAACCATGACTATATTTTCTAGTGTTTTAAATGAGTATATTTTTGTTGTTGCATATGATGTGAAAACACCTAATTCTTTGGTATTTCAGAACCACTTATCAGGAAAGAGTTCTATGTTTTCAGGTGTTACACCTGAAAAAGCCACCTGAAATCTGTAGTTATTTTAATGAAAATGTACTATAAATGTATGGCATAGTGTTAGAGAGTTCCATAGGCATACATACCAAAGTGTTTCCCATACTTGAAAATGTATGTACAGTGTAAGTGTAAAAGGTTAAAAATTTCTGTGGCCACCAGCGCATAAATTACTCTTGTTATTGCCATTATACGTAACTATACTTTCATTTTCAACAGCATTTATGGAAGGTTTTAATTAACATTATTAGAAATATATTAATTCTCAAGAGAATTTAAATTCCTACAAATGTTTACTTACAAAAAACGGAGCACTAACTTTTGATTGGTGTGTAACCCGATAAGCTCATTGATCCTGAAAGGTAGTTTGGAGTAATACATCCAGTTTTAGGTTACAGTAGATACCTTTTGCTTATACATTTTTATTAGTGAGGTATTTACATGTAAACAAGTTATCTCTTTCAATTTTTGAAAAATCAACTGTTTCTGATACTTTTTCTCTAACCTAATTCATTATGTGCCTTTGGCATCAGAATTTGTTGCTGTGAAAATTTTTATCATATCAAAAAACAAGATTATGACCTCAGGTGAGGAATAATCAGGAGGAGTAGATGAAATCTCCTGGCTATGAGATACCATCAGATGGGCACAAGAAAGATTTGAAAAAAACAAAGCCTTTATATGTTCTTAAGATGATAAGGTTTAATTGAAGATCCATTGACCTCTTTGTCTTCCCCTGGAAAAGATTGTTATCTTCAGATGTTGCACACACACAGTGCAAAAATACCCAGAAGGAGGGTAGCTTGAGCAAAAATATTTTAAGAGATGGGGAGAGGAAATTATACTTTCTGCCCAAAAGCACTGCATGAAGAAATTTTTATACAAAGTAAGTCGAATACTGATCGTTTTTTACAAATTGGTGAACAGTTTTATGTATCTGGAAGCTAAATCAGACATCCAAAGGACAGCTGCAGTGGCCAAGACTTTGGCTGAATTACTAGCACTCACTGTAGAATCCTGGATCAATGCAGACTCTAAAGACACATGAATATATTTCATTCTGCAAGGAATGCCATAATTTTGGAATATGGACTATTACATGAGAGAAAATAAAATTTTTATTCTCTTCCTAGACTGCTGAAATTTCACTATTCAAGAACTATTTATGTTTGTCTGTGCAATCACTCTCAGGTTCTCAAGAGCCCAGAACATTTAAACTGCTTACAGTGTTTGCTTCTCTCAATGACATATTGAGAATCTTTCAAATTGCCAGCTAAAGTAATTAATTGTGACAGGACTAAAAATGATGCAGTAATGAATCCTGAAGAATAGTTGAGATTGGAGGAATGATGCTAAGCCTGGGAAGGAGGGTGGGAGGAAGGTGGCTTAGAGGGTTCTTTTCTTTGTTTCTCACCATCTCACTCCACTTTAATTTTTTTAATTGACAATAAATTTAATTAATTTTCCCCAAGTCAAGGCTATTTTGAACATGACAGTAACTGGTAAGAGAGCTTTCCTAGCTTATTTTCTTCCCCAGTCCTGTTGAAAAGAGGAGTGATAGTGTTGCAGTGTGGGTGTTTGGCAGCCAGTCAAAATCAACCTACATCATGCAGGTAGCTGTCCTGCAAAACTGTCCTGCAAAAACTGTCCTGTGGAAAACAGACACTGCAGGCACACCTTGGATGATAGGATATTGCATGACTCCTCCATGGGTCACAGACTAACACAACTGTTTGATTTTTCTCACTTTTGGTTCATTTAGAGAACACAAGTGAGGTTCAACAATGAATGTATACTACTGTATCTGAAAACATTTGGCTCCTCTGAGACAGAAAGGGAAAGAGATAAAGAAAGGCTGTGCCTCCCTTTGCTGTGCAGACGGGGGGTGGGATTCTCTTGCCTAAACCTCAACATCTGGTGCCGTTCAAGGCCACTTCAATACTCCTACTCCTACGCTGGGGCATCTGACCTCTGACCACTGCTCCAAAAAGGGCCTCATTTCTGCCACCCATGTCTGGCTATCCTGAACATCTCGTACAATCTCAAACTGCCCTGAGCACACCCATGTATTCAACCAAATCATGACCCCAATCTTTACTGAATCTAACGGAATGTAGGCACCTAGCGCAAATTTATGTAGCTTAAACTTCAACTCAATCCCACTTCTATGTTTTCCTATGTTAGTCTCAAACTGAATTCTGCTTTCATAAATCTAGTTGTAGCTTTCTGGACAATTGCCAGATTCAGTCTAGAAACTGATTAGCTGTGTTACCAGGGCACTATATATGTCCTCAGTTCCGGCTGGGGAAATGGATTGTTTCCCTACTATGGCTCTTATGCTCTTCCTCGTTTTCTGCTGTGTGGCTATAGAATTGCTGCAAATAGCTGTCTTGGCTCAGAGTCAGGAAAACATGGAAGATTAGATTCACATATCTGCACCTCTCACTATGTGGACAGAATAAAAGTGTGACTTGCTGCTCTTATCAGTATACATGTACTCATTATCAGAATCAAAATATAAATGTTTGGTTCTAACACTGAGGTACAATGAAACAAAAATCTGGGCCTCCCTTATTACACTTTCCCAATTAAAGTCCATTTTCAGCAGACTATCATTTGTGTTGCGACATTTTTTGCCAAAAACAACAAGATCTAAGCAATGGAAATAATCTCTCAGAATATACACTGAAATGCTTGTTTGTAATTACAATATTAGACTTGGAACAATCTGTTTTTAACAAGATAGTTCAACAGAATAGTTATTAATTAACTTTTTAAAAAATGAAACAAAATGCTCCATCTCCTAATTAATTAAATGCTCTGTATCTTTTGAAGTAAGGAGGAATATAAATTAAAATATTACATCTATTATTAAATTGAAAATAATTATGTTTCTAAAAGGATATAGCATGCAGATTTATCCAGTTAAATCTATACATGTGGAGAGCCATGATATGGCAGGTGTTTTTATTCTTCATACTCATCTGTTCAGGTTTGTATTAAAAGTTATGTCTACCTTTGCTGAGGAAAAAAAAAGGACTTTTCCCCCTTTTTTATTGCTGGTAACTCACATTCAGAAAGGATTTAGTTAAGTCCTATTTCTTCTGGTACTTGTATCATCAGTAGAATTGTACCTAAACTGTAATTTATGAAGCCATTCAGTTACACAGCAGAAACAAGACTGTAGCTTAGGACATGCTGAGGCCAATAGTAGAAGAAAATCGTGTTCTCTAACTGAAGGAGAAGGTGTAATTTGTCTTCAGATCTCTTATGATGGGGTTGAGAAACAAGAAAAGATCCTAAGAAAGATTGAGATTTCAAAGCTTTTCTTATTGCTGGTTGATTTTTCTAAGCTTGCTATCAGTGGGAAATAAGCATTTTGTTTGAATTTTAACTCACCACAACACCACCACATCTGTATTACAACCCTTCATACGAGTATTTTTTTTAATACCCTATAATACAAAAGTTCAAAGACTTCAAAGATTTATCTTAGATGCTTTGGACCTTGAGTTTTGAATATCTGATGAAGAAGGCAATGATGTCTGGACATGAATTAATTGAAACACTGATTAATGAAGCAGCTAGCTTAACGGTGTGTTTAATATCTTTACTTTAAGGAAAGAAAAAGCTTTGCCTATCTTCACAAGCATACTGAAGTAAGTATTAAGTTTAATGCATATCAAATATGAATGAAACAAATATCCTAATGATCTAGGTAGCATGTAAAGCTTCAGAAGTTGTGCGCCTTTCTTCAGTATTAACTTTTATAATGCTTTTTCTGATCAACAGAAAAAAAATTAGTTGGTATCCTTTTTATTTAAAGGCTGCTTTCCTTGTTGTATATAAAACGTGTTTTACAGAAATCTGATCATTGTCTGCTTTGTTTTAAAAAATGGTGTGATTTGGAACAGTATTGAGTCAAACTCAGATGCCTTCCTTGTTTCCCTGAGTTAATCTTAACTGAGCAAGAAACTTTATAGCTGATAAGAACATGGATTTTGAATCATACCTTTGTTTGTGTGGGATTATGAAGGCAAATTAAGGCCACATATGTGAAGCAGTCACAGTAACGAAGGCCCTATCAAGATTTTGGCATTAGAACAGAATTGTCTTCTGATTAAAATTAACCAGCTTTTGTTCTGCAGCTCAAGAGCACACAGAGAAATAAAAACTCTCCTCCATCCCACAAATTATTACTTTATGTTTGTTTTCTTCTCTTTGTTTCAAGCAACAAACATCTGCTGGGAAAAAATTTATAGTATAATTCTTTCTTTTTAATTATTCAAGCAGTCTGAAGCTTCCAATTTTCCAGCCAAATTCCTAGTCTCTGCATGAGGTAAATTTTATTTGCAAACATACAGAAACTAAAGTAAATCTTTGCCCCTTCTTAATTATCTTATGAGGTGAATCTTTTGGAAAGGCAATAGCCTGAATAGTAGAAGGCCAAAAATTGTAATGTGTAATTTGTCAGAAAAAAATGTAATTTAGAAGAACTTTGCACAAACTTTTTCCAGATATAATTGGTTTGAATTGGCTGAGTCATTATTATGTGTGTTCTGGTATTCTTTTTTCCTTTGTTTTTTTTTTCCTGTTTGTTATGCTCTACTGACTATTTTTTTTGGTTTTATTGAAACAAATGGGTTTGCCATTCAGCAGAGGTGGACTGATATTTAAGTAGATGAGTGTATTGTGTATAAATGAACAGCTAAATTATTGTTCATTAATTCCTCATGTAATATTAGATTTTACAGTGTGTATTTTTCCTCAGGTTTTTCATGAGAACCTGCTCAAATTCTGCTTATTTCCTGCAATCAACCACAAAATATGTCATATTTTCTACTTATTATAATGTGGTGAATGCAGAAGATCATGTAAACGAAGAAAAGGATTCATAGGGATTTTAGTAAAAGAAAGAGTTCAAGAGCAAGTTGAGCTATTCACAAAATACAGTATTTGGCTTTGCTACGTGAACAGAAAAAGAGTTTAGTTGACGCATTGTCAAGTCAGACCCTGTCCAGTATCCAAACAGGTGGAGATGAGCAAAATCAGAAATATTTTTCTGAGGTTTCTAGTACATCATGAATGGCTCAAAACATTTTCCTTAAAGCATAAAAAGTCTCAAGAAAGGAATGAAATCAGCTCTCCTGAAGTCTGGACTGAACTGCACATTGTTTGGTATCTGTCTCAGCCATGTTAATAAAATTGCAGTGCAGTTTAGTTGAATTGTAATATACTCTGTCCGACATCTGTCCAGTGAAAATCTTTCCTTTCTCATTTTGCAGCAAACTTTTGCTCCTAACACAAGTTATGTTCCTGAAAATTTGGTTCACCTTGAGTTGAAATTACCTGGGTTAGGCTCTGATTCTCAGAGATCTCAAAGATTTCAGAATTAAGTGGACAGTTCTCACAGTGACTGCAAAAGGCCAGTAGAACAAATTTGTAATGCTTGAATATCTTAATACCCTGGAACTGACACAAAATTCCTTACTTCTTGTGTTGGTTTTGTTACTTGTTGGCCTGGTTTTGGGTAGCAGGGGGCCCACAGAGGTGGCTCCTGTGAGAAGCTGCTGGAAGCTTCCCACCATGTCCGGCAGAGCCAATGGCTGATGGCTCTGAAGATGGACATGCTGCTGGCCAGAGC